>BSBN01001359.1:11430000-11754413 GCA_027924645.1 Cunninghamia lanceolata
GTCACACGCGTAGGAAGATAGGTCACTTATGATAGTTTAGATCGCTTATAGGTGCAGCTTGGTCTCTTTTAGAAAAATGAGGTCGCTTTTAGTCAGCTAAGCAATAGGAGAAGCAAAATGCACATATAGATAGGAATAAGTCACTTATGGTCAAACAGTAGGTGCATATAGAGGTTAAGCTCGCTTAGAAATTAGAAGTGCTCGCTAATGAGATATGGCTCGCGTATAGGCTAAAGTTCAGTGCATGTGGAGTTTAGATCGCATATAGTCTAACAGTGAGCGCATATGCAGAATAGATCACTTATGAACAAGATAGAAACACATATGGTAAAAGAGGTCGCTTCTGATCAACAGATATGCGCATATGGAAAACTAAACCGCTGATGGTAGATAGAAACTAGAAAAGCAATAAACGGTCAACTTTGTATAGCATTTAAGTAGAACAAGGGACTGATATGATGAATGGAATGATGCAGGACATACTACCACCTTTGTTATCACAAGAGCCACATCCTAGGGATTTACGATTAGTGCGATTACTAGATGCAGAGGAGCGGTTAGTGTTAGAGATCCTCGGATTGGAGCATGTGTCGAGATTGGAGCCAGTGCAGGCACATCGAGGACTGATGATGGTGATGGTGGAGTGATGGATGAGCGAGCATAGTTCTTTCTTATTGCCGACAGGAGAGGCTACGATCACGCTAGAGGATGTGTTTTGGATCCTGCAAATATATAAATGGTAATGAAAATGGCAATGAAATGATATATGATGGACTTATGCATATAAATAGATGGTAATGAGATGATATATGATGGACTTATGCATATAGACAGATGGTAATGAGATGATATATGATGGACTTATGTATGTCTAACACACTTGTTTTGCAAGATAGGAGATGAGGACGAAGGACGATGGAAATGATTGATCTTGGTTGAGAGCTATATAGGCGAATAATAGAAGGAATAGATGATGTGATGGGCAGTTTCAAGTAATTGCTCAAAAATGAAAAAGAAATGTAATCCTTATGTTTGATATAGCATGTGGATGTTATGGACCAAGGTATAGAAAACCAAGTTGTCGAAATATCCAATGCAGAACTAGCATGCTACAATCTTGTCTGAACACATGAGGTCAAGATGTTGAGCCAACATGCACAAGATATGAATAACAACTAGTGTTGTGAGATGGACTTTGACGCTACAAGCAATGGTTTGAGCTTACCTCCACTACACATAGTGATAGCTTGCTAGTTATATGTATGGAGCTAGTCTTAACATAGAATAGTCTCAAGTGCATAAGAGACTGTTTAGCTTCTCAGATGCTAGAGGTATTGATATGTAAGATGCTAATCCCAACATGTACAAGATACCAATACGCATAGGAAGAGAATAAGATCATCCCGCAAACATGGCACATGAAAGCAATATGACCATGCCCCATTCCTTACTTCATCGCAACATACCAAGATATGATAGATCAAGGCAGTCTTGATTAGGCATAGAAAAGGGACAAAAGATAAATCAAAAGATAAAACAAAAGATACTGTCATCATGTTCTCTTGCCAAATTTAAGTGCTCTTAGATGGATTTAAGCTAGCGCCTTGTTAAGAGGAAAGATGCATCCTATTGAAGGCTAAAGATGTTGATAAACTGCTATAGCAAATGTTGGATTAAGACATGCAGACAAATAGCTTCTGGCTCATTCTTGATTGGTTAAAGTGCTTGAGCTTTCAGTATACACATAGTTTGCTTCCTGCTTGAGCTAATCAAAGAGAAGAAAATGGAAGATGAGAGAAGATGAAGAAGATGGGGTGGGTCATCTGTGCTTGAGTACTGGAAACTTCCTTCATATTCTAGACTACCTACATACCCTGTATCCATGGGATCAAAGCACATCTATGATGAAGATGAGACATGATGAATATGTAGTTCTGGGTTTTATTGATGATGTAAGTGATGAAAGATAGAAGAATATGAGATGAAAGATGAAAGGATGATTAGAAGAAAGATGACAAATGAATGATGAAAGAAGGGGCTATTGTCTTAGCCTGAATCAGAGTGCTTCCTTCGCATCTCAGAATGCCTACATACCCTATATCCATGGGATCAAGGCTTTAACGATACAGTCGGATGTAGTTCTTGCTTATTACGCTAGTGAGGTGATGTTGAAAGATTGACATGATTGCTTGAATGGTTGCGTTGGTGATGTCTTGTGATTGTTGGATATTAGATGACTGTGAAATGGTTGCAAAGATATGAACCCTGATTGCAAAATGTTTTTCCACATTTATTGTTGGATGAGCGCTATGGTTGAAGTTGAAAGTTTGTTGTGTTATAAGCTAAAGTGTTTGATGTGTTATGAGCTAGAGATAGCGGTACCCACTTCCAAATAAGACTCAACAAAATGCCCCCAGTGCGGGATGAGGTTTATTATGAAGGAATGACGATGGAGAAGGCGTGCGATCAAGATGCTAAGGTACCAAAAGATATAGTTATCGCAACAATGTCTCAAGTATGATAGCTAGCATTGACAAAGGCGAAGATGGAAAGGCTATTTATCACAAGGATATGTGGATTATGATATGGACTATGTAGGATAGGATGGTGAGAGATGGTAGGAACGAGTGATGATCAAACAAACCAAGCAGATGATGGAAGCTAGTCACTACACATAGTGCCTGTTTTCCAAGTTTTCACTATGGTACTTATCCAAGGTGCCTGTTTACCAGGTTTTCACCAAAGGATGGATTATTTATCTTAGACTATTAGTTTTTTGTTATCCAAAGTGCCACAAAGTGGTTTTCACTATTGGATGGATTTTTTTTTTTTTGGGATAGCTAAGATTTAAGGATAAAACTTCTTGAGATGAATGTTGTTGACTAGTTCATCCAAGGGAATGCCTTCAGGTGTTGAGAGAGTGTATGCACCTGATCCATAAACTATTGTGATGATGAAAGGACCAAGACAATTTGGTTCAAACTTGCCCTGTTTCTCATGATGTTGCTGATTCTTTTGATTTTCTTTAAGGACAAGATCTCCAAGTTGAAATCGACATTCTCTAATTTTTTTGTTGTAGCTGTGACGTAGACAGTTTTGATAGACTTGGAGATGGTTGAGTGCTATAAGATGTTGTTCATCTAGAAGCTCAAGATCATGGAGTCTGGATACTCAATACTCTTCTTCTGAGATGGTATGTTGTAAGGATACTCACAGTGAGCATAAGGTGTAGCTCCAGTGGGAGTTCTAATACTTGTTCTATAGGCCCATAACGTAGGATGGAGTTGTAGATGCCAATCTTGACCAGCTTCATTGACCATCTTTTTGAGAATCTTAATGATTGTTTTATTAGAAGCTTCAGCTTGGCCATTGCTCTAAGGATAGTAGGAAGTAGAGAATCGATGTTGGATATGAAACTTGTTGCAAAGATCTCTGACTTCTTGATTCTTGAAGGGACAACCATTATCTATGACAATAGCTTAAGGAACTCCATAACGGCAAATGATATAGTGTAGAATAAACTTAGATATTTGCTTGCCGATGATATAGGTCATTGGTATGGCTTCCACCCACTTTGTGAAATATTCAGTGGCGGTGATAATGAACTTATGACCTTTTGATGAAGTAGGATGGATTTTACCTATGAGATCAAGTCCCCATTGCGAAAAAGGCCATGGAGTAGTGATAGGCTGAAGCTCATGTGCTAGTGCATGTATTAAATCTCCATGTTTCTAACATTGTAGACATCTCTTTGCAAATTGTTGTGCATCCTTTTCCATGGTTGGCCAATAGTATCCTGCTCATAGAAGTTTCTTAACAAGGCCAGGGCCAGCGGAATACGATTCGCAGACACCTTCATGTACATCATGTAAGGCCACTTTTGCTTCCTCAAAATCAAGACACCTAAGAAGGATACCATCAAGACTCCATCAAGACTACAGTGATAGAGGGTGTCTCTTAGGATAGTATAACGAGAGGCTCGAAAGATAAAGGTTTGGCATTGGTTGTTAGATAGTTGAAGTGGAAAGGTTTGATTATGGAGATACTCGTATAAATCCTCATAGCACGGCGAATTGGGACCGACAATGTCACATATAAGCTCAGACTGTGGAACTTCAAATGTTGGAATCAAAATTTGTTCAACCAAAAACTCACATTTATGTGTATTAGATGGCATGTCTAGGAGAGACCCAATCATAGCCATAGCATCTGCTACTCTGTTCTGTAGTCTTGGAATTTGTTCAAAAGTGATATTGTCAAAGTACCGTTTAAAATCGTCAACCATTAGCTTGTATGGAAGAAGTTTCTCATCTTTTGTTTGATATTCATCTAAGACCTATTTGATTACTGGCTGAGAATCACCAAAGACATGTAACTATTTGATAGCCCATTGTATTGCCATGCGCAATCCTATTATTAAAGATTCATACTCTACTATGTTATTGGTACATGGAAATGCAATTATGTATGACTTGGGTATACAATCTCCTTAAGGGGTAACAAACAAGATGCCTACTCCTGATCCATGTTGTGTATATGATCCATCAAAATATAGCTGCAACCGTGTTGGAGAAGTTAAATTGAACAATCCTTCATCAGGGAATTCTGGATATATTGGATGGATATTTGTGATGGGTGCTACAGCTAATTGATTAGTGATGACTTGTCCTTTAATGGCTTTTCAATCCACATATTATATGTCAAATTCACTTAAGACCATGACCCATTTTGCTAATCTTCCCGTGAGAATTGCTTTAGAGAGAAGATATTTGAGTGGATCAACATTTGATATGAGCTTGGTTGTTTGATTTTGCATATAGTGTCGCAACTTTTGGGAAGCAAACACTAATGCTAAACATGCTTTTTCCATAGATGAATAATTGAGTTCATATCCCACAAGAGTTTTGCTGATGTAATAGATGGCTTGTATTTTTCCTGAATCATCATGTTGAGCTAGAAGGGTACCCAATGCTGCTGTTGTTGATGATATGTAGAGCAATAATGGGCGAATACGCATAGGAGGTACTAACACAAGAGGTGTCGCCATATATTCCTTTATTTTATCAAAATCTTGTTGACACTTTTCATCCCACTTAAAAGGTTCACCCTTATGTAGAAGATGCTGAAAAGGATGGCATTTATCTGCTAGTTGTGAGATAAATTTGCGGATGGACTATAACCTGCCTTGTAAACTGCGAAGCTGCTTGAGATTTGTTGGTAAAGGCATTTCCATGATAGCTTTTACTTTAGCTGGGTCCACTTCTATCCCTCATCGAGACACAATGTATCCCAATAGTTTTCCAAATGTTACACCAAATACACATTTCTTTGGGTTCAGTCTGACTTGATACTTTTCTAATCGATCAAAGATTTGTGCTAATACATGTAGATGTTCTTCTCTTGTCTTAGATTTTCCCAGGATGTCATCAACATAGTCTTCCATGATAGTATGAAAAAGGTCATGAAAGATAACTATCATGGCTCATTGGTAAGTAGCTCCAACGTTCTTGAGACCAAAAGGCATTACCACCCAGCAATATGTGCCCCATGCACAAATAAAAGATGTTTTGTCTTGATCTTCCTTTGCTATTCTAATTTGATTATACCCTGAAAATCCATCCATCAAAGATAGCATTTCATGTCCGGCTGTAAGATCTAAAATGTTATCTATGCTTGGTAATGGAAAGTCATCCTTAGGACATGCTTTATTAAGATCTCTAAAGTCTGTGTAACAATGAACTCGTCCATCTGGTTTTGCTACAGGTATGAAATTTGAAACCCATTCTGGATAATCAATAGGCTTTATGAACTTTGCTTCTAACAGTTTATGAATCTCTGTCTTGACCAATAAAGCTACCTGTGGATGCATTTTGCGTAATTTTTGTTTGACAGGTTTTGCATTAGGAGATACTGCTAGATGATGTACCACAAGTGATGGATCTAGACCCAGCATGTCAGCATAAGTCCATGCAAAATTTATAGCTCTTCTCAAAAAAAATACTATGAAGTTTCTTCTTTCTTGTTCTGATAGTGATGCTACCAAAAAAGTGATCTTTGGATTCTGCTCTGTACCCAAGTTCATGTCTTGTGATTGTTCAACTAGCACTGTTGATTTCTCATGATAATCAGTGGCAACAAGAAGATCAAATCCTCCATCCTCAGGCACCTCGGAGAGGTTTTTACCTTCGGATACGTCCTTTATTTTTACTTTTTCATAGTCAAAAGGTGCCTTTTGGTTTTCACCTAGTGACCTATTTTGTTTGATTTTGTTTATTTCACTTTTGCGATTGAAGGATTTGATACTTCCGCCAAAATATTCTAGTTTAGGTAAGTCCATCATGAAACCTGCTATGTGATCTCCCAATGGAATGCCTTGTCACAAGCCCATGAATTCTGCAATAGCTTCATCATTTTGAAATGTATCTAATATCGGTGCCCTCTGTTGGTCCCAATCGATGAGGTCAGGATATACGAGTGAAAGGTTGATGGAGGAATTGTTATGGCTAGAGGAGGCTGCGAAGATCATGAAGATGGAGTGTTCTTGGAAAAGGTTGGGAATATGAAAGGGGGAGTTGTCGATGGTATCCGAATTAGAAGTCTCTCCTGCCGAGGAAGGTCCAGCGTCAGTATCAGAAATACACTTAATGTATTTGAATCTCGGTACCTCTAGCTGATAACCAAGGCCTTGCTTATTAAACTTCTTAGAGACAATAATGGGTTCAAGAGGTCCTTGTTCCTGTTATCCCAATCCACCATGTCCTTTGTAGCCCATGTTCTTTATGATGTGGAGCCCATTGTTGTATCTCTCTACTTCTAGTTGGACTTGGTCATTTTCATCAAAGAATTTCCAAGAGTCTATATCATCAATGTCTTCATCATCTAGGAATCTTCCTTTAAGGAATACGGTAGGTGGAGCTTTGATGACAGCAGGGGCTAAAGTTGGTTTGGATGTGGAAGGTTTACCATAGGATTTAGGGGATAATGGAAGGGTACCTACACAACAAGATTCTTGTAGTGTGTATTCACCAAGGCCATGTTTGGTGTACTTGATATAGAGATTGGAAGGGGTTTTGCTAGATGATGGCTTGAGTAGGTTGGATGGATCTACATAGGATGAAGATAGATATGCCTCGGTGTTGATAGGAATGCGATTTGGGTTTTGATATTTAGCTTGGAAAGCATGACAAAATTCAAATGGATTGGGATCAGCTTGGATAGTAACTTCAACACCGTTGTGTGGGAATTTAAGACATTGGTAGTATGTAGAAGGAACTACCTTGAGGGCATGTATCCATGAATGACCAAGGATGATGTTATAAGGAAGGTCAATATCAAGAACTTGACAACAGGTTTCTGTGGTGATCGGCCCAACTTAGATAGGCAAGAAGATAATTCCTTTAGTATCTCTCTCGGCATCATCATATGCTTTCATAGTAATAACCTTGGAGGTGTCAACATTTTTCTCATAATATCCCAGTTGTTTTATCAATTTCAAAGAACATATATTAAGACCAGCTCCACCATCTACCAAGATTCATTTGATATGGCGTTGTTTAATAAACAATTCAATGTGGAGGGCTTCGTTGTGTAAAGGATGGATGGAGGGCTGAAGATCTTTGTCAGAAAAGGTTAAATGACAAGGGGCTGCAATGCTAACAACCATAGCTTGGAATTGTGAGATGTCAATATCGTTGGGCACCAAATATTCTTGTAGAGCTTTGTCAAGGATAGCTTTGTGAGCAGGGGATATGCAGAGCAACTCAAGAATGGATATGTGTGCAGGTGTTTTGCCAAGGTGATCCAAGATATTATAGCTAGGGAATGGTCGAGGAGGATGGACAGGTGCTCCTTGAATAGTGACTCGACCTCTGCGAGTGGTTACAGTGCAATTAGGTGCTTTACCTTGGATAGTAATGGTAGAAATGCGAGCATGGTCAATGCAGACAATGGTAGATGATTCATAGGTATATTGAATGGCATTTCCAGCATGAGGGTTACTTGTTTTGTCATGAGATGGAAGTGGATTCTTGAAAGTCTCTAGATCATAGTTCGATGTTGATTGTTGTGCAGGTTGAGTTGTTGAAGGTGTAACTTTGATTAAACCTTGATCGATGCAATCTTGGATGACATGTTTTAAGCACATACAACCATTGGTTTTGTGTCCTTTAACTCTATGGAAATTGCAATACTCATTTTCTTTGTACCAAGATAATATCACCCACTTGGAGAAGCTTTTGAAAGATAACTTCCATGGGTTCCGCTAATGGTGTAAATTGTCGATGCGGATTGGAAGTTTGGCATTGTTGCATTCGTTGAAAAGGTTGTGTTGTTGTAGAAGCAGCTTGGATGTTGATGGGAGCTTTCATAGTTTGGATGTTCTTTGCATCTACAACACCATCGTTGACAACATTTTTTATTTTTTTTCCAAAAGCGAGACTTATCGTTGGAGTTTTGAGGATAGTCTTTGTTATCGCAAAATATCTTGGTAGTTCCTTTAGCAATTAAAGCTCATTCAATGATGGTTCCTTTGGAAACAAGTTCATCAAAGGTACTAGCACTTTGCAATTGTAGTTGGAATGATAGCTCAGGATGAAGATTTTGAACAAAGATATCAAGCTGTTGTTTCTTAGGTATTTCCCATGATAATTTGCTAGCCATATTACACCATCATTGAGTGAATGAAGAAAAGGCTTCACCATTGCATTGTTTATTGTTGACAAGGTTGTTCATGTTTATCTCATGGTCAATGTTAAAAGCAAAGTGAGATCGAAACTTATTGGCTAACTCCGAAAAAGATTTAATTCCCGGAGGTAAATGAGAGAACCATTCAAGAGCTTGTCCTGCTAAGCTTCAAGGAAATAGTCTCAAAAGATATGTACCGTCATAAGCAACATTGAGACATGCCACAAAGAATGCTCTAAGATGGTCTTCCGGATTTCCTTTTCCTTTGTACTTGTCAAATTGTGGAATTTCAAAGTGTGGTGGAAAAGGTATCATATGAAGAGACTTGTCAAATGGATAAACGCATATGTTGTCTAAAGAAAATGTCTTCTTGCCTTGTCCTACCGCTTGGTTAATCATTTGTTGAACATCCGCTGAAGATAATTGTTGTTTTTGCAAAGGGGGTGAAACATGGTATGGTGTATATTGAGGTTGTTGTTGGGGGATATATGAAGCCATGACTATTTGTTGAGGTTGTGTACTCACAACATATGTCAAAGGATTGGGATGTGGCACATATGTGGTTGAGGATTGCTGTCCTTGAGGCACAAGTGGCAGTTGGGTATATTGTGATGAATGGGCACCAAGATTTTGCATCACATACAAAGTGGAAGATGGATTGCCACTAGTGGATGGTTGGGAAGTTGGAGTTGGATTTGTGACATGGTAAGTGATGGAAGGATTGGTAGATGTGAAAGAAGGATGTACAGTTGGGTTTGTATTTTGAACAACATGGGGATTGGTATGTGTCATATGTTGGGTGATAATAGGCAAGCCTTGGGTAGCATAAGATGGATTGATGGTGTGTGAAGGATTGGAAGAATGTGACGGAATGGATGTAAGCTGCTGAACATAAGTGACTGTAGAGTTAGGATTGGCTTGAGAAATGATAGGAGGGTCGCTCATGTCAATAAGACTAACATTGAGATTATATGGTATAGTGGATGGATTAATAGAGATGGTGGAAAGCATATTAGCAGTTGGTATATGAGATATGGTATTCATATGGGATATGGTAGGTTGTGATGGTCGTGAGGCTTGGACTATTGGTATTCTTGGTATAGTTTGGGAGGCTTGCACACTATGGGATATGAGGATAGCTTGTGATGTTTGGAGCGTTTGTGTTTGGGCCACATGGACAGCTTGTGTTACTTGAGGCATGGAAACGGTCATGGTAGGAGGAGGAGTATGTTGAGGAACATGGAAAGGTGGAAGGTTCAGATTCTGTGACATGAGAGGGAGCACATTAGTTGGTATGATCAAATGTTCTAAAGTTTGCTCCGAGTGTGGTAGATTGAATGAAGTAACAATAGGCAATGAAAGAGATGTGGTAAAAGATGGAGCTTGTGATATGGTGGGGGATGGTGTGATGATAGTGGATGATCCCTTTGCAACAACAGTGGGGGTGTTTGGATCATGTTCTCTAATAGAGAATATGTCAAAATCTCTTGGTAATTTAGTACCCATGCGAGCAAGTTACAAGAAGTAGTGATTAGGCTTAGATAGAACAAGTCTCTCAACTTGATCCCACACATGGGTGTCCTAAAATTTTGATAAGTCTTCTTGGGATTGTTCTTCAAAAGTCTCGAAAGATGTTTGAATTTGCACTTGTTGTTTAGATGACTCTCCAATGGTATACCCATGAGGTGTAAACATATGAGGAGGCATACCTGTCGTGAATTAAGTAGCATCCTTAAGAGGTGTTGATCTAAGTTGTTGCATCTCAACTTGCAATTTGGCTTCCATTTCAGCTCTATATTTAGCTTCCATTTTAGCTCTATATTGACTCCTAGTTTGAGGCATGATGTTGATGTTTAAAACTTGAAGTTTAGCTTGTCAAAGTTTTGAGACCCAAAAGATGATGGTTTGCTGATTGGTTGGTTGGTTGGTTGGTTGCTTTGTTGGTTTGCTTGGTTGTTGATTTGTTGTTGGCTAGTTTGCTTTGTTTGATGTGTTGTTTTGCTTGGTTGGTTGGTTTGTTGTTGGCTTGTTTTCCCTAGAGAATAGCTCACACACTCAAAGGAAAAGTTGTTTGCTATGTTGCTGATGTTTACTGAAGCTAAAGCTGATGTTTTGATGATGGATCAAAATGATTGGTTTGATGATTGGTTTGATGTTTGGTTTACTGGTTTGGGATCTAAAAAAGATGAAAAGCTCATGAAATGCGATTGATTGGTAAGCTCAAAACAGGAGACAAAGTCTAGGTATCTGCTAATAGTTAGAGACAAGTCTGAAAGCTAATGCTGAAGCTAAGCAAGCTGGGTTTGTGGCTAATTCGACTGAGTCACTAAGATTTGCTAGTATTAGACCACAAGCGACAAGTGATAGCTCATATGCGACTCAGAGAATGATAAAGGCGACTTGTAATAGCTCAAATGTAGACTGGTTTAGGTTCTAAAGCAGGTTACAGTGTTGACCAGAGGTGATTCAAATGTTCAGAGGCGATAACTGTTGGTTCAAAAGTGATTTACTACTGATTGAAAGTGATTTGGGTTACGCTAAAGGTGAAAGACTGTTGTTTAAAGGTGACCTGATTTAGATAAGAGGTGACTGACTATTGTTTAGATGTGACTCTATTTATGCAAAAAGTGATTAACTGTTGCTCAAAAGTGGTTCAGTTCAGGCAAAAAGTGGCTAACTAGGGTTCAAAAGTGATTTTGTTGTCTGTATGCGGGTAGTTTAGGCTTAAAAGTGACTATGTCTATTAGGAAAGATGTCTAATTTGTGATTTTTAACAAGAAAATAGTATTTACATGTTGCAAGGTGTGACCCTTGGTCTTCTTGTTCAATGTTGCGCTACGGTGGTTTGTGACAAGGGCTTAACTGCCTCCCGTGCTTGTTAAGTCAAGTGGTTGTATCAGGCATTAACAGGTTGATCTTTTGGTGTAACAACAACTAACAGTTGGTATCAGAGCCAAGTTCCTCCCAACAAAGCCTAACAGCTTGAGGAAGATCTAGGAATTCAAATGGATGTGTATGGTATAAGGGAGTAACTTAAGTCTACCCTTGATGATCTTTTGCAGTCAAATTCTGAAGTCAATGAATTGAAGGAAAGACTCAAACAGGCTGATGATTTCATAAAAGAACTAAAAGAGAAACTGAGTCTCTCTATGAAAAAGAGAAAGGAGATACTTCAGCAATTGGCAAGTCAAGGTGAAGCCAATGATACAAATGGATATCTGAGAGAGAAAACTAAGCTATGTGAAAAGTTATCAAAAGAAATCATCATGGCAAGACATGAAATGGAATCAGGAGTTATGAAGTTCACCCAAGAAATTGAAGAAAGAAGAAAATATGAAGATGATCTAAGACAATCTCTCAAGGAAAAATTAGAAGACTGCCACAAGATGGATAGAATAATCAGAAATCTTGAATCCGATCTTGAAGATGCCAAAGATAATGAAGAAAAACTTGAGGATCAAATTGTCTCTCTTAAAAGGGATCTTCAAAAAACAAATCAATACAAAGAGAAATTCAAGATAAGCTCTGCTCAACTTGAAGTTCTTCTTGAAAGCCAAAAGAGGGTAGATGACAAGTGTGGCCTAGGGTATGAAAAAGGTGAAAGCTCCGGATCCGGTCAAAAGAATTTTGGATTAGAAAATCCAAGGAAAATGCCTAGAAGAGCTCTGGTAAGGCAGCCTAATGCTCAAAGATATCCATCCTCCAATGGATACTGCCACAACTGCAATAACTTTGGTCATAAAGCTAATCAATGCAGAAAGAGAATGAATCAAACTAATACATCCTTCTCTGGACAGTGTTTCAACTGCAAAAGGTATGGTCACAAATCTCATGAATGCAGAAATATGCAAATGAACAATTCATTCAGTGGTAGATGCTTTGCATGCAATAGAATGGGTCATATGGCTAATCAATGCAGATCAAGAGGATATCAATCAAATATGCAAAGAAATGTTGTTTTCCAAATTTGCAATAGGCCCGGTCATATTGCAAAATTCTGTAGAAGCAAGAATCATGACAAAAGAGGTCTGGTACATCATAATCAGAATCAAGATAAGGGAAAACAAAAAGTGAATGCAGTTGAAGTTCAAAGTGAGATGAACAAGATTTGGGTGAAGAAAAGTACAGAGAATGTAGGGGATGGATCTGTACTAGACTCTGGTGCTAATATTCCTTCCAAAAATTAAAAAGTGAGCTCTGGCTCAGGGGGAGACACAAAGAAAACCATTTTTTCCTAGCCAGTCAATTGGTGCTAGAACTGGCACAAGGAGAGTTGCGGATTAAAGGGTTCATAAGAGAAACATCTAAATAAACTATGGTTAAGATTTGGAAGATCCGCAAGAAGTTCAGATCAAGATTGATCTGGTTCTTCAAGTCATCTGAATAAGGCAAACCAGAATGACTTAGGTCGAGCATTTATTGCAACTTGATATTAGGGTTTGCAGAGCAATATAAGGGTTCTCTCATTAAGCATTTGTTCATTCTGCATTCAAGAAGAAACGAAAAGAAGCTCTGCAACAGAAATTCCTCAAGCCCATTAAAGATCATCTGCAGAATCTAATTCATCTAGCAATTGATCCGACTCACTTCGTGTAACCTAGAAGTGCAAAAGGTATTTTCCATTCTTAATATCTATCTGCAAATCTTTGAAAGATGGCTACTCCAAATGTAGTGAAGATTTCTAATAGGCCTCGCCCTAAATTTAAGAAGCATCCATATAATCCCTAGAAGTTGATCCCCTAGGTGCTTTGTCAAGCATTCCGCATGGGGTTTTGCATATAGAAGATGTTAGGGCATATATTCATGCGCGTATTGAAGAATTTGGGGAATCTAAGTTGGTCGATATCTATCACAAGCAATTGATAGATGACTCATTCGAACTCAAAACCCAGTATAAAGCTATCTAGGACAAACATTTTGCACAATGCATTCATTTCCCCTATTTTTTGGAAGATGAATGGGTCCTGTATATTTTGAGCCGAATGCATGACAACTTCATGTGGTTGAACAGGCTGTTTAAGTTCACTAAGGATGCCATTAAGGCTGTAACCAGATTACACTCAACTGGTGAGATGCCCATTCTCAAATCTGTTAAAAACCAAATTGTAAGTGAGGCTACCAGATCGAAGTTTGATAAAAGAGCAATGACTATAGAGGCTATCATAGATCCAGATATCAAGTTTGCATCAATGATAATTGGATATAAGATATATCACTCTAGCAGGGAGAATTCAGTTTCTGGAACTGCTATATATACTGCTTATGAAATGTTGAGGAAGAATGTAGACTATGATCTTTGTGAGCTCCTTCTGAACCAACTCTTGGAGAATCTACAAAAGATAAAGAAGGATAAGAAGAACTCCTTCAAATACAGTGGTTTGATACTTTGTCTTGTCTTTTATTACATGAATGAGCTTCCAGGATCCAGTGGCTAGGTATGGCAGAATGATAGACCAGTAGCCATTCAGATCAGAGATTATATACATGGGCTTGGTGATGCCAAGGCATAGAATATAGCTCTCTAGGGATATTTCAAGAATTTTCAGAGCATGATGCAAGCAAGAGAGAGAATCCCCCAATCCATAGTTGAAAAACATAAAGATACAATATGCTTTATGGTAGAAACTGATTAGTACCTAATGGAGGCAGTGGAACCAAGAACAATATGGATCATGCTTATGGGGTATGAAGTGGATGAGAAAATTGTGGAGCTACATGTTCAGCACATGTTAAGTTAGCCCAAGGATCCCAAAGCTGAAAGGTTTGGAACCTTTGAAGAATTAAGTGTGAAGATCCATGTGGAGTTAAGACAACCAGAGATAAAGAGAAAAGTGAGAAAAGAAGTCGAGAATGTTGCTAAAAGATTTGTCATATCAAAAGAAACACTTGATGCAAACAGGGAGAAGATGGAAAGAGCAGAGAAAGAGAAGGAAGATGCTAAAAAGGAAAGTGGTCTGGTAGAAGCCCCCACCTAGACAAGATCCTCTAAGAGGTCTGCTCCTACCACTGACAAGAGATCAAAGACATCAAAACTGGAAGCAAAATCATCTGGTAAAGCAGAGAAAAGAACTAAGACAAAGGCCACAAGGTCTTACATCAGTCAGAAAGATGAAGAAGAGACAGAATCTGATGAAGAGATCAAGAAGATGAAGAAGAAGAAGAAAGTATCTGGTGCATATAAGGTGGCAGAGGTAGAAGAGTTTGTTGAAAAGCCCACTCTATCCCTAGATGATGTAGTCAAAGCTGTTACTATGGATGGAAACCTGCAACCAATATCAGAATTCTATGATGCATATAGTAATGCAGATAGAAAAATCTTGGAGGAAGCCATAGTTAAGTACTTGAACATATACAATAAAGCCTTGATTGAAATAATTTCTCTAATTCCTAAAAGTTTGGAAAAGGAACTTGAAATGAGAAAAGAAAATGCTAAGGCTAAGGACTTAGAAATTAGAGAACAGATAGCTATTTAGCTCTACTCACACTCACAACAATCACAAACTTGTACAACCTAGGCTAGGAAAGGACTGTATTTGTTGAATCCCCTGGACGTGCTTATTCAAAGTGGATAGCTTTAGGATCTTGGTAGCACCGGCTCCCCTCCATGGCACATACTTCTCACACATACCAAGATTCAGGTTTTCTTAAAGGCTTATCCCTCACCAAACCTTAGGATTGTCCCTGCTATCTCTTCTAAGAACCATGTGAATCGGGACCACCTCAAAGGTCCCACCTTTTGCATCAACAAATAGAGGGTTTTTGGCTACTACATAGAGTTTCTAATAAGGGCATCTGTTCAAGTGGCTATACATGCAGCAGCGCTACACTCCATTGTGGAGTCTCCCAGCCTTCAAGGGTTATGCCTTGAAGGGTTTTGGGGGAGGTTGGCTATCGGTATAACACAACAACACCTGTTGTTTGTGGATTTCAACACAAACACTTTTCTTATATAACGGCTCGGAAGGACTTGGCTTTAGCCCATTACCGCTTGGGTCGTATCCCTTCTCACACTGGGAAGGTAGGCCCTCTAAAGATAATAACAAGTTCTCATACACCCAAGATCCATTTGATAGGCAAGGGGAGAGGATACTTTTGTTATTAAATTTGGGTTACAATCAATCACATACAAGCAATCAAAAAAGATAAATCAAGCACAGAGCAAGTAATGATTCATTTTAAGCACCAAGCCCAAATATTCCTAATTTAGTGAAAAACCACAAGTCTTGGACCGATCGAAGTTGCAACATATATGTTAGTAGTTTGATAACCTCCTTTTCTTGGACAAATCGATAAGATGCTGCACAAATACCCAATTAGTAGCCAAGAAAACAAACTACAAATTATATAGACTGAAAGCGCACAGTTTACCAGAGGCGATTCACTGTCTATCAGAAGCGGTTTCCATCCTATCAAAGGTGAACTACTATAGATCAAAAGCGATTTCAAAAATGCCAGATGTGGATTGTTGAAGTTTAGAAGCAATACAAAAGCATGAGACGACTGGTTAAGGCTCATAAGCAACCTGGATCTGCAAAAGAGACAATACGCAACAAAAGCCCTAATTCTATAAAAAGTGATTCAATTATTTAAAAGTGGCCACTGTAAGATCAAAAGCGATTAGGTTAAATGCAAAGGTGACCCTTGTTAGTCTAAAAGTGATGTAGAATAAACAAAAAGTGATCACTATCCGTGTATAAGCAATTCATGAATGGCTAAAGGCGGTAGATTTTAGTGTAGAAGCGACGTGGGTATGCAAACAACAATGATTTTTTGCACAAAAGAGATAGAAACTTGCCGTAAGCGCTCGAAAAATCTGATCTTAATAAAAATAACTTCAAATAGCAAAGTTAATCAAGGACGTGGGTCCCACCAGGCGTGCCAAAATGTGATAGGTAAAAATTTAGGTTAATAAGATCAAGGATAGCCATGAAAACCTAACCCTTGTTGGCAAGAGACACTATATGGATTCATGGTTGTTGTCATTGATGGCAACAAAGGTCATTCCACATATCCGCAAGTCATGATATGTCTCTACCGGAAGTCAGATTGAAGATTGTGGTGGTCCGGTGAACAAGAACAGAGCATGTGGCAAGGTCCGACAGATTGGTCCGGATCTCTCAGAGGAAGTGTCTTGGTGCAGTGCGGATCTGGGGAAGTCAAGAGGACTATCTTGAGTAGTATATTCCAAGGATTTAGCCTCCGGAGATGGACAAGGAAAAAGATATGAATAGTTGAGTACCGGATTCCTGAGAGACAGTGAAAACAGAGGAAGAACTGACTGATCGAGTATCAAACTACTTTCCGGATGTATTACAGATGATGATAAAGGTTGCGGTGGCATGAATCATGTTTGGCCGACATAATTGATGATATCTACAAGTATATGCTTGATCCGCATTGCTTGGTGAGCAAGGATTCAGCCGACAGAACTAAGTTTGTAAGAAACTAGACTGTTCCGGATGCCGACTAAAAAGATGATGAAAGTACTTGTGCGGATATATATAGAGGATGGATTTAGTGGTAAATGGTGTGAATGTATGTGAGGATATGCGAACAAGTCCAGAGTAGAGCAGAAGTAACAAGAAAGATCCGGTATGTGAAAGGACAGCAGACTAAAGAACAGAGGAAAGATGAAGTGCAGCAGATCAGTATACTGAACCTAACCGGAACTGAACTCCAGCATATGCAGATGCTTCCAATCAGTTCAAGACTGTGATTCTAATCACTTTGTAAGACAGTATGTCTTCTTGTAGGCAGTGAGCCTCTTGTGAGCAGTGTGCTCGGGCAGTGAGCCCTAATTGGCAAGTGCCATTTTTGTAATTTCCTATTCTTCTAACAGAGAATAATTCTTGGGTTAATCACCCCGTGGTTTTCTCCCTTAACAGGGTTTCCACGTCAAAAATACTGTGTCATGTGTTTCTTATTTCATGGTTTATGTTTTGTGTTTGATTTTATGCTGCTTCAATTAAAAGGAAAGTTTAATAAGGGAAATAATTAGGATAACTGATTCACCCCCCCCTCTCAGTTATCAACAATTGGTATCAGAGCCAAGTTCCTCCTAATAGAGCCTAACAGCTTGAGGAAGATCTGGGATTTCAAATGGATGCATATGGTTTAAAGGAGCAACTCAAGACTGCCCTTGAGGATCTTGAACAGTCAAATTCTGAAGTCAGTGAATTAAGAGAAAGACTCAAACAGGCTGATGAATTCATGAGGGAATTAAAAGACAAATTAAGTCTCTCTATGAAAAAGAGAAAGGAGCTGCTCCAACAGTTGGCAAGACAAAGTGAAGAAAGCAATACAAATGAAGAATTGACTGAGCAAACCAAGTTATGTGAAAAGTTATCAAAAGAAGTCATCATGTTAAGACATGAAATGGAATCAGGAACTATAAAGTTCACTCAAGAGATTGAAGAAAAAAGAAAGGCTGAAGACAATCTAAAACAATCTCTTAAGGAAAAATCAGAAGAATGCCACCAGATGGACAGGATTATCAGACACCTTGAATCTGATCTTGAAGATTCCAAAGATAATGAAGGAAAACTTGAGGATCAAATTGCCTCTCTCAAAAGAGACCTTCAAACAGCAAATGAATATAAAGAGAAATTCAAGATAAGTTCTGCTCAACTTGAAGTTCTTCTTGGAAGTCAAAAGAGGACAGATGACAAGTATGGCTTGGGATATGAGAAAGGAGAAAGCTCCGGATCCGGTCAGAAGAATCTTGGATCAGAAAATCCAAGGAGCAGGCCTAGAAGACCTCCGGTAAGACAGCCAAATGCTCAAAAATATCCATCCTTCAATGGATACTGCCACAGCTGCAACCATTTTGGTCACAAAGCTAATCAATGCAGAATGAGAATGAATCAGATTAATTCATCCTTCTCCGGACAGTGCTTCAACTGCAAAAGGTATGGACACAAATCCCATGAATGCAGAATTATGCAAGTAAACAAATCATTCAAAGGTAGATGCTTTACATGCAAAAGAGTAGGTCATATGGCTAATCAATGCAGATCAAGGGGATATCAGTTAAATATGCAAAGAAATGTTATTTGTCAAATCTGCAATAGGTCCGGTCATAATGCTAAAGTCTGCAGAAACAAGAATCAGGACAAAAGAGGTCCGGTGTATAATCAGAATCAAGACAAGGGTAAACAAAAAATGAATACGGATGAAGTTAGGAATCAGATGAGCAAGATTTGGGTGAAGAAAAGCTCAGAGAATGTAGAGGTTGGATCCGCACCAGATTCTGGTGCTGATATTTCTTCCGGAAATTAAAAAGTGAGCTCAGGCTCAGGGGGAGACTCAAAGAAGATTCTGTTCCCCCAGCCAAACAAGTTGTGCCGGATGTGGCACAAGATGCGGATTAAAGGGTTTATAGATATAAGTCCTGAGATGCTTCAGTCAAGTTTTCAGAGGTCCGCATGGAGTTATGAAGAAGCTGTGTTCGATTAAGTTAGACCTGTTCAGGGAGGTGCTCCGGTATGATAAAGGATTACAAAAAGGTCCGGAGAGATCCGGAAGTGCACGATCTTGTCTTGCGGATTGGACAAAGTGTTTGGGATGTTCTTGTAATATGTTACCTAGATTTATTCATGATTTAAAGATCCGGATGATATTCAGTGATCAGGACTAATCCGGGATACTCCAAGCTGTCCAGACATGGTAAACCGGAATAATGCAGGTGAAGCATTTATTGCAGACAGATATTAGGGTTTGCGGAGCAATATAAGGGATTTCTCAAAAGTTATCTGCTCATTCTACACTTGAGAAGAAGCGAATAGTGGAGCTCTGCAACAAGGATCATCAAGCACACCAAGGATCTCCTGCCGAAGCTATTGCATAAAGAAATCAATCCAACCACTCCGTGCAAACCGAAGGCGCATAAGGTATTCTTCGTTTTTCATTGCCTCACTGCAAATCTTTGAAGAATGGCTACTCCAAACATAGTTAAGATCTCTGATAGACCTCGCCCCTCATTCAAGAAACATCCCTACAAATCGTTGGAGGTAGATCCACTAGGAGCCTTCTCTAGTGTTCCCCACGGAGTCTTACATACTGAAGATATTAGGGTTTACATACACGCAAACATTGAGGAATTTGGGGAATTCAAATTAAGAGACCTCTATCACAAGCAACTGATAGACAATGCTTTTGAGCTCAAACCAGAGTATAAGGGTATCCAGAAGAAACAATTTGAGCAATTCATTCATTTCCCTAGCTTTGAAGAAGATGAATGGGTCCGGTATGTACTGAGCAGGATGCATGACAACTTCCTTTGGCTAGATAGACCCTGCAAGATCACAAAAGAAGCAATTAGAGCAGTAACTGGTCTATACTCTTCCGGGGGGGTACCTATCCTCAAATCTGTCAAGAACAACGTTGTAACTGAAGCCACCGGATCAAAATATGATAAGAGAGCAATGACCATTGAAGATATTTCGGATCCGGATATCAAATATGCATCAATGATCATAGGATACAAGATCTATCACTCCAGCAGGGAGAATTCTGTATCCGGAACTGCAATATACACAGCATATGAAATGCTAAGAAAGAATGCAGATTATGATCTTTGTGAACTACTACTAAGCCAATTGATGGAAAATGTACAGAAAATCAAGAAAGACAAGAAGAACTCCTTTAAGTATGGTACTCTCATTGTATGTCTCTTCTTTTACTTCATGAATGAGCTACCCGGAACAAGTGGATGGGTATGGCAGAATGACAAACCTGTTGCAGTCCAGATAAGAGACTATTTGCATGGACTTGGGGATGCAAAAGCGAGAAATACAGCTCTATGGGGATACTTCAAAAACTTTCAGAGCATGATGCAAGCAAGAGAGAGAATTCCCCAGTCTCTCATTGAGAAATACAAGGACTCAGTATGTTTTATGGTTGACACTGATCAGTGCCTAATGGAGGCAGTGGAGCCAAGGACTGTCTGGATCATGCCCATGGGGTATGAAGTTGATGAACAGATAGTAGAGCTGCATGTTCAACACATGCTAAGTCAGCCCAAAGATCCTAAGGCAGAAAGGTTTGGAACCTTTGAGGAGCTGAGCGTGAAATTACATGTAGAACTCAGGGAACCTGAGATTAAAAGAAAAGTGAGAAAAGAAGTAGAGCACATTGCTCAAGGCCTAGGCATCTCAAAAGAGGCACTTGATGCCAGCCGGGAAAAGAGGAGAAAGGCTGAGGAAGAAGAGAAAAGCAAAGAAAGTGCTCCGGTTGAAACCCCCACCCGGACCAGATCATCAAAGAGATCTGCACCCTCCACAACCAAAAGCTCAAAACCGGAAGTCCAGGCATCCGGTAAAAGATCCAAGACAAAAGCATCAAGGGCTTATGAAAGCCAAAAGGATGAAGAGGAGACAGAATCAGATGAAGGAGTAAGAGAAGTAAAGAAACAGAAAAAGAAAGGATCCGGTAAGCCCTCCACAGGCCAAGACAAGGAGGAAATGGCAGAGGTAACTGTTGAAAAGCCCACTCTGTCACTAGAGAGCATAATCAAGTCGGTCACGGTGGATGGAAACCTTCAACCAATGACTGAATCCTATGATGACTTCAGTGAGGCAGACCAAAAGACTCTGCAGGAAGCCACAGTTAAATATCTGAACACATACAATAAGGCTTTCATTGAGATCATATCTCTCATTCCTAAAAGCCTAGAGAAGGAAATGGAAGTAAGAAAGAATAATGCGCATGCCAAAGATCTTGAGATCCGGGAGCAGATAGCTATTCAGCTATATCCTCAAATTGATCCCAAGACAATGAACATGATCTTCAAGGACTGCAGAGATGAGTTCAGAAGTAAAGCCAGGATGAATCAGCTCATGCTTGGTGAGACTGACAAAGTGGCACAAGAGACAGAAGAGATCCTCCGGAAGGCCTTCAAAAGGTTCAATCTTCCTGTTGTAGAGGACTTAGGTGCAGAAACAGCTGCTGACTTGGAATCTTCTGTTCCGGAAGAAGTGAGCCCTGAACAGACAAGTGAGGACTTGGGACCCTCTGCTCCAGAAGAAGTGACCCATGAACAAGCAAGCATCTCTCCTCCGGTTTCCCCTACAGTCTCCGGATCCAAAGAAGAAGAGCAATTGCAGGAGAAGGAAGCAGTGGTGACAGACAAAGAGGTTGACAGTTCTAAGACTGCAGAAGAAAAGAAACATCTGTCTCCGGCAAGAGACACTGCACAAACTGTTCAACAATTTTTGAGCAAAGAAACTCTAGAGATTGATGAACCGGAGCTTCTAAAAGGTCCATTTGATTTTGACTCTCTCTCTCCGGTACAAACAATGAAGATAGCTTCATTTGCAAATGCCAAGGCAAATGAAAAGCTCCTAAAGTCTCATATGGAGGACTGTGAGTTGATAGAGGCTGCTTCCGGAGTACTTGTAAAGATCATGCCATCAATCCAAATAGATCCGACAGCCTCCACTTCCGGTAATCTAAAAACCTTAGTCAGCAGTATTGATACACATTTTAATTCTCTAGAAAAATCAGCTGAAGACAAGGTCCGGAAGGAATTTTTGGATAAGAGATTTTCTGAAATATTAGATTTAATCTCTAAGGATAGGAAGATTGTAAGCATTGGAATAAAGAGCTTAGAAAATGCTCTTAAGGATGGCGGTGACATCTACAAATTTTGTATATCTTGGTCAAAGGCAACAGCAGCAATTGACAAGAAAATAAAAGAGGAACAGGACAAGCTTCAAAGCTTATCTCAAAGTTTTGATCCTCTCTCTTCCTCTATAATAAATCAAGAATGTCAGACTATTGCAGTCTTGAATGAAATAAAGAATCTTGAGAAGGAGAGGAAGAACATTACCAACCGGATGGGAGAACTTAGAAGGATTATAGTCCCTAAGTTGGAAACTATGCATGAGGCCATCAGTGATGCCCAGACCACCGCCCATACAAAAGATCCGACAGATCTCAGGCGGGCAGAAGCTTTTGCATTCTTGTTGAGTGGTCACATTTCAATCTTGGACAGAATGAAGCTAAGTTGGGCTACTGAAATGGTTCAACTGCAGACATCCTTTGCAGACATTCTGCAGTATATGTGAGTATGTAAATATGCGGCTATATATAGAGAATTTTTGAAAATTTTGGTGTGCGGACCCTACCCTTTGCCATTGATGTCAAAGGGGGAGTGAGGAGCAGTGAAAAATGAGGAATCCAACTCAGGGGGAGTTCCGGAAATTGTATATAAAGACAGAGCATCAGCAAAGGGGGAGCATAGTGTAAACACTTAGTCATTTTTCACTAAGTGTTGCCATCAATGCCAAAGGGGGAGATTGTTGGCAAGAGACACTATATGGATTCATGGTTGTTGTCATTGATGGCAACAAAGGTCATTCCACATATCCGCAAGTCATGATATGTCTCTACCGGAAGTCAGATTGAAGATTGTGGTGGTCCGGTGAACAAGAACAGAGCATGTGGCAAGGTCCGACAGATTGGTCCGGATCTCTCAGAGGAAGTGTCTTGGTGCAGTGCGGATCTGGGGAAGTCAAGAGGACTATCTTGAGTAGTATATTCCAAGGATTTAGCCTCCGGAGATGGACAAGGAAAAAGATATGAATAGTTGAGTACCGGATTCCTGAGAGACAGTGAAAACAGAGGAAGAACTGACTGATCGAGTATCAAACTACTTTCCGGATGTATTACAGATGATGATAAAGGTTGCGGTGGCATGAATCATGTTTGGCCGACATAATTGATGATATCTACAAGTATATGCTTGATCCGCATTGCTTGGTGAGCAAGGATTCAGCCGACAGAACTAAGTTTGTAAGAAACTAGACTGTTCCGGATGCCGACTAAAAAGATGATGAAAGTACTTGTGCGGATATATATAGAGGATGGATTTAGTGGTAAATGGTGTGAATGTATGTGAGGATATGCGAACAAGTCCAGAGTAGAGCAGAAGTAACAAGAAAGATCCGGTATGTGAAAGGACAGCAGACTAAAGAACAGAGGAAAGATGAAGTGCAGCAGATCAGTATACTGAACCTAACCGGAACTGAACTCCAGCATATGCAGATGCTTCCAATCAGTTCAAGACTGTGATTCTAATCACTTTGTAAGACAGTATGTCTTCTTGTAGGCAGTGAGCCTCTTGTGAGCAGTGTGCTCGGGCAGTGAGCCCTAATTGGCAAGTGCCATTTTTGTAATTTCCTATTCTTCTAACAGAGAATAATTCTTGGGTTAATCACCCCGTGGTTTTCTCCCTTAACAGGGTTTCCACGTCAAAAATACTGTGTCATGTGTTTCTTATTTCATGGTTTATGTTTTGTGTTTGATTTTATGCTGCTTCAATTAAAAGGAAAGTTTAATAAGGGAAATAATTAGGATAACTGATTCACCCCCCCCCTCTCAGTTATCAACAACCCTACCATCATCAAAGAATCT
Source organism: Cunninghamia lanceolata (assembly GCA_027924645.1). Classification (NCBI taxonomy): domain Eukaryota; kingdom Viridiplantae; phylum Streptophyta; class Pinopsida; order Cupressales; family Cupressaceae; genus Cunninghamia; species Cunninghamia lanceolata. The sequence goes on from BSBN01001359.1 coordinate 11,454,097, forward strand.
AATCTAAATGAAATCAAAAGTAATGAAATTCAAGCACAACATCACCTAGATTGTGTGATTCCTTATTTATGATGTGGATTGCTTCTTCAACAATGAACAATTATAAAGATAAAAGCTCAGTGGATGCTATGGATGCTCAAATGCTCAATATGCTCAAGATGATAATGTAGATGCTATATGAATGTTGGATATATGTAGTATGGAATGAGAGGGTGTTTATATAGAACTCAACCAAAATCAATCAACGGTGGAGATTCAGTGGCTATGTGAATGGCTAAGATTGAAAGATAAGCATAGATGAATGTGTAGATGACAAGTGGAGAGAAGATAGGGCTCATGCGTGCTTGTGTACATAAAAAGTACTACATGTGAAAGATATTAAATAAAAAGATGTAGTATCACTTATCTTTTTTAAATGAAAGAGGCACACATGTAGACTTATGAGATAAATGATAAGATAAATTAATTAAATAAATACAATTTATTTAATTAATTGGAAAGTGGGTTTATGAAAGGAATTTTTTAATTAAATAAATAATATTTATTTAATTAAAAATAGATAGAATGAAGATAATTAAATATTGAAGATTGTTTAATTATAGTTTAGAAGAAATAGCTAATGAATTAATTAAATAAATATAAATTTATTTAATTAATAGAAGAAATAGATGTGTTAGGGATATTGCTCAAGTGTGTTAGACAAATACAAATGTGTGATAATGCGATATTTGAATGTTAATGATAATGAGTCAATTTTGGGTGTCTACAGTTTTGTTTCTTCCGAAGGGGAGGAATGTTGTCTAACGATCATGGACCATCTTCTACATCCAGTTTCAAGAATCAACCATTGGTATAGTTGCTTACTTTCAGGGGGGGCCTTCTTCATCCTTCTCTTTTCTCTCTCTATTGAAAGGAAGATAGGTGTGTGGAAATCGCTTCCTACACTAATCTAAAGAGGAGAGATGAGTGCAAATTATTTTTAACCTTTACAATTATAGTGTTATTAACCCAACAATTGTAGCAATACACAACAAAGAATGTAAGATAGAAGAAAGAGAGACAAGATATAATGTGGGGAAAACCCTTACAGGTGAAAAACCCCACACTCCAAAACCTGCACAATGTATTATCTAAACAACAAGGTTTACAACACACTTTCAATGCAAGTCTTTACAGGAGTCTTCGACACTCGTATTTGGAGACAAACTGGCAACATAACAGTACCTGTCAATCACATAATACATCTCCTCTCAAAGCACCTTCTTAAATAGAAGTTTACAAGACAAAAATGAACTTTTCCTGAGATGGGCGTCCAACTTGGCCTCATGGCCTAAAACCCACGCCTAGAGACACTTGTCCAATAATGTAGCATAGTCATGACACTTGTCATATCACCCCATCCCAATATAGTTGCCTATTCCCAAGTTGGGCAATGATAGATGCTCTTATGCATCTTACAACCGCCATAGAATCTGTCATACTGACAGTACTTATAGCTGTAATAGAATCTATCATACACTGACTAAAAATAGCATATTCTCTTATAACATGTCATAACTCTCCTTGGGGCACCCAAAGATGCATTCTTCCAAGATGCCTTGTGACACATGTCTTCAACTATCATAGAACATTCCATTTATGACTCTTACGCGTCATAGATTCTGTCATAGGAATCTATCATAACCGTTTCGGTCAAGATTCACTTACACACCAGTCAAAGTGCCGAAACATGGAAAAATAGATCTACCACTAAGTGGGATTCCTATCTCCTCATGTGAGGACAAAATTACATGTGGTCACCTTCCACGTAGGATGACACATCACCGTGCCAACTCCCACAAGATGACAAAACAGGATTTGCATCCTAATTACACAATAGGCAATAAATAAATATATTACAATAAATAAATGCAAGGAATTACCAAGGTTGAGACACCTTAATTCCCAACATTCTCCCACTTGTTGAACACCTTGTAAGAGCCAATGGGAATAACAAGGTTTAACTACTATAGGCCGAGAGGCCCATAGACTCCGAACACCATCTGAACTTGTCTGTGCCCACTGGTTTCGTCAATGCATCTGCAACATTCTTCAAAGTGTCTACCTTCTCCAAATTCACCTTCCCATCCTCTACCATGTCTCATATGAAATGAAACTGTACATCAATATGCTTTGTTCTGGCATGTAAAGTTGGATTCTTTTCTAGGCAAATCGTACTCTAACTATCACAACAAATCGTAATCTATCCTGCATCAACACCAATATCTGAACACAATCTCTAAAGCCAAATGGCTTCCTTACAAGCATGAGTTGCTGCCATATACTTAGCTTCTGTCATGGACAAAGTGACCACAGGTTGCCGCTTACTCATCCAACTAATTGCACCACTAAACATAGTAAACACGTAAGCACTGGTGGATCTCTTGCTATCAATGTCACCCGCCCAATCAGAATCCACGAATCCACGAATACAAACTAAATGCAGAGCTCCTGTAGGATTACCATGATAGCTTATGGAATACTTGGAAGTACCCCTCAAATATCTAAACACTCTCTTTACTGCATCCCCATGTACCCGTCCAGGATTAGCCATAAATCGACTAAGGACTCCCACTGCTTGGGCAATGTCTAGTCTTGTGTAGACCATAGCATACATCAAACTACCAACAACACTAGCATAAGGTACTTTGCTCATGTCATCCACCTCACTAGGAGATTTTTGACAATCATTAACAAACAACTTTGTCCCCAAAGAAATAGGAACACACAATGGTCTACAATTTGCATTGCTGAACCTATCTAACACAGTCTTCACATACTTACTTTGGCTTAGCCAAAGTTTTTTGTCAGCTCTCTCTCTCTTCTGATTTCCATTTCTAGAATGTACCTAGCTACCCCTAGATTTTTCATCTCAAACTATGCTGACAACTAAGACTTCAAATCAGAAATCATATTCTTACCATTCCCAATTAACAACATATCATCAACATACAATGCAATAATGAGAACGTGATCATTCTCAAATTTATAAGACACACAATGATCTGATTTTGATCTCAGAAATCCAACCAACAACACAAAGGTATCAAACTTCAAGTACCACATCCTAGGAGACTGCTTCAGACCATACAAAGACTTTTTCAACTTACAAACATAATTTTCTTTACCTTTCTCTATGTAATACTCTAGTTGTGACATGTAAATTTCTTCCTCCAAATCACCATGAAGGAATGTTGTCTTCACATCCATCTGCTCCACCTCTAAGTCATAAGTTGCTGCAAGAGATAACAAGAACCAAATAGATGGCGTCTTTGTAATGGGAGAGAACATTTCACCATAATCAATTCCCTCCACTTGTGAGTACCCCTTCACAACCAATCTGGCCTTGTACTTTTCAACACTGCCATCTGCACTGAATTTTTTCTTGAACACCCATTTGTATCCAATAGGTTTCCATCCTTCAGGCAAAGGCACCAAGTCCCATGTTTTATTCTTCTCTAAAGAAGCCATCTCATCTTCCATGGCCTCCTTCCAGGAACCTGTATCTTTCATGCCCATAGCCTCTGTCACAGTTCTAGGCTCATCAGTGTTAGTAAGCAAGGTAGAAGCACAACTAGAATCAAGTAATGAATAACCAAACCTATTAGGTTGTGTCCTTGTTCATGTAGACCTCCTCAATGGCTGAGGTTGAGGTTCTGCTTCTTCTTCTAAACTTTCAGAGCTACTAGAGCTCTCCTCACCATCAGGTCTCACAGGGTCTGTCAGTTTAGTCTTCTCAGGAGTAGAAGGAAATTGAACCACATCCTCTTTATTTTCTATTTCTTCTAGTTGTAGAACAACGAGAGAAGGTGTTATCTCTCTGAAAATAACACTTCTGCTATACAACACTTTTTTCAGCCACAGGATCCCAAAGCTTGTATCCTTTCACACTGACACCATAGCCAATGAAAATACACTTAACAGCATTGTTCTCCAATTTAGACCATTTCTCCCTAGGCACATGTGCATATGCCTCACAACCAAAAACATGAAGATGCCTAACTAAGGGCTTCTTACTAGACCACACCTCCATTGGTGTTTTACCAACAAGAGTTGATGTAGGAGACATGTTTACCAAGTAGCAAGCAGTGGCTACAGCTTCAGCTCAAAACTTTTGTTCGAGGCTTGCTCCACTAAGAATGCTCCTAGCCTTCTCCATCAGTGTCCTGTTCATCCTCTCTGCAACTCCATTTTGTTGTGGGGTGTATGGAGTTGTCTTATGTCTTTCAATCCCTTGCTCTTTATAAAGACTTCAGACTTTCTTCTGAGAAAATAAATCCATGTCCTTCTCCTGTAATAATCTATAAAAGATACAAAATATATAGATTTGGAAATCGAAGGAACACTAATAGGACCAAACACATAAGAATGAATAAGGTCCAACACACCAGAAGACTTGTGAGAATAAGAGTAAAACTAAACACGGTTTTACTTTTGATATATACAATGTTCACAAAAGTCAAACTCAAGATTACAATCATTTAACCCCTCAACGAGGTTTTTCTTTTTTAGGGTTCTAAGACCCTTCTCACCAATGTGGCCAAATCTCTTATGCCATAACATTGTCTTTTCAGCAGGAAGATTAACTTCCAAAGCATGAGCACCCTTGGGTACCCAAGATGCACTACCATCAGAATTTGTTACAACAGATTTCTCCATTGCTGGTTCAGATGGTGGGGATGAAGTGACTGCAGCTCTTTTCTTCAAGTCAGAAGAACTATTACACTGTGAAGTGCATGCCTCCAGCTGAAACAGAGTACCTCTCTGAGTATCCTTCATAAGCACCATAGATCCTCTAGTCATCTTGCATCCATCCTTCAAAAAGACAACCTACAATCCTGCATCATTCAACTTACTTACAGAAAGTAGGTTTCGTGCCAAGCTTGGGATGTACATGACCCCAGAGATCCCCTTCACTCATCCATCAGGGAATTAGATTGAGACTCTTCCATGACCAACAACCTTTAGATGAGAATCATCACCTAGGTACACTCTTCCACCATTGAACTCTTCATACTTCATGAACCAGCTTCGATGCAAGGTCATGTGGAATGATGCACCAGAATCAATCAACCAAACATCATTGGATACATGGGTGGCTAGGGCTACAATAAAGGTATCACCATCATCTTGTGACTTTTTAGAATATGAATCTAGGACATTCTTCTTCTTTTTCTTTACCTCTTTGCATTCCTTTTGGAAATGCCCAATTTTTCCACAATTCCAATAGAGAGCCTTGGACTTTCCAAGAGATCTGGATCTCCCACAGGATTTAGATCTACCCTTCTCATCTTTCTTGTCCTTATTTTTCCCTTTCTCCTTGGGTCTTCCACGAACCGCAAGAGCCTCTTTGGCTGCTTCAGAAGACTTTCTCCACATCTCTATAGATAACAGCGAAGATACCACTTCATTCATTTTGAAAGTGGATGTGGTGCTCCCAATAGCCATAACAAGATGGTCCCGTGAGTCCGGCAAAGAACAAAGAAAGGTCATACAACGATCCTCCTCCTCCATCTTCACACCAATAGATGTCAACTGTGCAACTAACATGTTGAAATCATTCAGGTGATCTGCAATAGATCCTCCATCCTCCATGCTTAGAGAATACAACTTCTTTCTCAAAAAAAGCTTGTTCACCAGGGATTTGGCCTGATAAACATCTCCTAGCTTCTTCCAAAGATCTTTCATGGTCTTCTCCTCATGGACATTTAATAGGACAAAATCAGCTAGACTGAGTCTTATGTGACCCTTAGCCTTCTGATCTTTGAGATCCCAATTAGCTTGTGACATTGCAGTTAGTTTTACACCAAAAATGGTTTCCCATAGATCTCGATCAACAAGCATGTCTTCCATCTTAAGTTTCCATAACTCAAAATTTGTGCCATTGAACTTCTCCACCTCTAATCTTCCAAATGTGCTTGCCATCTCCTTCCTACAACAAGATTATAGAATACTCTACACAAACTCCCACTCAACCTAAGATTAGCTCAAAAAACCCCTACCTAATAGCTAGAACCAAAACTAGCCAGGCTCTGATACCAACTGAAAGGAAGCTAGGTGTGTGGAAATCACTTCCTACACTAATCTAAGGAGGAGAGATGAGTGCAAATTCTTTTTAACCTTTACAATTACAGTGTTATTAACCCCACAATGGAGATATTGCAGCAATACACAACACAAGAATGTAAGACAGAAGAAAGAGAGACAAGATATAATGTGGGGAAAACCCTTACGGGTGAAAAACCCCACACTCCAAAACCTGCACAATGTATTATCTAAACAACAAGGTTTACAACACACTTCCAATGCAAGTCTTTACAAGAGTCTTTGACACTCATATCTAGAGACAAACTGGCAGCATAACAGTACCTGTCAATCACATAATACATCTCCTCTCAAAGCACCTGCTTAAATAGAAGTTTACAAGACAAAAATGAACTTTTCTTGAGATGGGCATCCAACTTGGCCTCATGGCCCAAAACCCATGCCTAGGGACACTTGTCCAAACCTGCAGCATGGTTATGACACTTGTTAAATCACTCCATCCCAATATAGTCGCTTATTCCCAAGTTGGGCAATGACAAATGCTCTTATGCATCTTATGATTGTCATAGAATCCATCATACTGACAGTACTCACAGCTGTAAGAGAATTTGTCATACACTGACTAAAAATAGCATATTCTCTTACATCATGTCATAACTCTCCTTGGGGTGTCCAAAGATGTCTTGTGACACATGTCTTCACTTGTCATAAAACATTCCATTTATGACTCTTACGTGCCATAGATTCTGTCATAGGAATCTGTCATAACCATTTCGGTCAAGATTCACTTACACACTAGTCAAAGTGCCGACACATGGCAAAATACCTCTACCACTAAGTGGGATGCCTATCTCCTCATGTGAGGACAAAATTACATATGGTCACCTTCCACGTAGGATGACACATCACCGTGCCAACTCCCACAAGATGACAAAACAAGATTTGCATCCTAATTACACAATAGGTAATAAATAAATATATTACAATAAACAAATGGAAGGAATTACCAAGGTTGAGACACCTTAATTCACAACATCTATTTGTGGGGGGGCTTCTTCTCTTTTGGGGGGCACATCTTTGTACATGAGTACCTAATCAGGCTTCATTTGTTGGGACCCATCTTTTCATCCACCTAAGCTATACTTAAGGGGGGTGTTAGTGTAGGTTTTGTATTCCTTTCATAAGGTTTTTCCTACACATATTATTAAGCTTTCTTAGGTTAATAAAGTGAGTTTAATTAGGTGAGTGGGTCATTTGAGGCATCACCGTCCTATGAGGGAGTTGCATTTACTATGTTTAGACCATTTGGTGGTCTCTCCCTATTGGTTAGTTTTGTCACCTCCACCCCTCTCCCTAGTCTATATAAACTCTCTACCTAGCTTGTATTTGCAGTTCTATTCTATTCTGTTTTGTGAGCAATCTATTCAGACTATTCTGATATGATCTCTTTGTTTCTTCCATTTTGATCTTCTGTGTGCGCTTTCCTTTAGCTTTGTAGATTTTGGGTTTCTATCTCCATTTTAAAATCTAACAGGTAATCCAAGAATAAAGTCCATACTAATATCCTCCCATGGCCCTTCTGGTACAGGTAATGGATGATATAGCCCAGCATTCTAACTCACTCCTTTGGTCATCTGGCATACTCTGCAACTTTGTACAAACTTCTTCACATCCTAGTGAAATTGTGGCCAGTACTAATTCTCACTAACAAGAGCAATGGTCTTATCTCAACCAAAGTGTCCTGCCATCCCTTCACTATGCTTCTCCTTAATTAGTTTCTCTCTCATGGAACTCCTTGGAATGCACTATCAGCTTCCTCTGAACAACATACCATCTTGGGTCATATAATCCAACCATCTTGTCCTATCCAGGGTAACATGCTCCAACAAGCTTTCTAGGCCTTTACAAAGTCTAGATCTTTAGGGTACAAATTCTTGAGTTTATTAAACCCACTGACCTCTATCTTCATCTCTATCAACAAATTTTGCCTTCTACTAAAGGCATCTACAACTCTGCTTGATTTTCCACTCCTGTGCTTCAAAACAAAAGTATAACTCTACAAAAACTCAATGTATTTTAAGTTCCTTTAATTCAACTCCCTTAGCTTTTAAGATATTGTAAAGCCTGATGATCAATATATAGAACAAACTCTTTTGGCAAAAAATAATGTCTCCATTTCTTCAAAGCCTAGACTATAGCATAAAACTCCTGATCATAGATATAATACTTTTTCTTGGCATCATTAAGCTTCTCACTGAAATAGGCAATGGGCTTACCTTCTTGGCTCAAAATAGCTCTTATAGCACTACCACTAGCGTCACAATCTACCTGAAATACTTTATTAAAATCTGGAAGTGCCAAAACAGGTTGCTCTATGACTTTTTGCTTAAATGTATCAAAACTCTTGGCTGGTCTTGTAGTCCATTTAAACTCCTTTCTATCCTCTCTCATTATCTCAGTTAAGGGTGCACAAATGCTACTAAAATTCTTGATAAATTTTCTATAAAAACTTGCCAAACCATGAAAAGATATTACCTCTATAGCACTCCTTGGTGTGGGTCATTCAACAATAGCCCTTACTTTTCCTGGATCCATCTTAAGACCATCAGTTTAGATAACAAATCCCAAGTATACCAACTCCTTTGCAAAACTACTCTTCTTCATATTAATCGACAACTTGTCCTCCCTCAGATTCTCTAAAACTCTTCTGATATGCATCAGATCCTCTTCCCAAGTCTTACTAAAAATCAAAATGTCATCTAAATAAACAATAAAAAATTTCCCCAAAAACTCTTTCAATACCTCATTCATGAGCCACATGAATCTTCTTGGTGCATTGGTTAGCTCAAATGGCATCACTAACCACTCATACAGACCCTCCTTAGTATTGAAGTCTATCTTCCATTCATCTCCTTCTCTGATTCGGATATGGTGATATCCTCTCTTCAAATCAATCTTCGTAAAGTACTTAGCTCCACTTGATCAATCCATAATATCATCCATCCTTGGAAATGGAAATATGTACTTGATTGTAATTTTGTTGATGGCTCAAGAATTTGTACACATCCTCCACTCTCCATATTTCTTCAGAGCTAGCATTGTAGGTACCGCAAATGGACTTAGTCTCTCCCTTATCATTCCTTTCTTCAATAACTCCTGAACTGTTTGTATATTTCCTCATTCTCTATAGGAGTCATTCTATGGGTTTCCTTATTCGACAAACTAGCTCCTGGTATCAAATTCATTTGGTGACTTATCTTCCTCACTGGTGGTAAACCTTCTGGTACATTATCAGAGATAATATCTTGAAATTCTTCTAACAAATCTAAGACTTTTGTTGGTACATCTTCACATTTCTCTCAGCTAATCTTAGGAATCAATGCAAAGCAATGACACTCGTGCTTCATACCATCCAAAAATTTCCTACCATATACCAAGAAAATTCTGGCAGTACTACATACCTTTTCTTCCACCTCCTTCAAGGGCTTCAACTTATGATGAACTCCATCCTTTGTCAGGGAATAGGTGTTTGCATGGCCATCATGGATAGCACACCTATCATATTGCCATGGCCTTCCCAATAGCATATGACATGCATCCATCAGTGTGATGTTACATAGCACCTCATCACGGTAGTCTTCAATCTTGAACTTGACTAAACACTACTCATTGACAAAAGCTCTATGGTCCTTCTACAACCATGCAATCCGATATGGATGTGGATTCCTTCTCCATGTCAACTTCAACTTGTTAACCATCTCCTCTGGGACAAGATTATAGATTCTTCCATTGTCAATAATAATATCCCAACACTTATCTTCACACTTGCACCTTGTGTGGAATAAACTCTTCCTCTGATGTGGTTCTTTCTCATCATTTAACAAGGTTCTTTTGACAACTAGGGTTTCTCCCCTTTTAGTATCTTCAAAATGCTTAGACTAGCCATCTTAATCTACATGTGCAACTTGTGCACTACCTTTAGGCCTTCTATTTGTCCTTCCTTGATGTTGGGGACACTCATAGGCCTGAAACCTCCTCTTCCTCTTTGATCACCATTATTTTGGTCACGAGGATGGTAGGAATTATCTCTTCTCTGATTTCAAATGGTGCTTGCTTCTTCACTTTTCTTTTGATCTTCATTTTGGCCTCCATAGGATCTTCCACTAGTCCTTCCACCTTGATCTATTCCTCTTTGCTTGCTTTTGAATCTTTTATTCAACTTCTCTTCCACATTTAGGGAAAACTGGTACGCATCTTCTATGGTGGTCATTTTGACCAGGCTCAACTCCTCTTGAATACTTGGCCTCAACCCATTAATATAACGGACTACCTTCTCCTTTTTGGCCTCTGCATGGCCTGTTCTAATAATAATATTATAAAACTCTTATGTATGCTCTTTAACAGACTTGTTACCTTGCTTCAATCCTTGCAGCTTCTTCAACAACTCCAACTCATAGTCCACAGGAATGAACTACTTCTTTAGTTTGTCCACCATCTGATCCCATTTAGTAATCTTTCCTTTTCCTCTTCTATTTCTCTCTAACTAGACCTCCTTCCAGCAAATACTAGCATGGCCCTTCAACTTCATTTTTGCAAACTTGACCCATTCTAGATCCTCCACATATTCATATTCAAAATATTCCTCCATATCGTTTATCCAATCAATAAGTTCTTCTAGATTCAGATCCCTAGAATAGGTAGATACTTCAATCTTAGGCCTCTTTCCAATCTTCTAAATGGTCCTCAATAACCTAACTTGCATAGGATCTCCTACATCATCTTGATCTTCTTTAGATAGCTCTTCTTCTTCAGCTTCATCTTTGCTTTCTTCTCTTATTCTTTGCTCAAACCCTCTTCGCAACTCCTCTTGCAATGCATCATTTTGCCTTTGCAGGGCTCTAAAACCCTCTTCTATCAAAGCATTTATTCCAAAACCACCACGGTTCCTTCGTGGAGGAATGTTTTTGAGTTCTACAGCAAACCCACAACCATAGTTGATTTCTACAACAAACCCACAACCGCAGGTCCTAGTTCAAACTACCTCACGGTTGGTGATCTGTTTACACACTTAGGAACTACTACTCTAATGCCACTTGATGAGAGGGTCAATCCTAGAACACACAATAACACAGATTGCACATAGAAAATAGGAATGTTCTTTTATTGATTTGAACAACACATTACATTACAAAAACTGGAATCAAATCAGAGAATGAATCCTCAACAGGGTGTAACACATTACAATTTCCTATATCTAGATTCTGTAACCTTCTTCCTTTTGTAGCTTCAAATCTACTAGGGTTTATATTTTCCCTCCCTTTTTTGACCCTCCACTTTCCCCCTTTTCTCTACTACCTCAAAAGATTCCCAAAAATGGTCATAAATAGCCCTTTTTGGTGCCTTCGAGCTAAAATTTTGAAATTTGTAACTCCCTCAAAAAATAGGTCAACTTCCAGGAGTCAAATTTTGATCTGAGTGTTTGATTAACCAATCATTTGATGTGTTGGAAAGCTAGTGAAGTGCTCTACGTGCTAAGAATAGGCCCTGCCAATTCCGCCCACTTTTGGGGTTGTACGAGGTCTCTAAGTGCCTCATATCTAACTTCGAAACTTTTTTAGGGGTTTTTAAAGAAATGAAAAACTTTAATACCTTTCATCCCATAATTGATCTTTGGCCAATTCCTTCACCAAAGGTCATATTTTTCAATTCTAAAGCTTTAAGTAAATTTCTGCTTCCATATGTGCTCAAATACAAACTTTCTAAAATAGCAGTTGGCTATTTTTAGTAGGTTGGAGAAACTAAAGGTTCTACATCCTTATTCAATCAACTGGGTATCCACAAATGTAAAATTTGAAAAGAACAGAAAACAAAATCATCATTTTTTTGGGTGATGTAAGATTGCCCTTACACTACTAGATGCTCCTGCATTAGAAGCACTCCTACACAATCAGTTCCTCAACCCACTAGATTGAATCCTCAACTAATTCAAGGGAAAAAGGAAAAAGGGTTATGTTTTCAATGTGACAATGAATAGTAGAGGGCATAAATGTATAGAAAAGAAATTGTTCTACATTGAAGGGCCAAGTGAGGAAGAATATGGTGAAGATAGAATATTAGAATCATGCAATGTGTCAGGTGAGGAATCAAAATATCCCCAACCAATCATTTCTTTCCATACACTCTTAGGTTTTAGAACCCCACAAACATTCAAGGTAATGATTTTGTTAAAGAAAGAGAGTAAAAATGTTGATAGACTCAGGCAGTACTCATAACTTCATAAACAAAGTTGGCTACTCATCTAAAATGTTTTATATATCCAACTCCAAAATTTTAGGTCTTGATTACAAATGGGGGTACAGTTAGTTGTTCAGAGAAATGTCATAGCATTAAATTATCCATGGGAGATTATCATCTTGATTGCCCAATGTTTTCTATCTCCATGGGTGTAGCTGATATTGTTTTAAGAGTATAGTGAATTACTACTTTGGGAACAACTGAGATAATCTTCCAAGAGCTTTTCACATGCTTAAAGGGAAGGACAATATAACTAAGAGGGTTGTGTGCACAACCTCCATAGAAGGTAAGCTCTCACCAAAAGGAAAATATGCTTAAGAAGGGAGCTGACGGGTTTGTGATCCAATTATTTTCATTAGACGTATATCACTCAAAGGCTTCTATCACTAGATCTACAAGTAGTTGTAGATAAGAACTCAATGGTTTTTGCGAAGATGCCAAAAGGATTGCTTCTTAGAAGAGATCATGATCATTCCATTAAACCAGTACCACGGAGTCAACCACCCAACATAAGGACCTATAGGTATCCATATGTACAAAAAAGTTAGACTAAGAAGAAAGTTTAGAAGATGCTAGAGGAAGCTATTATTAGGCATAGTCAGAGTGCTTACTCCTCTCTTATGGTAATGGTGTGCAAGAAGGATGAAACTTGGAGGATGTGTCTTGATTACAAAGAGCTCAGCAAGTACACTATAAAAAATAAGTTTCCTATTCTAGTAATTGATGATTTGTTAGATGAGCTTAATGGTGTTGTTTATTTTACAAAATTGGATCTTCATTCTGGTTATCATCAAATCAAAATTAGAGATAAGGATGTACATAAGACAACTTTCAAATCCATGAGGACCACTATGAATTTCTGGTTATTCCTTTTGGTCTCACAAATACACCATCGACTTTTTAAAGTTTGATGAACTCTATCTTTAGGCCATTTCTATAGAAATTTGTTTTGGTATTTTTGATGACAATGTAATATATAGTAAAACTTGGGAGGAGCACTTGCAAAATGTAAATCAAGTTTTTGACATTCTTGAGCAACATTAGTTGTATGCTAAGCCATACAAGTGTGTGTTTTGTGTCAAATAAGTGGAGTACCTCATTCATCATGTGTCACATGAGGGAGTCAAGGTGGACCCTCATAAGAGCAGGGCCATTGTAGAGTGGAAAATGCTCATGATCCTCAAGAACCTATGGAGTTTCTTAGGGATTATAGGTTATTATAATTGATTTGTAAGTAATTATGGTAGCATAGCATCAACTCTCATAGCTTTGTTGAAGAAGGATTCCTTCCAGTGGAATGAGGTAGATACAAGGGCATTTGAGAAACTAAAAGAAGCCATGTGTACAACTTCATTCCTAGCTAGCCTATATTTTTTTAAACATTCATTATGGAATGTGATGTTTGAGAACATGGCATAAGAGTAATACTCATGCAAGAAGGAAGACCCATAGCATTTGAGAGCCACCAATGTAACATCCCAACTAGAATATGAGATAAACTTAAACACAACTAAAGAAATATTCTCACCCTTTTATTTAACAAGAGAAATATCCATAATCAATATATTACATTTGCAATATCCAAGTACAATATACATGTTTCAAAAGAAGGTCGCTTCACATGCAATTATAAAATTGTACATAGTTCTCAAATTGTCATATTTCTTACGACTTACAATTTTTATCAATATCATATATAAAATAAGCAATGTGTTCTTGTTCACAAGTCTTTGGTAGTCAACTGCAAGAGAGAGAGCATCACCATGGTGCTTTTCCTCCAACCAAAGATAATGAGAATCAGCTAATTCCATATGCCATCTGAGAACTAGTGATGTGTCCTAGCTGATGACGATCAGGTTTACAACTCTAGTCTAGCTCTAGCTATGTATGACCCATTCTGATTGTTTATCTATCAAGTACATTGTGAACTAACAATGCAAGCAGTAACTTTTGCAATATATATTTGTATATTTGTATGTTCACTTACTCTTTTCTCAACTTGGAGACAACATTCTTATTTCTCAATTTAAGTCATATAAATAAATAATTCTTTTCGACTTGCTTATACCATAGTGGTCATAAAGTCATATCATAATCCTTATCTACTAGTCATTTTGAAAAGTCTAAGGTGAAATCTTAGGTGACTATATGACATACATTGAGTCCCTCTTTGCATCCTTGCAATCACAGATCTATGACATCCTATCTGTTGCAAGTATGAGGTTATCCAGTATTGTCATTGATGTCAACATACTCATATTGCATTAACAAGAAGGATTTGATGAGCTGTGTGCTGAGGATATTGAGAAAATTAGTCTCAGTCAGGAACAGTGAAGAACAGTGATGAGAAGAAGGTAAATGTACTATATAGGATGAGAACCAGAGGATGCGGATTAAAGGGTTAGTAGATATGAGTCTTGAGATGCTACAGTTAAGATTTCAGAGGTCCGCATGAAGATCTGAAGGAGTTGTGGCTGCCGGTATAGAACCGGGTCCGGCAAGTATCTGGAGGTGACAGAGGATCACAAAAAGGTCCGGTGAGGTCCGGAATTGTATTATCCTAATCTGCGGATTGGAAGGAGTGTTTGGGATGTCCTTATGATGTATCATCCTGATTTGTGTATGATTTGGAGGTCCGGAAGTACCTCTTGCATTGTAACAGTGGCGACAGACTGTGTTCTTGAAGTTCCGGATGAGGAAGACAAGAGATCCCAGTAAGCAGAGGAAGTGCGGATGTATCCGGACATTCAGACAGGCTTGTGAAGGTTCTTGGATCATGTTTAGGTTTTGTTGTTGGTCCGCATTGATAGTAGAGCCCGGAATTGAAGTTATTCTTCCGGATGAAGTTCTTGCTCTGTGTAGCCGACCGGATGAGTTGTTCATCCTGCGAATGTTCTTGTGATGGCCGACCGGATGTGTTATTCATCTTGCGGATACTCCTATGGTTGTTTGCCGACTTAGATGTTTGTTCCTAAGTCGATGTCTTGTATAAATAACGGTTTGTGAGTTCATTTCAGGGTGTGGTGTAAGTATGAGCATGTAATAGCGAAGAAACGTGCGAAAGGCAGAGCAGAGACTGTTGGGCGTAATTGGAACTGATCCGGACATGGTAGAGATGTCATTCTCCAGTTCAAGACTGTGATTTTCATCACTTTGTAGACAGTGTGTCTCCTTGTAGGCAGTGGGCCTCTTTGTGAGCAGTGTGCTCGGGCAGTGAGCCCTTATTGGCATGTGCCATTCATCTTTCCTTTATTCTTCTAACAGAGAATAATTCTTGGGTTAATCACCCCGTGGTTTTTCCCTTAACCGGGTTTTCCACGTCAAAATCTTGGTGTTCAATGTGTTGATGCTTATCTGCTCTTGTGTTTATGTATTATGCTTCCATGGATGATTATTTGATATGCTGCTAACTAACAATAGTGAGTTAAGTGTTTGAAAGAGAAGAAGTTTTATACAACTGATTCACCCCCCCCTCTCAGTTGTATGCCCTAGATCCAACAATTGGTATCAGAGCCAAGTTCCTCTGACAAGAGCTTAACCGCTTGAGGAGATCCAGGATGTCGTCATACAAGAAGGATAGTCCGAAGTTCGATGGAACCAACTTCACTCTCTGGAAAGGTCGCATGAAGTGTCACTTGGAATGCATGGGAAAAGCATACCTGGGTATGATTTCAAAACCATATGTACCTCCACAAGGTGGTCCGACAACTCTGAATGAAATCACAGAAGCTGAAAACAATCTGCGGACCAAGGAAGCTCTTCTAAGCGCATTGAACGACTCAGATCTCTCGAATGTCATTGACCTACCCACTGCATATGAGATCCTAACTAAACTGGAACTTTTGTATGAAGGAGATGAGTTTGTCAAAAGTGCAAGGTTGCAAAGTCTGAAAGGGAAATTTGAAAGATTGAAAATGAGAGATGATGAAAACATCACTACCTTTATGCCAAGAGTAAATGAGCTGGTATGTGGAATCAGAAATGCTGGTGGAACTTTAGATGAAAATGAGATTGTCTGCAAAATCCTAAGATCCCTTCCTGCTGCCTACAAAATCAAAGTTGCTGCCATTGATGAATTCAGAGCCCACACAACTGTCACAAGAGAACAACTAGCTGGCAAACTAGCTGCATTTGAAATGACCGAGTTTGGAGATGATCCTCCCAAGACTGAATCTGCTTTCAAAGCCAGTGCCTATGTAAAAGGCAAACAGAGATTTGATCCGGGTGAAAACTCATCAAAGAAAATGTCATGGTATGATCAAGCAAGAAGAGACATGGAAGAAGAAGAAGCAGAAACAGCTCAACTTGAAGCCCTCATTGCAAAGAGACTGCCAAGAGGATCTGGTAAGTATGAAGGAAAACTACCCTTTAAGTGTTTCAACTGCAATAAGATTGGTCATTTTGCCTCAAGATGTCCGGAGAGATCTGCAAGATCTAATACTCACAGACAAAGGTTTCAAAAGAATTGCTATTATGTTCATGAAGAAGATGACAATGAAGGAGTAACAGATGATGAATCAGAACCAGGAAGCAAATCCGGAAATGAGTGGGTATTTATAGCCATCAAGGAAGAAGATTCCTTGCTCTCTGAATCTGTCAATCACAAAGTTGTTGAAAAAGCCTTGGCTGCTCAAGTAGAAGAAAAGGATGACTGGGTTATTGACAGTGGATGTTCTCACCATATGACTGGTGACAAGAATAAGTTCTTAGACTTGGAAAGATATGAAGGAGGAATGGTAAAGTTTGGTGACAATTCTGCTGGCAGAATCAGAGGTAGGGGAACTATTTCCTTTGATGGTAAGAGCAAAACAGGAAATGTACTGTATGTTGAAGGATTGAAGCACAATCTTCTCAGTGTTGGTCAGTTAGTGGACAAAGGCTATGATCTCCGGTTCAAGAATGGAAAATGCAGAATCTTTACAAGCTCCGGAACTGAAATTGCATCCGGTACTCAGACAAGAGGTAACATCTTTCATCTGGTTGGTTCAAATAAAAGTTGTTTGTTTGTTCAAATTGATCAGAGTTGGTTATGGCATAGAAGAATGTGTCATGTAAATTTTGATAACATCATCAAAATAAGCAATACTCAGGCTGTGAGAGATCTTCCAAAGTTGATAAAACCTACAAATAGTGTGTGTAAAGAATGTCAGTTAGGCAAACAAAGCAGAGTCTCTTTTAAAAGCAAAGATCAGTCTTCTACCAGATTATTGGAAGTAGTACATACTGATCTATGTGGTCCGACAAGAATCAAGAGTCTGCAAGGTGATAGATATTTCATGTTGTTAATTGATGATCATTCCCGGATGATGTGGGTTACCTTTCTAAAAGAAAAATCAGAAGCTTTTGAGAAGTTCAAAATCTTCAAAGCTATGGTGGAGAATCAAACCGGATTGAAACTAAAGTGTCTAAGGTCTGATAGAGGTGGTGAATTTACATCTGGTGAATTCATTGACTTTTGTGAGAAACAGGGTATAAGGAGACAGTTGTCTGCTCCTAAGACTCCACAGCAGAATGGAGTAGTTGAGAGAAAGAACCGGACCATCCAGGAAGCTGCTAGGACAATGATGTTGGAAGCAAATGTTCCCCAAATGTTTTGGAAAGAAGCTATCAGCACTGCAGTCTACACTCTCAATCGAGTTCAAATCAGAAACAACACCGGTAAGACCCCCTATGAACTCTGGTTTGGCATCACTCCTACTGTGAAATATTTTAGAGTATTTGGTAGCAAGTGTTATATTAAAAGAGATGAAGATCTAGGAAAGTTTGATGCTAGAAGTGATGAAGGAATTTTCTTGGGCTACTCCACTCAAAGCAAGGCATACCGGTGTTACAATAAGAGATTGAGGAAGATGATAGAAAGCACCAATGTGAAGGTTGATGAAGGAATTGAGAAGCCTTCAAGATTTTATGAGTTTGATGAAGATGACCAAGACAGTGCTCAAGGACCTCAATCCTCTCCGGTGAGACAGAGTCAGCCTGATCCGGTAAATCAGGAAGAAGAGTTAGATTTGAATGAGGCTGATCAAGAAACAGCAGTGCTGGATACTCCCAAAATTCTAAGGTATGTAAGACTGAATCACTCTGAAGATCAGATCATAGGTGACAGAAGCAAAGGTGTACAAACTAGAAGGAATATTGCTCAAGATCAGAATGAATGTTGTCTGATTTCAAAGATTGAACCTAAAACAATAAATGAAGCCTGCAATGATGAAAACTGGACCAAAGCAATGGAAGATGAACTGATGCAAATTGAGAAAAATCATACTTGGGATCTTGTTCCCAGACCTAGAGACAGGAATGTAATTGGAACCAAGTGGGTCTTCCGAAACAAACTAAATGAAGCTGGTGAAGTAATCAGAAACAAAGCTAGATTGGTCTGCAAGGGCTACTCACAAATAGAAGGAATTGACTTTGAAGAGACTTTTGCTCCGGTAGCAAGAATTGAAGCAGTCAGATTACTTCTTGCATTTGCTGCCTTCAAAGACTTCAAGGTATATCAGATGGATGTCAAGTCTGCCTTCCTAAATGGTGATCTGGAAGAAGAAGTCTACATTGAACAACCGGATGGATTTCAATTGTCTGATAATAATGATATGGTCTGCAAGTTGAAGAAAGCTTTGTATGGATTGAAGCAAGCCCCAAGAGCATGGTATGAAAGGTTGGATAAGCATCTTGTGCAGATTGGATTCAACAAAGGTACTGCTGACAGTAACTTATATTTCAAAATTGATCATGAAAACATTCTGATTGTTGAAGTGTTTGTGGATGATATCATTTTTGGAGGAAGAGATAGTATGTGCAAAACTTTTGCAAACCAGATGAAAAGTGAGTTTGAAATGTCTATGCTTGGTGAAATGAATTTCTTCTTGGGTCTGCAAATTACTCAAACAAAAGAAGGGATCTTCATCTCTCAGACCAAATATGTGAAAGAATTGTTAAAGAAATTTGGTATGGAAGACTCAAAACCTATGAACACTCCTATGGCAACCGGATGTAAGTTAAGCAAAGATGATGATTCTCCAAAGGCAGATCAGACAAAGTATAGATCAATGATTGGTGGATTGTTGTATCTCACTCAAACTAGACCAGATATAATGCAGGCTGTTGGTCTTGTGGCAAGATTCCAGGCTGATCCTAGAGAATCTCATGTTATGGCAATCAAAAGAATTTTTAGATACTTGAAAGGAACAGTTGAGTATGGTCTATGGTATCCTAGAGATCCGGATTTCTCTCTTCATGCTTACACAGATGCAGATTGGGCAGGAGATGTGGATGACTGGAAGAGCACTAGTGGTGGAGCATTCTTTTTGGGAAAGAAATTGGTTTCTTGGCTAAGCAAGAAACAAGATGCAATATCTCTGTCTACAACTGAAGCAGAATACATTGCAGCAGCAGGTAGTTGCACTCAAATCCTATGGATGAAGCAGATGCTAAGAGACATCAAAGTTGAATATGAGGAGCCTATCACAATTTTCTGTGATAATTCAAGTGCAATTAATATTTCCAAGAATCCGGTATTGCATTCTAAGACTAAGCACATATCTATCAAATTTCACTTCTTGAGAGAACAAGTAAATAAGGAAGAAGTCAGATTGGAGTATGTTCCCTCCAAGGATCAGATTGCAGATATCTTTACAAAACCTCTTCCCAAGGACTCTTTTGAATATCTCCGGGAGAAGTTAGGGGTCATGGCCCCTCCGGTGATGAACTAAGATGCACTGATGTGCATCAGTCCGGTGGCTATCACAGCCATATCTTGTGATCCGGACTAATGGGGAGCTGCAACTAAGGGGGAGCAGCTAGTATGATTCTGATGCATGAGAATTGCAAGTATGAGCCCTTTGCCATTGATGTCAAAGGGGGAGAGAAGACATGTGAAAAACAAGTGGTTGATGATCAAAGGGGGAGCAGTAAAGGAAGAGAAGACATATGAAAAGTTGAAGTTCTTGTCTTAATGGTTTTTCACATCATATGTTGCCATCAATGACAAAGGGGGAGATTGTTGCAAGTATGAGGTTATCCAGTATTGTCATTGATGTCAACATACTCATATTGCATTAACAAGAAGGATTTGATGAGCTGTGTGCTGAGGATATTGAGAAAATTAGTCTCAGTCAGGAACAGTGAAGAACAGTGATGAGAAGAAGGTAAATGTACTATATAGGATGAGAACTGGAGGATGCGGATTAAAGGGTTAGTAGATATGAGTCTTGAGATGCTACAGTTAAGATTTCAGAGGTCCGCATGAAGATCTGAAGGAGTTGTGGCTGCCGGTATAGAACCGGGTCCGGCAAGTATCCGGAGGTGACAGAGGATCACAAAAAGGTCCGGTGAGGTCCGGAATTGTATTATCCTAATCTGCGGATTGGAAGGAGTGTTTGGGATGTCCTTATGATGTATCATCCTGATTTGTGTATGATTTGGAGGTCCGGAAGTACCTCTTGCATTGTAACAGTGGCGACAGACTGTGTTCTTGAAGTTCCGGATGAGGAAGACAAGAGATCCCAGTAAGCAGAGGAAGTGCGGATGTATCCGGACATTCAGACAGGCTTGTGAAGGTTCTTGGATCATGTTTAGGTTTTGTTGTTGGTCTGCATTGATAGTAGAGCCCGGAATTGAAGTTATTCTTCCGGATGAAGTTCTTGCTCTGTGTAGCCGACCGGATGAGTTGTTCATCCTGCGAATGTTCTTGTGATGGCCGACCGGATGTGTTATTCATCTTGCGGATACTCCTATGGTTGTTTGCCGACTTAGATGTTTGTTCCTAAGTCGATGTCTTGTATAAATAACGGTTTGTGAGTTCATTTCAGGGTGTGGTGTAAGTATGAGCATGTAATAGCGAAGAAACGTGCGAAAGGCAGAGCAGAGACTGTTGGGCTTAATTGGAACTGATCCGGACATGGTAGAGATGTCATTCTCCAGTTCAAGACTGTGATTTTCATCACTTTGTAGACAGTGTGTCTCCTTGTAGGCAGTGGGCCTCTTTGTGAGCAGTGTGCTCGGGCAGTGAGCCCTTATTGGCATGTGCCATTCATCTTTCCTTTATTCTTCTAACAGAGAATAATTCTTGGGTTAATCACCCCGTGGTTTTTCCCTTAACCGGGTTTTCCACGTCAAAATCTTGGTGTTCAATGTGTTGATGCTTATCTGCTCTTGTGTTTATGTATTATGCTTCCATGGATGATTATTTGATATGCTGCTAACTAACAACAGTGAGTTAAGTGTTTGAAAGAGAAGAAGTTTTATACAACTGATTCACCCCCCCCTCTCAGTTGTATGCCCTAGATCCAACACTATCATCTACTTAATGCCCTGTCATCCTATTCTCCTGCTCATTTGTATACTTCTATACATGCAAGATTCTGACATTTAAGCGATAGGGCTTTTATGATTAAAGACTCTATCTATCTTAGTCTAGGAATATAATCATTCGACTCATATTATCTTGAAGATAAACTATAATTTCATGTACCATCAAATTGAATACACTTCCTCATGTATATCAATGAGATATCATATTAATAAAGTAATCTATATTACGACTTATCATTACCATAGTGAGTATATCCCTTGACTATCTTGTGGCTTTTCTTAGCCTAAGGTAGGGTTAAATATCATTCCTCTATAAAACTAGAATATGCATAGTTTAGAATATCTCAAGAATATCTTCCAGAAATAATTCATTCTTCTTTATGTACTTGAAGATAATGGTCTAATGTCAAGTGCTCCTACACAATGACTTTGACTCCAAACTAGCTTCTTTATAATCCTTTCAAAACACTCTATATCTTCATGATTAGCTACTGATGTAGGATGAGTACTTTGTTTCACAACAACGACCTTTACTTAGGTCTCTCATAGTTTTCTTTGACCCAAAATATAATTTCTACAACCAAACTGTTGCAAGTGTGTGCCTAATCGGTATTGTCATTGATGTCAACATATCTGTGTTATCATTGGTGTCAATTGTGCTCTTGTTTTTATGCTTTCTTGTAATGAGTTAAGTGTTGAAGATAATAAGTGTTCCTGATACAACAAAACAGTTCAGTATATTGCTCTGCATTTCTTGAAGAATGAATATCTTTATCTGCAAATTGGAAGTTATTTAGATACATATCTGAAGATGCTATGTTCCAAGTTTGAACCTCCGGTATGAAGATTTGAGTGAGTTATGTTCACCAGAGTGAAAACTACTTCTTCTGTATATTTTGTGGTGATAGGGAGAATGTATTATGCTCCACATTCCTCTACCATTAAGTATTTCAGTCCGTGGATCTGGAATCAAGTTTGTAATGATGATAAGTGGCTTCAACTCAAATAGTTCATGATTTGGTGGTCTACAAGTGATCTTTTCCTTATGACAGTAGCTAATAGTGTTGTTTATGAGCTCTGGTTTGAATCTTGACAAAGTGGCTAGAGATTGTGTGGTTATTCTTGGTGATTATAATGTGCTCATGGATGTCTCTTGATCATGTTCCTACCTTTGGATTGGTCTGCAAAGAGAAATTTGGATCATAGATGAAGACTATTCTTAGAAGATTTAGTGTTAACACCAGTCTTGGCCAACTTGGTCATTTTCACTACTTGCAGAGATGCATTAAAGATTGTGGAAGAGTGTTGTGGAGTGGAAGATTACATATGATTCCTAGCTAGGGTACAACATGATCCACATACATCTTTCTCTTAGCTAATCTTGTTTAGGTCTAGATCTATTTCTACATTTGTTTGTAATGCCAACCTTGGAGATTGTTCCAACAGTTGATGAATGTAATGCCGACCTTGATGTACATTCCAAGGTTGATGAGTTGTATAAAAACATGTAATGAAGTTGCAAAAAAGAGGTCCTTGAGCCAAAATGAAAAGATAAGTGCAAAGGTGTAAGAAGAGAAGAGCAGAGGAGTTATATTTTACTTTAATGGAACTGAACCCAAGCATGGAGTAGATGTTATCAAATCAGTTCACCAATCCTTGGCAGTGAGCCACCCCTTGGCAGTGAACCAATCTTGGTAATGAGCCCTAACTTTTGCAATGAGCATTTTAGGCAGTGAGCCTTTGATTTTTAGTATTGCTATAACTTATTTATTTTTTTGGGCTAACACCCACTGTGGTTTTTCCCTTATAAGGTTTTCCACATAAAAATTTTTGTGTCTCATGTGTTATTGTGTTGAGCTTCTTGTTTCATGCTTTCATGGTTAATCTTAATAATAGTGATTAAGAATTTGATGTGTTGATATTCATAAGTGATTAAAGTTTTGCGATAACTGATTCACCCCCCCTCTCAATTGTCCTATGCATTTCAACAATTGGTAATAGAGTAGGCTCTTCGGAACAAAGCCTAACCACTTGAGGAAGATCCAAGATGTCTTACAAGAAGGAAGCTCCATAGTTTGATGGAACAAATTATGCTTTATGGAAGGTACAAATGAAAAGCCATCTCCTTAGTCTTAGTTATAAAGCATGGAAAGTGACAGAGACAAAGTATACCTTGCCTAAGAATGGTTTGCAAACTAAAGATGAAATCAAAGAATATGAGTTGAATATAAAAGCTAGAGATGCTCTGTTAAGTGCCTTATCTGTTAATGAGTTGATAAAGGTCATGGATCTAGATTATGTGAATGAAGTCTGGGATAAGCTGAAAAATCTGTAGGAAGGAGATGATTCTGTAAAAAGAGCCAAATTGCAGGGCTTGAAAGCGAAATATGAGGGTTTAAAGACGAGCGAAGATGAAAACATAACAACCTACATGTAAAAAGTTGATGAACTTGTCAATGGAATAAAAGGTATGGGAGGAACTATTGATGAAAAGGAAGTTGTGATGAAAATTCTTAGGTCATTACCTAAGTCCTACAGTCACAAGGTAGCTACAATTGAAGAAGTAATGATTGTAAAAGATGTCAGCAAGGATCAATTGCTCGGAAGGCTTACAACCTTTGAGATGAGAGAGTTTGGTGATGCCCTACTGAAAGTTGAGACTACTTTCAAATCCAGTACTTCAAAGAAGATCTCCAGAGCTGAGAAGTACAAGTTAGAACCTAATGATGAACTTGATGAAATTAAAGCCAACTTTGTTGACAGACTACAAAGAGGTTCTGGTAAGTTCAAAGGCAAATTACCTTTCAAATGTTTTACATGTGGTAAGGTTGGTCATTATGCTTCTAGATGTCTTGAGAGAATTGAAAGGAATGGATAAAGATTTGAGAATAGACCTAGGGTTGCAAAGAAATCCTACTATGTTAGAGATCTTGATGATGAAGGTGTGACAGATGATGAATCTGATGATGCTAGTACTAGTGCAAATGAATGCTTGTTTATTGCAATTAAAGAAGAACCTGTGTCTACTAATCTTACTGGCTGTGTGAAGGAAGAAAAACCAGTGGAAGAAAGTGCTTTGGCTGTTCAGGTTGAGAAAGATAAAGATGAATGGATTATTGACAGTGGATGCTCACATCACATGACCAGTGACAAAAGTAAGTTTGTGAGTTTGGAAAAGTATGATGGAGAACTGGTTAGGTTTGGAGATAATGCAACTGGTAAAATTTGTGGAAAATGATCTATTTCTTTTGATGGAAAGCATAACACTGATGATGTCCTATATGTGAAGGGTTTAAAGCATAATCTTTTGACTGTTGGTCAGATGTGTGATAAAGGTTATGATCTGAGATTCAAAGATAGTGGGTGCAAGATCATGGAAAGCTCCCAAGGTAACATTTACCAATTAAAAGGAACTAATGATTACTATTTGTTGGTTCAGATTGATGAGAGTTGGTTGTGGCATAGAAGGATGTGTAATATCAATTTTGACAATTTGGTGAAGATAAGTTCTATACAGGCTATAAGAGATCTACCTAAACTTGTGAAGCCTACCAACACCATTTGCAAGGAGTGTCAATTTGGGAAACAAAAAAGAACAAGTTTCAAAAGCAAAGAACAATTTTCTACTGGATTGCTGGAGCTAGTACATACAGATTTGTGTGGTCCCACAAGAACAAGAAGTCTGCAAGGTGATAGGTATTTTATGTTGCTTATTGATGATTATTCTAGAATGACTTGGGTCACTTTTCTAAAAGAAAAATCCGAAGCCCTAGACAAGTTCAAAGTTTTCAAGGCAATGGTTGAGAATGAGTTAGAATTGAGAATCAAATGCTTAAGGTCTGATAGAGGAGGTGAGTTCACATCAAATAAATTCAATATTTTCTATGAAGAACAAGGGATAAAGAGACAATTGTCTGCACCTAGGACTCCTCAGCATAATGGAGTTGTTGAAAGAAAGAACAAGATAGTTCAAGAGGCTACCAGGACTATGTTAAAGGAAGATGACCTACCGGAAGTATACTGGAGAGAAGCCATACATACTGTTGTGTACATCCTAAATAGAGTTCAAGTCAAAGGTAACAACTCTGAAACTCCTTTTGAATTATGGTATGGAAGAGCTCCTACAGTGAAGTATTTCAAAGTTTTTGGAAGCAAACGTTATATCAGAAGAGATGAAGAACTAGGCAAGTTTGATGCTAGATGTGATGAAGGAATTTTTCTGGGTTACTCTACCAAGAGTAAGGCCTACCAATGCTACAATAAGAGACTGAAAAAGATTGTTGAGAGTGCTAATGTGAAGGTAGATGAAGGAAAGGAAAGAATATCATATCTGAGTTGTTATGAATCAGATGAACCTGTGACTATAGCGAATGAAAAAAAAGTTGAACAAGAAGACAATTAGGATGAAGAAGAGGCTCCGGAAAGTGTTGTTAAGACTCCCAAGTATGTAAGGATTAATCATTCCGAAGATCAGATTATAGTGACAAAAACAAAGGTGTGTTGACAAGGAAAAGAGCTGCAGAAGAACAAGTGAATTACTTTTTTCTTTCTAAGGTTGAACCAAAAACTATGAATGAATCTTGCAATGATGAAAATTGGGTAAAAGCCATGGAAGAAGAACTAATATAGATAGAGAAGAATCAAACTTGGAAATTGGTTCCTAGACCTACTGATAAGAATGTCATTGGAACTAAATGGGTTTTCAGGAACAAGCTGAATGAAAATGGAAAAGTTGTAAGAAACAAAGCAAGGCTTGTGTGCAAAGGATATTCTCAAATTGAAGGAATAGATTTTGAAGAGACTTTTTCTCTAATGGATAGGATTGAAGCAATCAAAATATTTTTGGCATTTGCAGCTCACAAAGATTTCAAAGTGTATCAAATGGATGTGAAGTCTGCATTCTTGAATGGTGAGTTGGAAGAGGAAGTTCACATTGAGCAACCGGAAGGGTTTCAGTTATTAAAACAAGGTGATATGGTGTGCAAATTGAAAAAAGCATTGTATGGACTGAAGCAAGCCCCCAGAGCCTAGTATGCAAGGTTAGACAAGTATTTGTTGCAATTAGGGCTCAGTAAAGGCACTGCTGACAGCAATCTCTATTTCAAGATCAATGATAATCAAATCTTGATTTTTGTAGTCTTTGTTGATGACATGATCTTTAGAGGAAATGAAGGTATGTGCATGAAGTTTGCAGGAGAAATGCAAAATGAATTTGAGATGTCTATGTTTGGTGAAATGAATTTCTTTCTAGGTCTACAAATTACTCAATTAGATAAAGGGATCTTCATTTCTTAGTCTAAGTATGTGAAAAAATTGTTGAAGAAGTTTGGAATGGAGGACTCCAAACTAGTATGTACTCCAATGGTGACTGGCTGCAATTTGAGTAAAACTAATGAATCACCTAAGACTGATCAAAAAAGGTACAGATCTATGATTGGAGGATTACTTTATCTAACTCAAACCAGACCTGATATAATGCATGCAATGTGTCTTGTGGCAAGATTTCAAACAGATCCTAGAGAGTCACATGTGATGGTAGTCAAGAGAATCTTGAGGTATTTGAAAGGCACATCAGATCATGGCTTATGGTATCCAAAGGATAATGATTTCATTATCAGTGCTTATACAAATGTAGATTGGGCCAGAGATGTTGATGATAGAAAAAGTACAAGTGGAGGTGCTTTCTTCTTGGGAAATAGATTGGTTTCATGGCTGAGCAAAAAGTAAGATTCAATCTCTCTGTCTACTGCAGAAGCAGAGTATATTGCAGTAGCATGTTGTTGCACTCAAGTGTTATGGATGAAGCAGACTTTGAAGGACATAAGAGTTTTGTATGAAGATCCAATTGCAATCTTTTGTGACAATACAAGTGCTATAAACATTTCAAATAATCCAATGATGCACTCAAGAATAAAGCATATATCAATAAGATATCACTTTCTGAGAGAAAAGGTGACAGGGAATGAAGTAAAGATGGAATATGTGTCCACAAAGGATCAGATTGCAGATATTTTCACTAAGCCTCTACCTAAGGATACCTTTAAGTATCGTAGAGAAACATTAGTGGTTATTACCCCTCCTTCTTTGAACTAAGATGCATAAGAATGCATCCGTCCAGTGGTACTCAAAGCCCCATTCTTTGATCTGGATTGATGTTTTTGAGAGCTACCTCTCAGGGGGAGTAGCTAGATAAGTTCCTGTTTAAGAGAGTTTTAGTTTGATAAGAGCAGCAGAGTTCAAGTATGTGCCCTTTGCCATTGATGTCAAAGGGGGAGAGAAATCATGTGAAAAACTCAGGTGAAGAAAGAGTGCAGATGTATAAAAAGAAAGGGGGAGTATCTTGTCTTGATAGTCATTACAGTTTTTCACATCATATGTTGCCATCAATGACAAAGGGGAAGATTGCTGCAAGTATGTGCCTAATCAGTGTTGTCATTAATGTCAACATGTCTGTGTTGTCATTGGTGTCAACTGTGCTCTTATTTTGATGCTTGCTTGTAATGAGTTAAGTGTTGAAGATAATAAGTGTTCCTGATACAACAAAACAGTTCAGTATATTTCTCTGCATTTCTTGAAGAATGAATATCTATATCTGCAGATTGGAAGTTATTTAAATACATGTCTAACGATGCTATGTTCCAAGTTTGAGCCTCCGATATGAAGATTTGAGTGAGTTACGTTCACCAGAGTGAAAACTACTTCTGTATATTTTGTGGTGACAGGGAGAATGTATTATGCTCTGCATTCCTCCGCAATTAAGTATTTTAGTTTGCGGTTCTGGAATCAAGTTTGTAATGATGATAAGTGTCTTCAACTCAAATGGTTTGTGATTTGGTGGTCTGCAAGCGATCTTTTCCTTATGACAGTAGCTAACAATATTGTTTATGAGCTCCGATTTGAAGAATCTTCTTAACAAAGTGGCTAGAGATTGTGCAGTTGTTCTTGGTGATTACAATGTGCTTGTGGATGTCTCTTGATCGTGTTCCTACCTTTGGATTGGTCCACAAAGAGAAATTTGGATCGTAGATGAAGACTATTCTTAGAAGATTTAGTGTTAACACCAATCTTGGCTGACCTGGTCATTTTCGCTACTTGCAGAGATGCATTGAAGATTGTGGAAGCATGTTGTGGCATGGAAGATTGCATTTGAGTCCCAGCTAAGGCACAACATGATCCACATACATCTTTCCCTTAGCTAATCTTGTTTAGGTCCAGACCTATTTCTATGGTTTTTTGTAATGCCGACCTTGGAGATTGTTCCAACGGTTGATGAATGTAATGCCGACCTTGATGTACATTCCAAGGTTGATGAGTTGTATAAAAACATGTAATGAAGTTGCAAAAAAGAGGTCCTTGAGCAAAAATGAAAAGATAAGTGCGAAGGTGTAAGAAGAGCAGAGCAGAGGAGTTATATTGTACTTCAATGGAATTAAACTGAGGCATAGAGTAGATGCTATCAAATCAATTCACCAATCCTTGGTAGTGAGCCACCCCTTGGCAGTGAGTCGATCTTGGCAGTGAGCCCTAACTTTTGCAGTGAGCATTTTGGGCAGTGAGCCCTAAGGCAGTGAGCCTCTGATTTTTGGTATTGCTA
Source organism: Cunninghamia lanceolata (assembly GCA_027924645.1). Lineage (NCBI taxonomy): Eukaryota > Viridiplantae > Streptophyta > Pinopsida > Cupressales > Cupressaceae > Cunninghamia > Cunninghamia lanceolata. The sequence goes on from BSBN01001359.1 coordinate 11,483,381, forward strand.
TAACTTATTTATTTTTTTGGGCTAACACCCACCGTGGTTTTTAACTTATAGGGTTTTCCATGTAAAAATTCTGGTGTCTCATGTGTTATTGTGTTGAGTTTCTTGTTTCATGCTTTCATGGTTAATCTTAATAACAATGATTAAGAATTTGATGTGTTGATATTCATAAGTGGTTAAAGTTTTGTATCAACTGATTCACCCCCCCTCTTAGGTGTCCTGTGCATTTCAACACAAATTTGGTTTTTATCTAGTAGTCAAACACTTCTTGTCAGCTTATTCCTTACATAGCTAGGCTCTAAGTTTCCTCAGAACACTCGTCTACACTTAAGGCATAGCTGGCCTATTATAAATAATATTATGGGCATAATATAACACAATCAGCCTATCATGTATGTTACAGTTGGCCTATCATGTATGATACAGTCGGCCAAGTAAAACTAACACAGTCATCCTATCATGTATGATACAGTCATCTTATCATGTATGATACAGTCGGCCAAGTATAAATAACATAGTTGGCCTATCATGTATGATACAGTCAGCCTATCATGCATGATACAGTCAACCTATCATGTATGATACAGTTGGCCTATCATGTATAATACAGTAAGCTTAATATATATAACATAGTGAGCTCAATATATAACATAGTGAGCTTAATATATAACACATTGAGCTCTATATAACACAGTGAACTTAATATATAACACAGTGAGCTTAATATGTAACACAGTGAGATCAATATACCAAGGTAAGGTTGTAATACAAGTAACTACATTAAATATGTTAGGCAGAGTCTTAGCTATTTACTTGCGAAGCTATTCCTGCTTCACTATCAAAGAAATGATATAAAATATCTAAGGCATGGCCATAAGACTCACTACTCAAAGGGGTTGAACTGATAAATACATCCAAGCATAAACTATATGATAAGGATTTAACAAATAACAGTGTTATACATACTATTTCTCTTTCTAGGTTACGGTAAGATAATTCAAATAACAATATTCCTCTGTTGAGGATATACATCCATTCCACATTCACAATTGCACAGATATCATCCATTTTTCCATACAAAAAACTAACACAATTCTATTTACTCTTCCTTTGCTAACTGATCTATTCGAAAGCAAGACTGTTATTCAAATTCTATCATAGTCTATGAATTGTAGTAGACTTACCTATAACATAAAATAGACTAGGTTCTTAACCGCAGTTACCTTGTTGTATATCCTTTGTTCATCTTAGCTCCTAAGCTCTTTCCTTTTCGCATCCACAAGACCTTTCCTTTTCCCTACTTAACCCACTCAGAAATGGTCATGGACAAATAATAATTGCATCACCCCAAGATTCTCTCTACCACTTGTGCGAGGCTTAGCATGCAGGGATAAGTGGGGAGTATGGAGTGACAGTTCCCTCTCCCACTCCCCTAGCATCTAGGGAGTACGCCAAGGAGGATTAAAGAGAGACTTCAACAAGATTTTAACTTATGACAATATTATTAGTAATGACTATGATAATAATAATAGTAATAATAACTTTGTAGATAGACATAACACACTTATCTAATAGATGTCAATATTGTGTGCTCTCAAACACTAATTGTGTTCATCTGAAGCATGATTATTGATGGAGAATTCTCACAAATCGACTAGGATCTTGACAATAAATTAAACATGTTAGTCGGTTTACACACGTCAACTTGACATTCAAAGGCTTACACCGTACTTCTATCAGATGATGAAAAGGATTTAACCTTCATCTTAATGACAACATAGCTAACAAGAATAAACATGGTCTCTCTCTACTACATATATGTGTGTGTGTTTTTCCAGATGGCATAAGGATCGTTGCATTCATGCGATCTAGCATCCTCTCCATGGTGATTCTCTCTCTCCTCATATCGAAGGGAAAACAACATTGTTCCTACATCCACCTCAGTTACATGATGATAGTTTGTCCATTTCATTAGTTTAACCACATGTTCAATAATGACATCATTAAAAATTATTTCTTACATATAAATTGATATAAAGCAAATGCATATCCCATCATTACTATAATCATAATATTTTCTTTGACTAACTATCTGTCTTCTCAAAAATAATGAAAATAAATACATTAGTTTTAAAAATGGGGTGTGACATATCTCCCCCTTAAAGATCATTGTCCTCAATGATTATGTTCAAAACTAAAAATTAAATACTTCAAACATGTTCTTGTACATCATGCTATATAAAAAGATGTGGAAACTTTTGATAGATATCATTATAATATTCCCAAGTAGCATTTTCCTCCAAATGCTGGTCCCACTAGACCTTGCACTGGGTAACCTCTTTGTTACGTAGGTGGATCTTGCACATACCTCAAGCACTTTGAGAAGCTCTATCATGACTACCCCTGGGTCATGTACTTGTAGAGCATTCCAATCAAGTATGTGTTTAGATCCTGATATATATTTCCTCAAGTATGACACATGGAAAACATCATGCATTCTAGCAAGGGCTGGTGGTAGAGCTATCCTGTAAGCAACCAGATTAACCACTACTAGGAATTCAAAAGGTCCAACATATATAGGTGCTAGTTTAGAAGACTTTCCAAACTTAATTTTCCTCTTGTGTGGTTTAACACTTAAAAGAACTTTATCTCCTACTAAAAATTGTCAGCGTATTCACTTGGCATCAACATAGCTTTTATGTCTATCATTTACTTCTGCCAATCTTTTCCTGATCAACTTTACTTGCTCCTCCATTTCTAAAAGCATTTCTGGCCCAAGGATAATCCTATCTTCTAGATTATCCTAGCTTATAGGAGTTTGACACTTCCTACCATACAATGCTTCAAATGGAGCCATCTTAATTGCATAATGATAAGAATTATTATATGCAAATTTATCTAGTGGAAGATACTCTTCCTACTTATACTGTTGATCCATGCAATACATCCTCAAAAAATCCTCTAGTATTTGATTTACTCTCTCAATTTATCCATCCCTTTCTGGATGATAGTTTGAGCTTATATTCAATTGTGTTCCCAAAGTTGAGAACAAAGTTTGCCAAAACCTTGAATTCATTCAAGCATCTCTATCAAAAATTATCTTTTCCAAAATCCCAAGCAACTTGAAAACTTCTTGCATGAATTTCTTTGCTAAGATGGGCGCTCCATCTATAAGATTACTAGGTATAAAATGAGATACCTTAGAAAGTATATCCACTACTACAAGAATAGTGTCATGCTTATAGCGGGACATAGATAATCCTCTCCATACTAATACCCTGCCATTTCCATTCAAGTATGCCATGAGGATACAAAAGTCCTTCTGGGTGTTGGTGTTCAGCCTTAACTCACTGACACTCTAGGAATCCTACCACAAATCTTGCAATAACATTTTTCATTCCCTTCCAAAAATATAAGGGTTTCACATCAGCTAACAACTTTGCCACTCCAGGGTGACCTGAATATGGTGCAGAATGCACTTCTTTCCACACAGTTCTTAAATTTCCTTGATTCAGAACATATATTATGTTATTGAATCTCAACAACTTGTCAGGTTCAAAATAAAATCCATCATACCTTATATCTTGAGGATTTTCTGTTAGTGCTTTCAAATTTTTCTCATAATATTCATCACCGGTCAAATTCTTCAATATTTGAGCTCTGAAATCAGAGTACATTGATACTATTGCCTATATGTGCCTTCTTCGACTCAAGGCATCAACCACTCAATTTTCCTTACCCTTAATGTAGTTAACCTCAAAATCATAGTTAGAGATGAGCTATAACCATCTTCTTTTCTAGGCATTAAGGTTAGGTTGCCTGAAGATGTACTTCAAACCTTGATTATCATATTTCAATTCAAATTGCTTCCCCAACAAATGATACCTCCATACTTGGAGAGCATGTACAATTGCAACTAATTCCAAATCATGAGGGGTATAATTCTACTCATAACTTTGCAACATCCTGGACTCAGGCTACAACCTAGTCTTCTTGCATGAGCACTCATCCTAACCCTTCTCTTAAAGTGTCAATCACAACAACAAATGACCCTCTAGGTCTGGCACTTTCAGAATTCGTGCTGAAGTCAACTTCCTTTTAAGAATACTAAAAGCTTCTTCATACTTATCAGACCATTCAAATCTCTTTTCTTTTCTCTACAAGGAAGTGATAGGATGAGCAATTCTATAAATTTTCAAAATGAACTTCCTATAATACCTTGCTAATCCCAAAAACTATGCACTTCATGCATGTTTTTAGGAGTAGGCCATTCTAAAATAACCTTTGTCTTTGATGGATCTACAACAATTCCTTTAGCTGATATGATATGACCCAAGTATTGTACCTCTTTTTGAAAGAAGGTACATTTGGATAACTTTCCATAAAGTTTATGCTCTCTGAATCGTTGCAGAACTATCCACAAGTGTTGATGATGTTCCTCCTCATTACGAGAGTAGATTAAAATATCATCTAAAAACACTAAAACAAATTTGTCTAGCCAGTCTCTAAATACACTATTAATCAAATTCATAAATGCTACTAGAGCATTGTTCAAACCAAAAGGTAAGACTGTTCACTCATAATGCCCATACCTTGTGAATATCTTCTTCCTTCAATCTCAATTGATGTTAACTTGAGGTCAATTTTGGAAAATATGGTGGCATCAAACATTTTATCAAAAAGATCATCTATGCGTGATATAGGATACTTGTTTTTAATCATTGCTTTGTTAAGCATACGATAATCTATACAAAGATGCAGAGTGCCATCTTTCTTCTTAACAAAGATCATTGGCGCTCCCTAAGGCAACACACTAGGTCTAATCAACCCTTTTTGCAACAATTCTTGGAGTTGATATTTTAACTCCATCAACATAGTAGTGCTCATTTGATAAGGTGCTTTGGACACCAGTTCATAACCAGGAATAATATCTATTGTAAAATCAAAAACTCTCTTCGGGGGTAGACCTGGAAGGTCTTACAGAAACACATCCTGAAAATATTGAAGAAAAGGGTACTCTTCAAAAGTATTTTCCTTTAATTTCTTCCCACCTTTATCTTTTACCTCCTCCATTTAACTACAAACATCTAGCATCCTTTCCATTTTTCTCTTTTCAATTACATCACAGAAATTTGCCTGATTTTCATTTCTTACTGAAAACCTTGGATAAGGAAAACATTTCCATCATCATCAATGAATTCTACTATTTTGGAAAGACAATCAACTTTTGCCCTATGCTAAGATAGTCATTTCATCCCTAAGATGACATCATAGGATCCTAGAGGTGCTACATATAGGTTGACCTTGTTGCAAGTATGGGCCCAACAGATGTTGTCATTGATGTCAACATACTCATGCTGCATTAATGAGAAGCATTGGATGAGCTGTGTGCTGAGGATATTGAGAAAATTAGTCTCAATCAGGAACAGTGATGACAAGAAGGTGAAAGTCCACAATAGGTTGAGGATCAGAGGATGTGGTTTAAAGGGTTTGTAGATATAAGTCTTGAGATGCTCCAGTCAAGTTTTCAGAGGTCTGCATGAAGATCTAAAGAAGTTATGGCTGCTCAAGTAGAATCAGTTTCGACAGGAGTTCAGAGGTGACAGGGTGTCACAGATAGGTCCGGTGAGCTCCAGAAGTACATCATCCCATTCTACGGATTGGAGGGAGTATTGAGGAAGTCCTTGAGAAGTGTCAACTAGATTGGCTCATGGTTTGAAGGTTCAGAAGAGCTTGTTAATTTGTGACAGTGATAACAGACTGTGTTCTTGAAGCTCTAGATGAAGGAGAGAAGAATTCCAGTAAGCTGATAAAGTGCAGATGTTCTTGGTGGCTCAGGAAAGGTTGTGGTGATCTTTGGATCATGTCTAGTTCATGTTGGTGGTCCACATTGAAGTTAGAGTTTGGATTTGATGAATAACCACCAGATGTTGGTGTTCTTCTTGTGACTGGCTGACCGAATGTATTACACATCTTCTGGAGGATCTATAAGTGTTTGTTGACTTAGATGAGTGTACCTAAGTTGATGCCTTGTATAAATAAAGGATTGTGAAGTCATTCCAAAGTGTGTCTTGTGGAGATGAGTGTGTGGTAGCGAAGAAGAGAGCGAAAGGCAGAGCAGAAGTTTTTGGGCTTTAATGGAACTGATTCAAGCATGGTAAAGATGCTATTCTTCAGTTCATGTATGTGATACGTATTTCTTTGTAGACAGTGTGTCTCTTGTAGGCAGTGAGCCTCTTGTGAGCAATGTGCTAGGGTAGTGAGCCCTAATTGGCATGTGCCATTTATTCTTTCTATTCTTCTAACAGAGAATACATTCTTGGGTTAATCACCCCGTGGTTTTTCCCTTAACTAGGTTTTCCACATCAAAATCTTGGTGTCTTATGTGTTATTGAGTTTCTGCTTGTGATTTGAATGCATTTTGTTGCATGTTTAATATACTTCTAATCACCAAAAAGTTCTAAATGTGTAAATTGGAGAAAGTTTGGCACAACTGATTCACCCCCCCTCTCAGTTGTGTGCCCTAAATCTAACAATTGGTATCAGAGCCAAGTTCCTCTAAAAGGAGCTTAACCACTTGAGTAGATCCAGGATGTCGTCCTACAAGAAGGATAGTCTGAAGTTTGATGGAACCAACTTTGCTCTTTGGAAAGGTCGCATGAAATGTCACTTGCAGTGTATGGGAATGGCATACTGGTCCATGGTTACCAAGGCGTATGTACCTCCACAGGGTGGTCCGACAACCCTAAATGAACTCACAGATGCTGAAAACAATTTGCGGATCAAAGAGGCTCTTCTAAGTGCTTTATCTGACTCAGAGCTCTCAAATGTTATTGACCTGCCAACTGCTTTTGAGATTTGGAATAAACTAGAACTTTTGCATGAAGGAGACCAGTATGTTAAATGTGCAAGGTTATAGAGTCTAAAAGGGAAATTTGAAAGGTTGAAGATGAGAGATGATGAAAATATTACTACTTTCATGCCAAGAGTAAATGAGTTGGTTTGTGGAATCAGAAATGCTGGTGGAGTCTTGGATGAAAATGAGATTGTTGGCAAAATCCTCAGATCCCTTCCTACCTCTTACAAAATCAAGGTTGCTGCCATTGATGAATTCAGAGCCCATACAACTGTCACAAGAGACCAATTGGCTGGCAAACTGGCTGCATTTGAAATGATCGAGTTTGGAGATGATCCCCCCAAGACTGAATCTGCATTCAGAGCCAGTGCCTCTGTGAAAGGTAAACACAGATTTGATCCAGGAGAGAACTCATCAAGAAAACTGTCATGGTATGAAAAAGCAAGAAAAGACCTAGAAGAAGAAGTAGAAACTGCTCAACTTGAAGCCCTCATTGCAAAAAGACTACCAAGAGGATCCGGTAAGTATGAAGGAAAATTGCCCTTCAAGTGTTTTAACTACAATAAGATTGGTCATTTTGCCTCAAGATGTCCGGAAAGATTTTCAAAGCCAAATCCTAACAGATCAAGGTTCCAAAAGAATTGTTACTATGTTCATGAAGAAGATGATAATGAAGGAGTAACAGATGATGAATCAGAGACAGGAAACAAATCCGGAAGTGAATGGGTGTTCATTGCCATCAAGGAAGAAGAACCAATAACCTCTGTATCTATCAATCATAAAGTTGTAGAAAGAGCTCTGGCTGCCCAAGTTGAAGAAAAGGATGATTGGGTCATTGATAGTGGTTGCTCTAACCATATGACAGGTGACAAAAATAAGTTCATAGATTTGGAAAGGTATGAAGGAGGAGTGGTGAATTTTGGTGATAATTCTGCTGGTAGAATCAAAGGAAGAGGAACTATTTCTTTTGATGGAAGAAACAAAACTGGTAATGTTCTATATGTTAAAGGCTTGAAGCACAATCTTCTCAGTGTTGGACAGTTGGTGGACAAAGGCTATGATCTCCAGTTCAAGGATGGAAAATGCAAAATCTTTGAAAGTTCCAGAATAGAGATTGCATCCGATGCTCAAACTAAAGGTAATATCTTCCACTTGGTTGGTACTGGTAAAAGTTGCTTATTTTTTCAAGTTGATCAGAGTTGCTTATGGCATATAAGGATGTGTCATGTGAATTTTGATAATATCATTAAGATAAGCAATACTCAAGTTGTAAGAGATCTTCTAAAATTGGTGAAACCTACTAATAGCTTGTGCAAGGAATGTCAGCTGGGAAAATAGAGCAGAGTTTCATTCAAAAGCAAGGATCAATCCTCCACCAGATTATTGGAATTAGTTCATACTGATCTATGTGGTCCGACAAGAATCAAGAGTATGCAAGGTGACAGATATTTCATGTTACTAATTGATGACCATTCCTGGATGATGTGGGTTACCTTTCTGAAAGAGAAATCAGAAGCTTTTGAGAAGTTCAAAATCTTCAAGGCTATGGTAGAGAATCAAACTAGATTGAAATTGAAATGTCTGAGGTCTGATAGAGGTGGTGAATTCACATCTGGTGAGTTCATAGATTTTTGTGAGAAGCATGGCATAAAGAGACAGTTGTCTGCTCCTAGGACTCCACAGTAGAATGGAGTAGTAGAGAGAAAGAACCGAACCATCCAGGAAGCATCCAGGACAATGATGATGGAAGCAAATGTTCCTTAGATGTTTTGGAGAGAAGCTGTCAGCACTGCAGTCTATACACTCAATTGAGTTCAAATCAGAAGCAATACCAGTAAGACTCCTTATGAACTTTGGTTTGGCATCACTCCTACTATAAGGTATTTCAGAGTTTTTGGCAGCAAATGTTACATTAAAAGAGATGAAGATCTAGGAAAGTTTGATGCTAGAAGTGATGAAGGAATTTTCTTGGGTTACTCCACTCAAAGCAAAGCATACCGGTGTTACAATAAGAGACTGAGAAAGATGTTAGAAAGTACAAATGTGAAGGTTGATGAAGGAATTGAGAAACCTTCAAGGTTTTATGAATATGATGATGATGATCAGAATGGTGTTCTGATTCAAGGAGCCCAAACCCCTTCCAATACTCAGAATCAAATAGATCCGGTAATTCAGGAAGAAGAGATGAATCATAATGAGCCTGATCAAGAATTAGAAGTACAGGAAACTCCCAAAGTTCCCAGGTATGTAAGATTGAACCACTCTGAAGATCAGATCATACATGACAAAAGCAAAGGAGTTTTAACAAGAAGGAGAATTGCTCAAGATTCAGAAGAGTATTGTTTGATCTCTAAAATTGAACCTAAGACAGTGAATGAAGCTTGCAATGATGAAAACTGGACTAAAGCAATGGAGGAAGAGCTGGTGCAAATAGAGAAAAATCACACTTGGGATCTTATTCCCAGACCTAGAAACAAGAATGTGATTGGAACCAAATGGGTCTTCCAGAACAAACTGAATGAAGTTGGTGAAGTAATCAGAAATAAAGCCAGATTGGTCTGCAAGGGCTACTCTCAAATAGAAGGAATTGATTTTGAAGAAACTTTTGCTCCAATGGCAAGAATTGAAGCAGTCAGATTATTTCTTGCCTTTGTTGCCTTCAAGGATTTCAAAGTATATCAGATGGATGTCAAGTCTGCCTTTCTAAATGGTGATTTGGAAGAAGAAGTGTATATAGAGCAACCAGATGGATTTCAATTGTCTGATCATGGTGATATGGTTTGCAAATTGAAAAAGGCACTTTATGGTTTAAAGCAAGCCCCAAGAGCTTGGTATGAAAGATTGGATAAGCATCTTCTGAAGATTGGATTCAACAAAGGTATTGCTGACAGTAACTTATATTTCAAAATTGATCATGAAAACATCTTGATTGTTGAAGTATTTGTTGATGATATCATCTTTGGAGGAAGAGATAGTATGTGTCAAAATTTTGCAAACCAAATGAAAAGTGAGTTTGAGATGTCTATGCTTGGTGAAATGAATTTCTTCTTGGGTCTGCAAATTACTCAAACAAAGAAAGGAATCTTCATTTCTCAGACCAAATATGTGAAAGAATTACTGAGGAAATTTGGGATGGAAGATTCAAAGCCAATGAATACTCCCATGGCAACCAGATGTAAGTTGAGAAAAGATGATGACTCTCCTAAGGTAGACCAGACAAAGTATAGATCAATGATTGGTGGATTGTTGTATCTCACTCAAACTAGACCAGATATAATGTAGGCTGTTGGTCTTGTGGATAGAGTCCAGGCTGATCCCAGAGAATCTCATGTCATGGAAATCAAAAGGATTTTTAGATATCTAAAAGGGACAGTTGAGTATGGGTTGTCGTATCCTAAAGATCATGATTTCTCTTTTCATGCATATATAGATGCAGATTGGGCAGGAGATGTGGATGACCGGAAGAGTACTAGTGGTGGAGCATTCTTTTTGGGAAAGAGATTGGTTTCTTGGCTAAGTAAGAAACAAGAGGCAATATCTCTGTCTATAACTGAAGCAGAATACATTGCTGCAGTAGGTAGTTGCACTCAAGTTTTGTGGATGAAGCAGATGCTAAGAGACATCAAAATAGAGTATGAGGAGCCTATCACAATCTTCTGTGATAATTCAAGTGCAATAAACATTTCTAAGAATCTGGTGTTGCATTCTAAGACTAAGCATATATCTATCAAATTTCACTTTCTAAGAGAACAAGTGGACAAGGATGAAGTCAGACTGGAGTTTGTGCCCTCAAAGGATCAGATTGTAGATATTTTTACTAAACCTCTTCCCAAGGACTCTTTTGAGTATCTCTGGGAGAAGTTAGGGGTTATTACCCCTCCAGTGATGAACTAGGATGCACTGATGTGCATCAGTTCAATGGATATCACAGTCATATCTTGTAATCCGGATTGGTGATGGGGAGCTGCTACTCAAGGGGAGCAGCTGGTATGATTATGATGTGTTGGAGTTGCAAGTATGAGCCCTTTGCCATTGATGTCAAAGGGGGAGAGAAGACATGTGAAAAACAAGTGGTTGCTGATCAAAGGGGGAGCAGTAAAGGAATAAAAGACATGTGAATGGTTGTTGCTGATAGGGGGAGTTGTGACAGTAAGGAGAAGTTCTTGTCTTGATGGTTTTTCACATCATATGTTGCCATCAATGACAAAGGGGGAGATTGTTACAAGTATGGGCCAAACAGGTGTTGTCATTGATGTCAACATACTCATGCTACATTAATGAGAAGCATTGGATGAGTTGTATGCTGAGGATATTGAGAAAATTAGTCTCAATCAGGAACAGTGAAGAACAGTGATGACAAGAAGGTGAAAGTCCACAATAGGTTAAGGATCAGAGGATGTGATTTAAAGGGTTTGTAGATATAAGTCTTGAGATGCTCCAGTCAAGTTCTCAGAGGTCTGCATGAAGATCTGAAGAAGTTATGGCTGCTCAAGTAGAATCGGTTTCGACAGGTGTTCAGAGGTGACAGGGTGTCACAGATAGGTCCGGTGAGCTCCGGAAGTACATCATCCCATTTTGCGGATTGGAGGGAGTATTGAGGAAGTCCTTGAGAAGTGTCAACTAGATTGGCTCATGGTTTGAAGGTCTGGAAGAGACTGTTAATTTGTGACAGTGATAACAGACTGTGTTCTTGAAGCTCCGGATGAAGGAGAGAAGAATTCCAGTACGCTGATAAAGTGTGGATGTTCTTGGTGGCTTAGGAAAGGTTGTGGTGATCTTTGGATCATGTCTAGTTCATGTTGGTGGTCCACATTGAAGTTAGAGTTTGGATTTGATGAATAACCACTAGATGTTGGTGTTCTTCCTGTGACTGGCCGACCAGATGTATTACATGTCTTTCGGAGGATCTATAAGTGTTTGCCAACTTAGATGAGTGTTCCTAAGTCAATGCCTTGTATAAATAAAGGATTGTGAAGTCATTCTAAAGCGTGTCTTGTGGAGATGAGTGTGTGGTAGCAAAGAAGAGAGCGAAAGGCAGAGCAAAAATTTTTGGGCTTTAATGGAACTGATTCAAGCATGGTAAAGATGCTATTCTTCAGTTCATGTATGTGATACTTATTTCTTTGTAGACAGTGTGTCTCTTGTAGGTAGTGAGCCTCTTGTGAGAAGTGTGCTCGGGCAGTGAGCCCTAATTGGCATGTGCCATTTGTTCTTTCTATTCTTCTAACAAAGAATACATTCTTGGGTTAATCACCCTGTGGTTTTTCCCTTAACCGGGTTTTCCACGTCAAAATCTTGGTGTCTTATGTGTTATTGAGTTTCTGTTTGTGATTTGAATGCATTTTGTTTCATGTTTAATATACTGCTAATCACCAAGAAGTTCTAAGTGTGTAAATTGGAGAAAGTTTGGCATGACTGATTCACCCCCCCTCTCAGTTGTGTGCCCTAAATCTAACAGACCTCCATGGAAAAAGTAGGTAGGGTTAATCTGCCTTCAAACAAGCATTACTCTACCTAAGATCTTGACTGGTTTGCAAACTCTACTTTCTATGAATTAGCCATGAAACCAGCTTTCCTAGACATTTTATCAAGTATTCTAGGGTTAAAAAAAAATTAGTTGCTCTTGTATCTATAAGAATAGAAATTGGGGTTCCAAAGAGAGTATTGTTGGTTATGATGTTAGGCATAAACAAACATAGATAAAGAAATGTAAATCAAACCTTTATCATCTTGAAAGATATTATGAATTCAAAGAATTCATGATCCCAAGTCTCTGTGGATTAGTGCATAATCTACTGATATTGCTCATTGGTTTGATGTGCCTTGCTATTTTCCATTCAAGGGGCCTTACGTTTCTAATTCCAAGAATTGATGTCTGGATAGACCTACTTTCTACAAATTCTTTAACAAGCAAGGTTAATCCTACTGTATCTAACTGAAGATGAGAATATTTTCTAAGTTTGATCAATTCTTTTGCTCATTAACTGTTATCAGCTAAATTTCACCTCTGCACCATGAATTTATCTAAGTAATGTGCCTATAGGCAAATATTTACATGATTGTTGCCATTATTTTTATGTAATTGCATGATGTTTTCGATTATTAATGTTATTTAACTCAAATATGCTATGAATGTTTAGTTATCTACGAGATATCAGCATATTTCACTGTATTTGCTTTAGATTTTTTGTGAATTTTCAATTATGATGATGATTTTAAATGAAATCAAACAAATTTTAATGAATGCTTGCTAAATCTGTTAAAAATGAGTGAATCTTTATCTATTGATCCATATACATTCCTGATACTATCATGAAGAGAAAGAAATCAAACCATATGTTCACCAGGATATTCCATAGCTAGATATGTTTGATGCTAACTTTGATGGAAAAGGAATGAAAACAACATGCACAACATGAAATGCACTCCAAGGGATGCAGCAAATCAAAGTACAAGTCAAGAATCCATTCACAAATTACTCAAAGTTTATGATTGTAAGTAATCAGAGCTTCTTCTTCATTAAGTATGCAAAAGACATGTATATTTACAATCAACCTTGAGAAATAGTCCTGATGCTTCAGCAATCTAATCTCAATTAAGTTTTGAATTATTACAAAATGCACTCCATCTCCCTTTTATAGAACAAGAGGAGGAGGTGGTTACAAAGATCCTATGATCAGGATTTATCATTTAAGATCAATGGTAAATATTACTCCTTGACCAAGTCAACAGGCATACATGTGGCACAAGTTGCCAGTTGGCAACCATCTGGTAGCATATCATGCACATGATCATGTGTATCATGTTTATTCTTCATCTTTCTCATCAGTAGATAGGTCATCTTCATCTGCAGGCACACTTATCACTCCCTTGATGGGCTCATATGCTTGTACTATCCTTTCAATTTCCCCTCCATCTTGGACTTTGTCTTTAATGACTGCATGTTCTTGTGACTTTAATTGTGTTTGTAATGCAGACCATTTTTTCTTTCTACTATTCAACATCTCATTATATTTTTCCACCTTTACCTTCATCCTCATGGCCTTGTTGATAGTATCCTCTGATAACTGATTAAGGGGGTCATTTGCAGCAGGCTTGAAATTGTCTTGGAAGGCCTTAACTGCAAAGTTTGCATCTTGATTTTAAATCTTCCCTTCCACCTTTTCTTCAAGAGACTCTAGGATCTCTACTTCATCAGACAAAAGTTTGTGCAATCTAACACTAATATCTCTGAGTTTTGCATTGCACTTCCTGAGCATATCACCCTCAAATTTGGTATCTTCGTACCATATGCTCAATATCTTGGATGTCTGGTTGTTCATTATCTTATTGTAGACCAGGACATTAGTATCTATGCACTTCATTTATGATAGGGCAGTCAAATGTTTCTCAATCTTGATGGACCTCTACCCAACTTCCTTCTACAATTTATCTACCTTGCCCTTCAATGTGTTGAGCAGGTTCCAATTATTAAGAGAGGTCTTTATCAATTTCTTTGCCTCTATGATGAATTGGATGAACCAATTGTCCATTATATATGCTTTGTGCTTCATAATATCCAACCTTGTCACTTCATCCTGTGATATAATGGTCAATGGGGCAGATGTGCTGATTGGCATATTATTGGGGTCTATCAACCCTTTTATGAATATGTGGAATTGGGCAATGTGCTCATTGTGTACCTTATTTTTATTCTTCTCTCTCTACACTCTTCAATAGAGAATCAATTATATCTTTGGCCTCTTGGCCCTCTTGTTGTTCCGTAGCAAAGCCTAAATCAATAGTGGTCATTTGAAACTCACTAATAATTATCTCTCCTTAACTTTGTCTACCACAATTATAGCTACTTCAGCTGTCCTCCTACATGTTGCTGAGTCTCTCTTTATGGCTGAGGTCACCCTAGCCCTTCTCTTTGGCTTAGCTATATTGGCTGAAAATAATGAAGCAATATCAAATTCTGATGCAACACTGGGCGGATGTCGGTTTACCTCTTGCTATAGCCAATTTCTCACTTCATCTGTAGACCCTTGTTGGTCTGTATGTTCAATGTGAACATCTAGTGACTCTGCATTTTGTTCCACCCTTGGTGGTGAAGGCTCCTTTTCTTGTTCATTAGATACCTCCTCATCATGTTTTTCTTCATGCACATGGACATCTTGTGTGACCTTTTCAATCTTGTCCTGCTCATCATGTTATGGTGGTAGATCTTTATGAGTATCCAGATTGTTCTGATCTATCATACCTTCATGATCCTTGTGACTTTCTTCATCCACATTTCCTTTCTTTTCCTAATCACCACCTGCTTGAGAACTTTTCTCCCCATCATTTGATACATTTGCCTCTTTAGGATCTTGGGGTTTATTTATCTCTACTTTATATGCTTCCCCTTTGGGTACTTGTTCATTATCCTAACCATCATTTTGATCAAGCATTTCTTCATCCTCCATGTGTACATTGACTTTTAGTTTCTTTTGTTATGGAGGTAGATATTTACCTTTATTTTGGTTCTCCTCGCCCTGATATGTCAAATTTATAGTTGTTGGGCTAGTAACCTGATCTACTAACCCGACCAAACCAATTTGTTGTGCCACAATTTTAGGATTACCTTCCTCTATTTCTTCTACTTCGACCTCCTTTTGTATTGTGGGGTCATCTTGGTGTTCTTTACTAGTGTCTCCATAGGGCTAGAAGACACCTCATTCACAACATCATCATCTGATAATTCTACAGTTTCATCCAATGGAAAAGATAGATCATCTCTTCTATTTTGCATTTCTTTTCTCTACTCCTCTGCCAGTTCAGACTTGAAATGTACTATGTCAGGAATAGGCACCTCATGTTGCAGAGTTCTCTTGATTCCCTCACCACCTACTCCTTTCAATATGATGGTGAGGTTTTTTTTCCACCGCTCCCCTCATTGTAGATGTCTATTTCTTTTGGGGTAGTTACTGAGTTTTCTTCTTTTTCTAACTTATCGGGAGATCATCATCATCTGTGCTTTCCCCTTCCAGCTCATGAGTAGGAGCAGACTTTGTAATAGGTCCTTGCTGCTTTGCAGGTTGATGAGATGTAGTTGCAGCAGAAGTTGAGGCCACATCCTCCTTAGGTTGAGAATAATGAATGATCCTTACACCTACAACTTGGTTTCCTTTCTTAGATTTATTTTGTTGCCTTTCTCCTTTAGATGCCCTCTTTACTTTGAGGAAATCATCATATTCCTCATCTGTCAATTCTTGTCTTTTTCTCTTCTTATCAATTGTGAGGGCTACCCCCCTTTTCTTTAGTTTGGTGACCTCCCCATCTACCCATTCTTTGGTCAATTGTATGACCTTTTGTGTTATCTGGTGTAATGAGGTCACTTTTGGCTGATTCCAGTTAGGGGATGATATTGTTTCATTATATATTTTCTTGTCGTCATATTCCTGGGACATGACCATGCCATCATCTTCATGCAATTGTACTGGCACTGGTATGTAGTCCAATGTGCATATTTGCTTCAGAGTAAGCCTTTGATAGCCTCTCCTTCTCACATCCATCTCATCATTGCAATCGGCCCAGTAGTCCTCAATATGCATCTGATGCATTAATTTATTATGTAGTGCTTGCATCCTATCATATGGGTCATATTACCTAGCTAGTCTAAAAGGTTGCAATGACATCAACTGTAATCCCCCTATTGCCTCCTTGGCACTCTCCTCGTCTGGGCACATATACTACCCAATCATGATTGGGAACAGGACATTGGGTATCTTTCCCCTCTCAACATAGACCTCAAATGAAGGCACTATTATCTGCCTAACCATCTCTATCAGGATGACCTTATCAATTGGGTATCTTGGCAGCATGAGAGGCTACCTAGTGAAACCTTCTATTCTTATTTATGTGAATGTGGGGAATTGGATGAACCAAGCCCCATGCTTGTATATTACTTCTTGAGCTTCTATGCTCAGCCTCTTTGCTCTGTCTTCTTCCATAGTCCTTACTAAATGCATGGAAAATGAATCATTCACTCTCCGGTAATGTTGGAGAGACTCTCTCTCTTTTAATTGTGGGAAATGATCCCATGTGTTCACATCTCTAGGTTTACTACCAACCCTACCAATAATCTGCAATCCACTGAATGTCCCCCTGAATTTACATGCATAAACACCGTAAGAGGTCATATGGAACATATTGGTCTTTGATTTCTCATTCCTTCATCTAGGTTGTCACTTCTGATCTTGGCCCACTGGGGTTTCTCATTAGTATCCTCTACCATTCTTATGAGACCGTACATCCAATTTTCAAAAACTCCAACATTTGGTTTTCATGTCATGCGGCTAAGCAACACCATCATGTATTGATATTCAGGTGCAAAATCAAACTTATAGAAATGTACAAGTAGCTTTGCAAAGGATTTATATGTGCTATCATTGGCTCTCCATGAGTATATGATTTTTCTACATTCCTTTTCAGTCTTATTGTATTTCTTTTCTAACTTATCCAGGTTTATTCTGCACACATGAGGCCCTTTTGGTAGATTGAAAGCTACGGTGATGCCCTCAATTGAAAATTTTGCATATACCCGGCCCTATTTTTCTACCTTTCTGTTATTGACATTGTAATTTTGGGCAAATTCCACTACCATCTCGGTGGCCTCCATTGTATAAGGAAACCCCCCTGCATACCACATGCCAAAGTTATAAATGTTGATGAGCAGGGGCTGTCTGCTCCCATTTACTGACAATGTAGTCCATGCATCCAGATCAGTGTTCCCTAGATGAGTGTCATTTATTTGGCCATATTTGAATGTTATTCCTTTAGGTTGTATACACATAGGTTTTAGGAATTCTGCATCTGACCTATTCTTGCGGACTGCCATTGAATCTTGCGATAAAACACATGTATTTCTTACCTAACATATCATGTGATCATGCAAATTAATGATTATATGAATATCCTGACATTTTGATTCTTATTCAACAAATTTCATACATCATCATACTGATCTTTTGTGTTAAAAATAGTTTTTACCTGTTCGTTTTATCCATAAACGATAAAGGAGGGTTTTATCGTTACATACCTGATATTCGATACCTTTTACTATTCAACTGATATCTGACTATGTACGTTCACCTTGCAATTACCCTCTTCCATTCGCCATTTGAATCTGCACCCCATTCTATTGCTTTCACAGATTGCAGTAATATCACCTTAATCGCATTGTAGCTCTATAAATTTTTCTTGCATACGTGATAATTCAAAAATGAACTCAAATCCTTATTTTAATCAACAAACACTGGTGAATTAGGGCATGATTAATGCTTAATTGTTGATATCTATTGATTGGTATCTAAGCATCAGAGATGTTAACATGTGGCGCACACTTATTTGAAATTTTGAAGGCTCACCCACCGTTAGGGAAGTATTTAATGCGAGCAAGCACATTCGCAAATATCAGGGATATTAGGAATATGACCCCCATAAGATGATGATGTCATCATGATGTTGACTAACCATTGACCAATGACCAAAATCAGGTCATTCTACTTTGTTTAACAATCATGATAACATAGGGTGGTGATATGATTGATTAAATGTGCCACATGGTAGTAGCCTATTGGTTCATAAAGATCTATTTGTTATACATCTTAAAAGTGGACATGGGGATATTGAGAAATATCAGGGTTCTTAAGTATGCAAAACATCCCCCATATTTGAAGATTAGGATGATGTCAGCATCCTTCATTAATATTTCAGACTAGAGCGTAAGTGACGTCATCGTCACATTAGCAAAGATTAGGGATCTTAGATAATGTGCGGGATATTATGGTTTTCTTTCATTTTGCATTGGATCAGGATATTAACAAATATCTGGGATATTAGGAAATAGATGACCCTCATTTGATGTCGGCAATGTGATGGTGTCATTGTCATATCGGGCCTTCTTTATATCAGGTCAAGATGATGTCATCATCATATTAAAGAAGATCAGGGATCTTAGATAACATGATAGATATTAAGGATTATACCGATATTGGGTATTTAGGTTATATCTAAGCAAACCCTCAAATTAGTGAATATCAGGGATATTAAGGAATATCACCCTCCAAGAATGTCTGGTTTGACCAAACTTTGACTGAACATAACTCCCTATCCTTAAGGAATTTCAGGGTGATCCAAAAGGCAAACCTACTTAGAATTTTGCACTCTTTCACTTGATGAGGTTTGTGATGACAGAATCTGACTTTGACATTTAACCTTCCTTTATGAGGTCCATGCACAGGGGTGATATACTATTATTGCATCTGGTACCTAACTTTTACCATACCGCCCAAAGCAAGAAAAGCAAGGGAAAGGCCCAAAAAAGGTTGGGTCCCTATTTTGCTAAGGCAAAATGGGGCGTGTTGTGTAACCACACAAAAAATTGCCACCAAAGAAAATAATGAAATTCTAATAATTCAAGAGATGTGGGTAAGTTAGAACATAATTCTCTAACTCTTATTAAGCATAAGCATCCTAATCTTCTGGATGGTATCATATTCATCAATGTTTCAATGTATTGAAAAGGGATCAAGTGTGTGCATGTGATTCATATCCCTCATCTTGAAGATGAGTTGAAAACACTAGTGACAGGGTTAAGCTACATAATTTGGTTTATCCCTCATAGCCAACCTGGATAGAACCTTGCTGCCAGCAGACGTCCATAGCCCTGACAAGGTTATCTTTGCAATTCCCCTAAGTAGAGCCCCACTGCCAGTCAGGCATCTATAGCCCCGGTAGAGTTACTTAGATGGCCTAATTTCTCTTTAGATATTCAATATATTTCTTTTCTTTTTTGTATTCATAAGATGTCATTATGTAAGAACATTTTGCAAGATGTAGTCACTCACTAATTTAGGTCGGGAATTGCAATGGTAGCAAGGGCAACCTTTTGATTTTTCACTTAACTCCACACTGGTATGTTCAACAAACCCAAGGCTATTAGGTGTGTCATGTGAAGATCTCCTTGAGCAAGGAAAGCAATACTAATTAATAAGATATCACAGACCTGATTAGGAACATTTGTCAACATGAGCTACAGCCTATGTATAAACTTATATCTAGCTCTTGAATTCTAACAATTTTAGTAGTGTTCTATAATGATAAGGTGCATCATTTTACCAAACCAAAGCAAAGACTTAACGCCAACAAGAAAAAATCAAACACACAAAGCAAACTATACAAACATCTATACAAAATGTACATTATGGTACAATATCATAACATGACCCTTCTTTAAGCTTGGAAATAATGTTTGAGGAATTGTCCATTAACTAGCAATGGGACATCCTCACTGGTTAGGGTCTTGAGTCTGTAGGTACTATCACCTAGGATTTCTAAAATCTGGAAAGGACCTATCCAAAGTTTATCAAATTTTCCATGATCACCTTTCTTTTCATGTGCTTTGTCCCATGCTAGGACTAGATCTAATATCCTAAAAGCTTTTATCCTGGCTCTTTTGTCAAACCAGTGTTTGACAATAGCTTGATGCTTAGCAAATTGGTCAATTACCCTATCTCTTTTTTCTTCTAGGCGCATGAGTTGTAGCAACCTAACTTCTTGTTTGTTATCTATGCCTAGATATTCTTGTGAAAACTACAGTGTGGGGATCTTTAGGTTGACAGGGAGGATGGGATCCACCCCATACACCAACTAGTAAGGAGAATTTCCCAAGGCAATTTTCATTCTGGTTCGATCAACCCATAAGGCATGCTTGAGTAGGGTATTCCATTCCCTAGGATTCTTTTCTATCAATTTCTTTATGATGTTCAATAAATTCTTATTTGTTGACTCTGCTAAGCCATTTCCCTGGGGATAATAATTTGAAGAAAATTTCAAAATGATTCCATAATCAAAAGCCCAACTAGACAATCTCAATGATGCAAAAGTTGGCTCATTATCACATACAAGGGCATATGGAACTCCATACCTGGATATTATGTTGTTCTCTAGGAACTTGATCACATCTTTTGTGGTGCAAGTCTTGCTGCTGACTGCTTCAATCTACCTGGTACAATAATCAGTGATTGTCAAAACATACCTTTGACTTGAGGATGATGGAGGATTGATAGGACCTATAAAATCCATTCCCCACTGAGCAAATGAGCACATCTCCATAACTGGCTATAGGGGTTGAGCAAGATATCTCTCCCTATTGGTAGCAACTTGACAAGTGTGGCAGCATTTGATATGCTCAACAGTATCTTTAAAAATCGTTGGCCAATATTATCCTACTCTTAGGATAGCATGTGTAGTGGCTAAATGGGAACCATGTGTTGTTCAAAATTTGTCATGTAATTCAGTGAGGACCTTATCTGCTTCTGGCTTGTCTAGACATCTAAGGTACATTCCTTCATAGTTTTTCTTGAAAAGGATTCCTCCTTTATCATGTATTTTTGTGACCTTATCTTCAAATCTCTCCTTTGAAAGGATTGCATCTTCTATGGGAATCTCCTAGTGATTAGGATATGTCTGATATCATAATACCATTCCTTGTTTTCTTTAGTGTTCATAACATATTATTGACTCACTATGTTAGGATCAATCTCAGAAATCATCTGGCTTAGGGCTTGCCCTCTAACAAGTTTCATAGGTGTTATGTCCATGTCATATTCTTGGAGGATTGTTATCCATTTGGCTCATTTCTCTCTAGGTTCACTCTGAATCAAGAGTATTTTAACTGCTGCATCAAGTACCACAACAATTATCTTGCTTCTCAAGATGTAATGTCTAGATTTCTTTACTTTTCTAACTAAAGAAAGAGCTTGTCTTTCAACATCCATATATCTAAGCTCTGCATCTTTGAATGGAGAACTCATGAAAGCTATGGGTTTTTCTTCTTTGTCTTTATTCCTCTGTGTTAGGACTACTTCACATGTATGTTTTGAAGTGAATGAATAAATATAAAACTCTTTTGTGTAATCCAGTTTTGATCAGGACATGTGCATTTGATATGGCTTTCTTGATGTCCTCAAATGTAGCCTTTGCTTCAGGTATCCATTCAATCTTGGCATCTTTTTTAAGCATTACATTGAGTGGCCTAACAATCTTTGCAAACCCTATGATGAACTTTATTACAAATTTTATCTTACCAAAGTAAGATTTGAGTTCTTGCTTACTCCCAGGAAGTTGTAGCTTCATGATGGATTCTACCCTAACAGGGTCAATGGTGACCCCATTTTATGATATTAGACGACGAAGTAACTTGTAATTACCCCAAATATGCATTTCTTTGGGTTGAGTGAGATACCATATTGCTCACATTTCTTGAGCACCTTTTTGAGGTCTTCTATATGATCACCCCTCTTCTTTGAAAATATAGTCAGGTCATCCATGTATATGACTATTCATTTGCCAACCAAGCCTCTAAATGCTATATCCATTGTGCGCTGGAACATGGCTCTAGCACTGATCAGGCCAAAAGGCATGCATCTATAAGTGAATACACTCCACTTAGTGGTGAATGTTGTTTTTAATCTATCTAATTTGTCCACCATTACCTGTTTGTATCCTAAGAAACCATCCAGGAAATACATCATTTGAGCTCCATTCACTATCTGCAAAACTTCATCCAATGAGAGTAAAGGATAGTTATCCTTCTCTAAAGCTCTGTTCAGGTTTATGAAGTGTACGCATAGGTGTATGTCACCATTTTTCTTTCTTACTGGTACCAAATTGGCTACCCATGTCAAGTGCCTGACAGGAAATATGATCCTAGCATTTAACAATTTCTTAATTTCTTCAAATACTATAGGCTCCAGTAATGTGTTGACTGGCCTTTGTCTTTGCCTAAAAGGCTTAGCATCTGGCTTCAATGGAATAGTGTGGGTGATGATTGATGTGTCATATGTCTTTAACTCATCATAAGTCTAGGCAATAACATGAATATAATCATTTAATGCTTGGGCTATTTCTACCTTTTCTTCTTCAGAACAAACCTTACCAATCAAGACATTCCTTGTGTCTTCATTTTGTCCTATGTTGACTGGTGAATATTCTCCTCCATCTGTCTTGGGGAGATCCTTTTGTTTCATCATATTATGCAAATCAAATGCCTTTTCTAATTCTATCATACCTTTAGGGATCCTATTGCTAGGCAAGTCCATAATTTCTTCTTCTTCCAATACATGATCTTCCAAATTCTTTTCATCTAGGATTTGTGCATCAAATATGTCTCTATTTGCTATGAAATCCAGGATATGCTGATCATCATCAAACACTTGAAGATTAGTAACATTGTTAGGTATGGAGGGTATTGATATCCATTCAACTGAAAAATCTCTTTAATGCAGAAATAGACAAAGACTCCAATGTACTAGCAGCCTATGCCAAGATATCTGGTCTATGATTTTGTTCCCTAGGAACATGTGTGATATTAAATGCATCAAATTCTTCAATTAGGTCCAAAACTCTATGCCTATAGTTAGATAACTTCTTGTAATTACAAGCATAGATACTTCTCACTTGTCTCACCACCAATTCTGAGTCCCCATAGACATGTAGAATCTTAACTTTCTTCTTAAGAGCAAACAACAACCCATGGATTAAAGCCTCATATTCTGTCACATTATTAGTACATGGGAATTGCAATATGTATGCTGCCAAAAAGGATTTTCCTGTTGGATCAATGAGGTCTATGCCTACTCTAGCTCCTTGTTTAGATTTAGAACCATCAAACCTGAGGATCCATGGCTTGTCTTCTGTTAATGGCTTATCAGGGCCCTCTCTTTTTCTCTTAGCTCTAGCAACTGCACCGTCTGATATCCACTTCAGCTTTTGGGATTCACTCTCTGTCATTTTTGGTGGTTGATGTGAACATGATACCTCTCTTCTTTTCATTCTTATAGCATCATCCCTATCACTATCTTGATGTTCTTCAATCTCTTTCTTCTCATCTTTAGACATATCCCTGATGTCAGACAATTGGTTCCTTGAATATAGCTACTCTTGCTTATTCACTATATGTAAACATAAAGCACATGTAGTTTCATAATGTGGTGCCTCATGGAGTCTATACCAACCTTCAATTAAAGCGTGGTGTGGAGAAACCTTCTATAATGTAAGCCTTTGAATTTGCTTAGATAGAAACTCCTCAAACTTTGTCAAGTTACTTCCCTTATCTTCATTTGACAATTCATAATCTGACTCAATTAAGTAGTTACTCCCTGGGGTGATATCAATTTTTCCCTCATGAATATCTTCATCATGCATCAGGATCTCCTCTAAGTTGTATATGCAAACCTCATCCTGATGTGCATCCTCTTCATGTTCTCTTGTATCTGAAGATGACAAATGAGAATCAATATCATCATAACTAGACATTACACTTACCTCAGTTGAAGATGACTCTATCTCACTATAAGTTCTTTCCAACTCAACCATGTCTAAGCATGCATCACAATCCTTTTCTGAATGTGCTTCATTGTGTAACCTACACCAACCTTCAATTAGGATATCCTCAATGGATATACCTAGTATCTGGAAACATTACATCTCTCTAGATAAGTACAATTTAAAATCTTTAAAGTGGTCTATTTTATCATTATCAACCGAATTGCAATCAGATCCTATGATCATACTATTATCTTGATTGACATTTCTATGTGTATGTATATTGTACATCAAGACCTCCTCTATCCATAACGTTGGAGGTCTGATAGTATAAACCCCTGGTTCAACATCCACATATAATATCTCATTGGTATTGTTATATTCAGTGACCATATGTTTCATCCTAGGTTTAGCCTCTATCCTTATCTAGTTAGGGATCCCCTTCCAAGGTAACCACATGTGACTGAAGTCAATGGACATGTAACCGTTGAGTTTTTTTGACCAATCCCTGCTGAGATGCATCCCTAGGTATCAGGAATATCAGCTACTTGGATGTTAATGTAATACTGGACCCTAGGGTCAAACGCTAATTGCATGTGGATATGTGTTAACTCCCCTACTACACTTACTTTAGTTTTATCTAGTTGTGTTACTTTCTTGAGAGACTTAGCTGGATGTAATCCTAAAGCATTGCAAATGGACAGTGGCATCATTTATTGGTCCACCTAAATCCACTAAGCAATTATGTGAGTTCTTTCCAAATATTCTTAACATGAGTAAAAATGGGGATGATTTAGTTTTGTCTCTATATAGAGTCATGTGTGAAGTCTCAGCAGCCTGGACAATAGCCTGCACTTTACATTTAACATTGTTCTCTTTAGACATAGGATCTCTAGTCAGTATTTGACTGGGATTTTGATTGTGATTGTCATCCTTTGGTGTGGACTCATCTAAGGATTTTAGGAAGGCCTTCTCAAGATGACTGGGGTTTTAAGAAGTTCTAACAGAGATAAGTTGATTTTAATTTTTTATCTCCTTGGCCAGGTATGTGATTAGTTTGTCAAATTTAGGAAGCTGACTGATGGCCTTAGACACTATATTTTGGGGTGTAAAATACTGACTACTAACCTTGGGAGGACCAGGATTATTACTAGATTTGGGATCAAGTGGAGTGTTAAAATTGTTGGGAGGAACTGATGTGGTCAAAGGACCAGATGGTCTATTAGGATTACTCCTAAGGTTATAGTTATGTCTACCCTGATATTGCTATTGATAAGCATGAACCTCTTCATGTTTTGGTTTTGGTTCATTTTTATCCTCAAAGGGAAACACATAATTTGTCTCAAATGCTAAGGCAGACTCCTCACATGCTAATGTGTAATTCTCATGGGTGGAAGTCATGTGATGATGTTGATGACTAGTTGAAGTTTCTAACATCAGGGCAGACTCATACCCTAAAGGAACAATCTCATTCCTTTTAGGATGAGGAGGATCTCCTGCAGTATTAGACACTTCAGCCTGGAAGATACTGGCTGCTATTTTAAATTGGGGATAATCTAACTCTGCATGTGCATTAGTATTGTGCATCATGCACCAATTATTAAGGGAAGCTTCTGCTAGGTTCACCTTGGTTGTTTGTTTAGGTTCACTAGGAGGCTGATTATCCAATGGTGATGGTAATGAACCATTGTTTGGCCTAGAGTTCCATGTTCTGGGTAGCCTAGGAGCAACATTGTTGTTATTGTTGTTGAAATTCCTTTCATTGTTATATCCTTTGTTAGGATATCCAGACCTATCATTATTTTTTCCATATCCCCTATCAGGATATCCTCTGTTCTGATTTGGTTGAGAATAAAATTTTTGGCTTCTCATATGTGTAATCTCAGTGGTCAACTTCCTTAATTGTGCAAATATTTCCTTAATGTCATTGTTCTCTTCTTGAACCTTGGCTACTACATTCTCTTGTTGAGGTTTAAAGAAGGAACCACCATTATTGTTTTACCCTACATCCTGAGGTGTTTATCCAGGATGAAGTATCATCTGGCCATTTCCATTTGGAGGAGGCATAATACTAAGCGAAGGTGCAAGGGACTAGGCATGATGGCTAGAGGTATCATGACTCTATTGTCTTGTGGTTGCGCAGGATATGTAAGATATCTAGCATTAGGTGTAAAACTTGGTGTTAACTACTAATTGACTTTAATGGCTTCTTCAAAAGCACCTACTAATGAATTAATAACTGGATGTGTCCTTCTGATGAACATAGATGTCAAGGGATCTAAAGCTAAATAATATATGGACCTAGCTGCCTCATCAGCTACATTGTATGGAGCAACTAACTTAGAATACATTTTCTAAAACCTGGCATTGAAGTTTGAGATCATCTCTCCCTCTGCTCTTTTGATAGTGGAAAACATGTGATATGTGATAGTGATGTCTATTGGTATTTTAAATCTTCCTAAGAAAGATTTTTCTAAGGCATCCCAGGTGTGAATGGTTGATTCGGTAAGACTGATGTACCAGCTATAGGCCTCTTCTCCTAAAGAGTAGGGAAACAATCTGCACACAACATCATGATGTTCTATTCTTGCTCTAAAGTAGGCTTTCTTATAGGTTCTAATATGCTCTTCTGCATCCTGATAAGGATGATACTTTGGACATATTTTGTTAGGATTTTTAGGCAAAGGATGATATGCCATGAATTGAAGTAGTGACTAGGTTGCAAAGAAAGACATTGTGACTAGTGCTTGAGGTATTTGAGGTATAACTAGGGATCTTGGAGGTGTCTAAGATATAGCTGGAGAAACTGGAGTGTTTCAGTATGTCTGGATGAAGATGCAGATGCAACAAACTCAGGACTATAATGAATATTAGTTGTACAGGGTCTAAGTCCATGAAGAGGCAATTCTTCCAAGAGTCCAAGGGATCTGGACCTGGTATTAGGTATGTGAGCCAGGATTCTACAACTTAAGGTAGAATATGGATATTTTGGTTGGATCTTTGCAAAGGTCAAAGGATATTTAGGATAAAAAGTCTATAGTAACTAGATATTTGCACAATATTTGCACAAAATGCAAATAGGAACACAAACTTGAATCTCTGAATGGAAATATCAGATTATCTGATCACCGGGATGAGATACTACAGGATATTTGCAAGAAAACTTGAACAGTGACTTAATACTAAGAAATTTTAGATAATTGACTACAAAGATCAGAGTATTCATGCATAAGACTGGGATATTTATGATTACAACTCTTAGACTAACTTGAAACAAGTCAACTTTACACAAATACCTAAAATATGACCAATTCTTACAAACTTTGACAAGATCACCTTGTGTAAATGCAGAGATGATGTCCAAGTGACCGATTCAGGAAACAAAATGGTGTTGGCCCTCCTTCTAGCGCCAATTTATGTTGGTTATGATGTTAGGCATAAACAAACATAGATAAAGAAATGAAAATCAAACCTTTATCATCTTGAAAGATACGATGAATTCAAAGAATTCATGATCCCAAGTCTCTGTGGATTAGTTCATAATCTACTGATATTGCTCATTGGTCTAATCTGCCTTGTTGTTTTCCATTCAAGGGGCCTTACATTTCTAATTCCAAGAACTTATGTTTGGATAGACCTGCTTTCTGCAAATTCTTTAACAAGCAAGGTTAATCCTACTATATCTAACAGATGGTGAGGATATTTTCTAAGTTTGATCAATTCTTCTGATCAACTATTGTTATCACCTAAATTTCACCTTTGCACTATGAATTTATCTAAGTAATATGCCTATAGGAAAATATTTACATGATTGTTGCCATTATTTATATGTATTTGCATAATGTTATCAAATATACATGCTATTTAACTCAAATATGCTATGAATGTTCAGTTATCTATGAGATATCAACATATTTCACTGTATTTGCTTTAGATTTTCTGTGAATTTAAAATTATGATGATGATTTTAAATGAAATCAAACAAATTTTAATGAATGCTTGCTAAATCTTGTTAAAATGAGTGAATCTTTAGCTATTGATCCATATACATTCTTGATACTATCATGAAGAGAAGGAAATCAAACCATATGTTCACCAGGATGTTCCACAGCTAGATATGTTTGATGCTAAATTTGATGGGAAAGGAATGAAAGCAACATGCACAACATGAAATTCACTCCAAGGGATGCAGCAAATTAAAGTACAAGTCAAGAATCCATTCACAGATTACTCAAAGTTTACGAGTGTATGTAATCAAAGCTTCTTCTTCATTAAGTATGCAAAAGACATGTATATTTATAATTAGCCTTGAGAATTAGTCATGATGCTTCACTAATCTAATCTCAATTCAGCTTTGAATGATTACAAAATGCACTCCATCTCCCCTTTATAGAACAAGAGGAGGAGGCAGTTACAAAGATCCTATGATCAGAATTTATCATTTAAGATCAATGGTACATATTACTCCTTAACCAAGTCAATGGAAAAACACGTGGCACAGGTTGCTAATTGGCAACCATCTAGTAGCATATCATGCACATGATCATGTGCATCATGTTTATTCTTCATCTTCCTCACCAGTAGATAGGTCATCTTCATCTGCAGGCACACTTATCACTCCTCTGATGGGCTCATATGCTTGTACTATCCTTTCAATTTCCCCTCCATCTTGGACTTTGGCTTTAATGACCGCATGTTCTTGTGACTTTAATTGTGTTTGTAATGCAGACCATTTGTTCTTTCTTCTATTCAACATCTCATTATATTTTTCCACCTTTGCCTTCATCCTCATGGCCTTGTTGATAGTATCCTCTGATAACTGATTGAGGGGGTCATCTGCAACAGGCTTGAAATTGTCTTGGAAGGCCTTAACCACAAAGTCTGCATCTTGATTTTCAATCTTCCCTTCCATCTTTTCTTCAAGAGCCTCTAGGATCTCTACTTCATCAGACAAAAGTTTGTGCAATCTAACACTGATATCTCTGAGTTTTGCATTGCACTTCCTGAGGATATCACCCTCAAATTTGGTATTTTTGTACCATATGCTCAATAGCTTGGATGTCTAGTTGTTCAGTATCTTATTGTCAACCAGGGCATTGGTGTCTATGAGCTTCATGTCTGATAGGGCAATCAGATGTTTCTCAATATCTATGGACCTCTACCCAACTTCCTTCTGCAATTTATCTACCTTGCCCTTCAATGTGCTGAGTAGGTTCCAATTATTAAGAGAGGTATTTATCACTTTCTCTACCTCTATGATGAATTGGATGAACCAATTGTCCATCATATGTGCTTTGTGCTTCATAATATCCAACCCTGTCACTTCATCCTGTGATATAATGGTTAGTGGGGTGGATGTGCTGACTGGCATATTATTGGGGTCTATCAGCCCTTTTATGAATATGTGGAATTGAGCAATGTGCTCGTTGTGCACCTTATTTTTATTCTTCTCTCTATACACTCTTCAATAAAGAATCAATTATATCTTTGGCCTCTTGGCCCTCTTGTTGTTCTGTAGCAAAGCCTAAATCAATAGTGGTCATTTGAAACTCACTAATACTTATCTCTCCTTTGGCTTTGTCTACCATAGGTATAGCTACTTCAGTTGTCCTCCTACCTATTTGGTGCAGGAGCACCTAAGAGCACACCTCGGTGCAAGAAGACACAAATGATCAAAGGAGAAGCCCATGGATCAAATCAAATCAAATGGAACATCCTAGAACCAATTATGGCATATTGTAATGGGCAAAATGATGTAATAATCAAATGTCCTGAGGGTCTTGGTAAGGACCCTAGGACCAAAAAATAATGTAAGTGGGCCAATAGTGCCTCTAGGGTCAAATAAGAGTCAATTAGAAGTGTCTAAGGCTAGGAATAAGGAATAATGTTCCTAATAAGATCAACCATGATGAACCATGATAATTTGGTAGAGTAAAAGTCACTTAAAACAAAGTTTAATATTCAAATTTTTAAATAATGCATTTGGGCGGGAAAATAAAAAATGAATGGTTTTGGAAGTTTAACCATCTCCAACCTTTGAGAATTGATTGTGGGAGTTAGGAAAAAGTTATATAAGCCTTCCCAAGGCGTGAGATGGCATAGGGGAGTCATACTAGAAAATTGGATTGTACGACAGGCTACAAATAACAATAAAATTCAGTTTTATCTTGTATCTCCTTCTTGTTTCTGTTGGTCTTTTTGATTATTGAGTGTTGGTAAATGTCTTAGGACCTCAGTTAACAATATTAGACTTCATTTGATGCTCTGAGGAGGTTCTTGTAGGTGGTTTCATTGTTGTTTGTATTGACTGTTACAAAGAACAGCAGGTTGTCCTGTGCATTTTGAGAGGTTTCAATGCCTCATAGGACCTTCCCATGGATGTAGGATCCTGATACTCATGGAATAGGTCCTTGATTGTATGTATAATATGATTTCTAACCCTAACAAAGCAGGAGGAGTGCAAATGGGTAGGTGATCACCATTTGAAGTCAAGGATTGCTTGTGGAAGAGCATTGAAATGGTGGCATGGTTATAGCAGCCGGAGATCCGTCTTAACAAGGTGACTTTTTTATGATTGTTGAGGTTTAATATGGTCAAATACATGGTGTTAGACCTTTGAATGAGGTCTGGAAGTGACTGGAAGTGGGAGATCTAGCAAGCCCTAGGTTTTGAGGCCTAGAAAGGGGGGTTTTGTATTTAAACATGCAAATGAGCAAACCACTGGTTGA
Organism: Cunninghamia lanceolata; assembly: GCA_027924645.1. Classification (NCBI taxonomy): domain Eukaryota; kingdom Viridiplantae; phylum Streptophyta; class Pinopsida; order Cupressales; family Cupressaceae; genus Cunninghamia; species Cunninghamia lanceolata. The sequence goes on from BSBN01001359.1 coordinate 11,514,314, forward strand.
AACCTTGAAAATCCTTTGTTTTTAATCCTTTCCTAAGACTTTTTTAGGTTTGGAGTGAGGGGGATAAGTATTTGATAGGGTTCCTTTGTAAAGTGGGCAAGTTAGGCCTTGTAGGAAGACAGCAGGGTGTTAGGACAGTCACATTCCGTCCAAAACAACAATATATGATTTTGAAGTATGTTATAGAACTCAATAAAGGGTATCCAGATCAGTGATTTATTTTGGAAGTGCTTTGGGAAAGTTTGGAGAAAAGTGCAAATTAGTCGCTGAACAGGGCTACAAGGATTAGGCCTGGTTAAGGGGAGTTGTCAAGAACCGGTCAGAAAGGTGCATGAAACCTATTGAATCTTGTTGGTTGGGGTAGGTTGAGACCCTAGAAGGTACAAGAATTCATCTGAGAAGTTGGAATCCAAATTTGAGCCCTTTGGTGGAGTTTAAGGGAAGGAGAAGACTAGAGAAGCCTTATTGGTTGAAGCCACAAGTTATTTGAATCTTTTGATCTTGTTAGATTACCATTGGAGACTGGACACCTCTGCATCATATTGGTATCAGAGCTAGCAAGTAGATCCTTGAGGGTGTTGTGGATCTTGTGAAGAAGATAGGGGATTGTGAGAGTTGTGAAGATGCCTCCAAAGAACCAAATGGCTAGAGTGAATTTTGAGTTGAGAGAAGCCTTAGAGGCTAGAGAAAAAGAATTGAGGGACAGAAGAGAGTAGGATGCTGCAAGAGACAGAGAGCTGAGGCAAGTGAGAAGAGAGAATGCAACAATCTTGGCTAGATTGGAAGCATTGGAGAAGAATCCAAGAAAGGATGAACAAAATGAGTCAGAAGGAGATGAAGATGTCGATGAGAATCCTCCTGAGGATGAGTTGGATGCTGAAGAAAAGAAGTTTGTGAGATTACTAAAGGTAGTCCAAGGTAGTGGGATAAAGGCACACATTGAGTTACCTATTTATCAGGGGAAGATGGATAGTGAAGAGGTCTTAGGGTGGATAGATGCCCTTGAAAATTTCTTTGAGTATGAGGAAATGAGTGATGAGAAGAAGATTAAATTTGCAAAAACAAAGTTGAGAGGGACAGCACTTACATGGTGGAGTAGTGTGCAAACAGAAAGAGTGGCTAGAGGTGGAACAAGAATCACTTCTTGGGGTAGGATGAAGGATATGATGAAGGATCAGTTTCTTCCATCCGATTACTCCATTCAAACAAGGAGGATGAGGTAGAATTTGAAGCAGAAGGACATGGATGTTATATCCTATACTGAGCAATTTCATAAGCTTAGTATTAGAGGAGGATTAGAAGATGAAGAAGAAAAAGTGGCAAGATACCTTAATGGGCTTAGGTATAACTTGCAAGATGAGATTGGTTTGACTATACCAAAATCACTTGGAGAAGGTTTTCAGTTAGCCATAAGGGCTGAAGAGAGGGTGAAGAGGAAGCAAGAAAGACAAGGAGGTAGTGGTAGAGGATATAGAGGTAGGGGCAGACCTACTAATGAAGGACAGAGCAGCAATGAGAAAGGTAAAGAGTTTTCTATAGATCAGAGAGGTGGATATAGAGGTGGAGGTAGGTTTGGATCAGGTAGAGGAGTATTCACAGGAAGATGTTATTATTGCAATGAAGTGGGACACACATCTTTCAAATGTCATAAGAAGGATGATGCTGATAAGAGCAAGGATAGAAGAGTTCATTTGGCATAAGAAGAGGAAAAGAAAGAAGAACAAGAAATGTCATTAGCCTCTCCAGTAATGGACGGAGAAATGCTCATGGTGGAAAAAGGCAAAATGCAGCAAACACCATAGGTATCCATTTTTAAAACTAATTGTTTAAGCCATGGGAAAATATGCAAGTTGATTATAGATTCGGGTTCACATGATAATCTAGTTTCTTGGGATATGGTGCATAAATTGGGATTGAAAACATTTGATCATCCTAGTCCTTACAATGCCACTTGGGTAAGTCAAGAATAGTAAGTAAGAGTTAATCAGAGGGCATATGTTGATTTTTCAATTGGTCCATATCATGATTATGTTTTATGTGATGTTATTTCAATGACATGTGGGCATATAATTTTGGGAAGACCATGGCAGTGTTTGAGAAGGACAGTTCATGATGGTTATACAAATAGTCATTTGGTGCACAAAGATGGTAAAAAGTATAAACTAATGCCTTTACCATATGAAGACAAGAAGGAACATGCTATTGTCTATTTTGGATAGAAATTGCAGTTGAATGTGCAGGTTGAACAGCAGGAACAGTTGCAGCAAAGAAAGGTTTATGATAGTCCTAAAGAGCAGCAAGTTTGGGACTTAAATGGCATTAAGATTGGGGACATTGACTGCCCTATAAGGAGGCTGAAGAAGGAAGGTAGACAGCAGATAGTACAAGAAGGAATAAATCAGAATTCTAAGATGGAGAGTTCAAGAGCATTACAGCAGCAAGGTCTTAGGCTAGGACAGCAAAACATGTTTTATGATGCTAACATTTTTTGTAAGAGTCATGCAGGTGGGAGAAGGAGGAGGATAACTCTTGGAGAGTTCATGTTCCCTGTCACAAATCAGAGGAACATTTCCAAAAGACTGCAGGAGGTTTGGAGCAGACCACATGACTCTTGGGACAAGAGTTTTTATCATGCTGGGGAGTATGGTGCAAGAGCACCTAAGAGAACACCTCAGAGCAAGAAGACACAAATGATCAAAGGAGAAGCCCATGGATCAAATCAAATCAAATGGAACATCCTAGAACCAATTATAGCATATTGTAATGGGCAAAATGATGTAATAATCAAATGTCCTGAGGGTCTTGGTAAGGACCCTAGGACCAAAAAATAATGTAAGTGGGCCAATAGTGCCTCTAGGGTCAAATACGAGTCAATTAGAAGTGTCTAAGGCTAGGAATAAGGAATAATGATCCTAATAAGATCAACCATGATGAACCATGATAATTTGGTAGAGTAAAAGTCACTTAAAACAAAGTTTAATATTCAAATTTTTAAATAATGCATTTGGGCGGGAAAATAAAAAATGAATGGTTTTGGAAGTTTAACCATCTCCAACCTTTGGGAATTGATTGTGGGAGTTAGGAAAAAGTTATATAAGCCTTCCCAAGGTGTGAGATGGCATAGGGGAGTCATATTGGAAACCTGGATTGTACGGCAGGCTGCAAATAACAATAAAATTCAGTTTTATCTTGTATCTCCTTGTTTCTGTTGGTCTTTTTGATTATTGAGTGTTGGTAATTGTCTTAGGACCTTAGTTAACAATATTAGACTTCATTTGATGCTCTGAGGAGGTTCTTGTAGGTGGTTTCATTGTTGTTTGTATTGACTGTTACAAAGAATAGCAGGCTGTCCTATGCATTTTGAGAGGTTTCAATGCCTCATAGGACCTTCCCATGGATGTAGGATCTTGATACTCATGGAATAGGTCCTTGATTGTATGTATAATATTATTTTTAACCCTGACAAAGTAGGAGGAGTGCAAATGGGCAGGTGATCACCGTTTGAAGTCAAGGATTGCTTGTGGAAGAGCATTGAAATGGTGGCATGGTTATAGCAGCCGGAGATCCGTCTTAACAAGGTGACTTTTTTATGATTGCTAAGGTTTAATATGGTCAAATACATGGTGTTAGACCTTTGAATGAGGTCTGGAAGTGACTGGAAGTGGGAGATCTAGCAAGCCCTAGGTTTTAAGGCCTAGAAAGGGGGGTTTTGTATTTAAACATGCAAATGAGCAAACCACTAGTTGAAACCTTGAAAATCCTTTGTTTTTAATCCTTTCCTAAGACTTTTTTTAGGTTTGGAGTGAGGGGGATAAGTATTTGATAGGGTTCCTTTGTAAAGTGGGCAAGTTAGGCCTTGTAGGAAGACAACAGGGTATTAGGACAGTCACATTCCATCCAAAACAACAATATATGATTTTGAAGTATGTTATAAAAATCAATAAAGGGTATCTAGATTAGTGATTTGTTTTGGAAGTTCTTTGGGAAAGTTTGGAGAAAAGTGCAAATTAGTCGTTGAACAGGGCTACAAGGATTAGGCCTGGTTAAGGGGAGTTGTCAAGAACTGGTCAGAAAGGTGCATGAAACCTATTGAATCTTGTTAGTTGGGGTAGGTTGAGACCCTAGAAGGTACAAGAATTCATCTGAGAAGTTGGAATCCAAATTTGAGCCCTTTGGTGGAGTTTAAGGGAAGGAGAAGACTAGAGAAGCCTTATCGATTGAAGCCACAAGTTATTTGAATCTTTTGATCTTGTTAGATTACCATTGGAGACCAAACACCTCTACATCACTATTGCTAAGTCTCTCTTTATGGCTGAGGTGGCCCTAGCCCTTCTCTTTGGCTTAGCTATATTGGCTGAAAATAATGAAGCAATATCAAATTCTAATGCAACACTGGGCGGATGTGGGTTTACCTCTTGCTGCAACCAATATGGCACTTCATCTGTAGACCCTTGCAGGTCTATATTGTCAATGTGTACATCTAGTGACTCTGCATTTTGTTCCACCCTTGGTGGTGAAGGTTCCTTTTCTTGTTCATTAGATACCTCCTCATCATGTTTTTCTTCAGGCACATGGACATCTTGTGTGACCTTTTCAATCTTGTCCTGCTCATCATGTGTTGGTGGTGGATCTTTATGAGTATCCAAATTGTTCTAATCTATCATACCTTCATGATCCTTGTGACTTTCTTCATCCACATTTCCTTTCTTTTCCTGATCACCATCTGCTCGAGAACTTTTCTCCCCATCATTTGATACATTTGTCTCTTTAGGATCTTGGGGTTTATTTATCTCTACTTTATCTACTTCCCCTTTGGGTACTTGTTCATTATCCTGACCATCATTTTGATGAGGCATTTCTTCATCCTCCATGTGTACATTGACTTCTAGTTTCTTTTGTTCTGGAGGTAGATCTTTACCTTTATTTTGGTCCTCCTTACCCTGATATGTCAAATCTATAGTTGCTGGGTTGGTCACCTGATCTACTAACCTGGGCAAACCAATTTGTTGTGCCACAATTTTAGGATTACCTACCTCTATTTCTTCTACTTCGACCTTCTTTTATACTGTGGGGGTGCCACGAGGGGTCATCTTGGTGTTCTTTACTAGTGTCTCCATAGGGTTAGCAGACACCTTGTTCACAACATCATTATCTAATAATTTTACATTTTCATCCAATGGAAAAGACTAATCATCTCTTCTATTTTGTATTTCTTTTCTTTGCTCCTCTACCATTTCAGACTTGAAATGTACTATGTTAGGAATAGGCACTTCATGTTGCAGAGTTCTCTTGATTCCCTCACGACCTACTCCTTTCAATATGATGGTGGGGTTTTTTTTCCAACACCCCCCTCATTGCAGATGTCTGTTTCTTTTGGGGCATTTCCTAAGTTTTCTTCTTTTTCCTACTTATCAGGAGATCATCATCATCTATGCTTTCCCCTTCCAGCTCATGAGTAGGAGCAGACTTTGTAGCAGGTCCTTGCTGCTTTGCAGGTGCATGAGATGTAGTTGCATCAAAAGTTGAGGTCACATCCTCCTTAGGTTGAGGATAACAAATGATCCTTACACCTACAGCTTGGTTTCCTTTCTTAGATTTATTTTGTTGACTTTCTCCTTTAGATGCCCTCTTTTCTTTGAGCAAATCATCATATTCCTTATCTGTCAATTCTTTCTTTTTCTCTTATTATCAATTGTGAGGGCTGCCCTCCTTTTATTTAGTTTGGTGACCTCCCCATCTACCCATTCTTTGGTCAATTGTATGACCTTTTGTGTTATCTAGTCTAATGAGGTCACTTCTGGCTGATTCTAGTCAGGGGATGATATTATTTCATGATATATTTTCTTGTCCTCATATTCTTGGGACATGACCATGCCATCATCTTCATGCAATTGTACTAGCACTGGTATGTAGTCCAATGTGCAGATTTGCTTCAGAGTAAGCCTTTGATAGCCTCTCCTTCTCACTTCCATCTCATCATAGCAATTTGCCTAGTAGTCCTCAGTATGCATCTAATGCATTAATTTCTTATATATTGCCTGCATCCTATCACATGGGTCATATTCCCTGGCTAGTGGAAAAGGTTGCAATGAAATCAACTACAATCACCCTATTGCCTCCTTGGCACTCTCCTTGTCAGTCACATATACCACCCAATCATGATTGGGAACAGGACATTAGGTATCTTGCCCCTCTCAACATAGGCCTCAAATGAAGACAATATCTACCTAACCATCTCCATCAAGATGACCTTATCAGTTGGGTATCTTGGCAGCATGATAAGTTGCCCAGTGAAACCTTCTATTATTATATATGTGAGTGTGGAGGATTGGATGAACCAAGCCCCATGTTTATATATTACTACTTGAGCTTCTATGCTCAGCCATTTTGTTTTGTCTTCTTCCATAGTCCTTACTAAATGCATGGAAAATGAATCATTCACTCTCCAGTAATGTTGGAGAGACTCTCTTTTTTAATTGTGGGTAATGATCCCATATGTTTACATCTGCAGGGTTACTACCAACCATACCAACTGTCTACAATCCCTTGAATGTCCCCCTGAATGCACATTCATAAACAACGTAAGAGCTCATATGGAACATATTGGTCTTTCCTCCTAGATTTCTCATTCCTTCATCTAGGCTGTCACTTACGATCTTGGCCCACTAGGGTTTCTCATTAGTATCCTCTACCATTCTTATGAGACCATACATCCAATTTTCAAAAACTCCAGCATTTGGTTTCCATGTCATGCGACTAAGCATCACCATCATGTATTGATATTCAGGGGCAAAATCAAACTTATACAAATGCACAGGTAGCTTTCCAGAGGCTTTATATGTGCTATCATTAGCTCTCCATGAGTACATGATTTTTCTGCATTCCTTTATGGTCTTATTATATTTCTTTTCAAACTTATCCAGGTTTCTTCTATACACATGAGGCCCTTTTGGTAGATTGAAAGTTATGGTGATGCCCTCAACTGAAAAGTCTACATATACCCGGCCATGTTTTTCTACCTTTCTGTTATTGACATTGTAATTTTGGGCACATTCCACTACCAGCTCAGTGGCCTCCATTGCATAAGGAAACCCCCCTGCATGCCACATGCCAGAGTTATAAATGTTCATGAGCAAGGCTTGTCCGCTCCCCTTTACTAATAACGTAGTCCTTGCATCTAGATCAGTGTTCCCTGGATGAGTGTCCTTTATTTGGCCATATTTGAATGTTATTCCTTTAGGTTGTATACACATAGGTTTTACGAATTCTGCATCTGACCTGTTCTTGTGGACTACCATTGAATCCTACGATAAAACACATGTATTTACCCTAACATATCATGTGATCATGCAAATTAATGATTATATGAATATCTTGACATTTTTATTCTTATTCAACACATTTCATACATCATCATACTGATCTACTATGGTAAAAATAGTTTTTAGCTGTTCATTTTATCCATAAATGACAAAGGAGGGTTTTGTCATTACATAGCTGATATTCGATACCTTTTACTATTCAGTTGATATCCAGCTATGAACATCTACCTTGCAATTACCCTCTTTCATTCACCATTTAAATCCACACCTCATTCCATTGCTATCACATATTGCAGTAATATCACCTTAATCGCACTGTAGCTCTGTAAATTTTGCTTGCATACGTGATAAATTCAAAAATGAACTCAAATCCTTGTTTTAATCAACAAACACTGGTGAATTAGGGTGTGATTAATGCTTAATTGTTGATATTCGTTGATCGGTACCTAAGCATCGGAGATGTTAATAGGTGGCATGCACTTATTTGAAATTTTGAAGGCTCACCTACCATTAGGGAAGCATTTAATGTAAGCAGGCGCATTTGCAAATATCAGGGATATTAGGAATATGACCCCCAGAAGATTATGACATCATCATGATGTTGACTAACCGTTGACCAACGACCAAAATTGGTTCATTCTACTTTGTTTAACAATCATGATAACATAAGGTAGTGATATGATTGATTCAATGTGCCACGTGGCAGCAGCCTACTGGTTCATAAAGATCTGCATGTTATACATCTTAAAAGTGGACATGGGGATATTGAGAAATATTAGGGTTCTTAAGTATGCGAAACATACGCCATATTCAAAGATTAGGATGACGTCAGCATCCTTCATTAATATTTCAGACTAGAGCGTAAGTGATGTCATCGTCACATTAGCAAAGATCAGGGATCTTATATAATGTGTAGGATATTAAGGTTTTCTTTTATTTTACATTAGATCAGAATATTAAAAAATATTTGAGATATTGGGAAATAGATGACCCTCTTTTGGTGTCAGGAATGTGATGGTGTCATCGTCATATCGAGCCTTCTTTATATCAGGTCAAGATGGCGTCATCGTCATATTAAAGAAGATCAGGGATCTTAGATAACATGACAGATATTAAGGATTATACTGATATCAGGTATTTAGGTTATATCTGAGGTGAATCCTCACATTAGTGAATATCAGGGATATTAAGGAATATCACCCTTTGAGAATGTCTGGTTTGAGCAAACTTTGACTGAACATAACTCCCTATCTTTAAGGAATTTCAGGGTGATCCAAAAGGCAAACCTGCTTAGAATTTTGCACTCTTTCACTTGATGAGGTTTGTGATTAAAAAATCTGACTTTGACATTTAACCTTCCTTTATGAGGTCCATGCATAGGGGTGATATACTATTATTGCATCTGATACCTAATTTTTACCATACTGCCCAAAGCAAGAAAAGTAAGGGAAAGGCCCAAAAAAGGTTGGGTCCATGTTTTGCTAAGGTAAAATGGGGCATGTTGTGTAACCACACAACAAGTACATGTGTTTCAATAGGAGTAACCTGATACTTAGCTTGACGTATATCAAGGGCAGCATGAATCCTTTGTTGAAAAGCCATTTGTTGTGAGGATAAAGGTTTGCCTCCATAACAATTTCCTTGACTCTTCATGGGGCACTGATTAGCATAGTGATATCCTACACATGGAAAACATCCTCTAGGAGGACCTCTCTTTCCAAAAGATATATTGGTATTATCATCATTCTTTTTTGGATTAAAATCCCTATTTTCATCCTTGGATCCATTTCTGTTAAATCTGGAACTTTTTCCATGGTTCCTTTCTCTAGATTCCTAGATCTTGTTTCTCTTTTTGAAGTTTGTCAAAGGATGACTCCAGTTAAATTTTCCTTCGAGATCTTTCTCGATACACAGAGATAGATTTGATCTTCTACTCTTTCTTGATGGCTTTCTTAAAAACTTGATCCATGGTTGTGGGTCCATGAACATCCACTTCTACACCAATCTGAGCATTCAAGCCCATGATAAACTTCCTTAGTCTAAATCTCTCATCCTTCTAATATTGTGGCATATACTTTAATAACCTGGTAATTGTTTCCCACTATTCAGTGACAATCATGTCTCCTTGAAATAGATTTTGAAAATCCATTAATTTCTTGTCAAAGTAAAGTTGAGGCAACCACCTTTTCCTAATATGAACACAAATTGATCCCAAGTTAGACTCAAGGAACTCAATCCTAATTCAATTTTCTTATTCATACACCACATGGATGCTTCTCTAGCTAACTGGTATGCTCCCCATACAACCAAGTGGTGATCTCATAATAGTTTCTTATCTCAAAATATTTTCCATCTCTATCAACCAAGCCTCAGTTGCATTTCCACTCATTGTTCCATCAAACTTAGGAGGTATAACTTTCTTCATATCTCAGGCTAACTCACTAGTAAGACAAGTTTTTGCTTCATTATAAATTTGTGAGTATTGGTTATTTACTCTAGGATCACCATGAAAACTATATTCTTCTCTCCTTTCAGAGTATTATTCCTGATTGGTTTCATGCCTCTAACTTCCTATTCCAAGGTTTCCAATCTTCCTTTTGTTTCATTCAAAACTAACAAAATTTGATCTAATTTTGCCATGGGGTTATTCTTAGGATCCGGGCCATCCAAGTTCCCTCCTGGTTTCTTTTCAGAGTGTTGCATAACAATACCACACCTAATCATTGCATAGAAATTTATCAAAACATGTAAATTTTTTGATACACTATCATAAAAGTACAAGTTCATAAATGCATAAAATCAAAAATTCATCACACAAACATTTTCTTACTCAAAAATCCAAAACTTTACTTTATTCACTTTCTAGATCTTTACATCCTTATTCAAATACAAAACTTTTTGTGAAAAGAAAATGTCTACATATCACTTTCTGACAGAGGAAATTCCTCTAGTTCCTCCTCTCAATCAGAATCGAGTAACACACACTTAGCAGGTGGATGCACTCGTGAGTACTCTTTCAACACCTCTAGACTCATAACAGGTGCATCCTAACCACACCCGAAAGGCATGCCACAATGTGTGGATGGTTTATTAATCTTAACAATAGTAGGAGTTGACAATCTTTTTGCCTCCTCAAGTTCTTTCCTCCTTTCCATGTGGATATGTTCGAGTGCATTAGATAGTGTTTCAAAATCAGTGAGCCAAGCTTCCTTTGCATATCTAACTTTATCTTTAGTCTTTGGTTCACAAAATGACTATTTATTAATAGTGATCTTAGGCATTTCACTTGTAAAGGGTAAAATTTTGATGTTTGATGTTTGGTAGTTTTGTGTATGTATTGTCCTTTCACCCTTTCATTCAAGGACCTAGGGTCAAGTTGCAATGTATTATCATACCCTAGGTCACTATGAGGTGTAGGGAAACTTGGATTTTTATGATTTGATTATCAATTATCTGCTCTTATGCTCAATTATACCTTAAAACCCTAATTATGCAAATATGACAGCAAACGGATGAATATCAAAAAATGCTGCTACAGAAAGATGTAAAATAACAAATAACTGTGTACCTATTTTCGAGGTTCAAAAGTGGAATAGTTGGGGACTAAAGAGAGAGCACCCAAGTCCAAGGCCCTACTTTTTGTCAGGATCTGCAAACAAGATCTACAACCTGTTCCCATTGTGCCAAAGGTTTTCCCGTCATAGAACTTTGAGGACTAATGAGTGGGCACCCTAGTCTAGGGAGCTATTTTCTTCTCTGATATGCAATTCTGACACTCTATTGTACCCTCTTGCAACTTCACTTTGTCTGTAGCTTCAACCTGTAACCTGCAATCATGACAACTTTAGGAGGGGGTTGTGGTGTTTAGAGGCTTGCCTCAGTCAAGCCCCAAAGAGACATTCAAGTCTTCCGAACACCATTGTAAGATAGAGAGTGCATGCCCTTGTGAGGCAAAGGCAAAAACCAAATGATAAATGCTCAAAAACACAAATGATATCACCTTGTAGTGAAGATCTCATGGGAGGAAGAAGCTCTTCATGCCATGAGGAAATGATTGCTCAAATCTACAAATACAAACACATAGGCAACACAAATCTTCTCTTGCTACACAATAAATGCCTTGAATCACCTTTAGAACACAATAGCTTGCTAGTAATCATCTAATTGAAATCTCATTTTCAAATGAATGCCTAAGCATTCTTTTATATGCAACTACAAACACTCCCGCCAAGAATTTCGTAATTCAAACTTACCGTGTCGGCATAGGACCCAAATAACGGTCACAAGCTGACACCCAAAAATTGGGACTGACCCAAAATAGGGCAAGACTAAGGCACGGATGCCCAAGTCCTCCCCCCTTATTTTGAGTAGGGTTAGGCTCAAGGGATCCCCCTAGGTACCATTTGTCATGAAACTTAGGGATCATTTCATCAGGATGTCAAAATATGATGCATGATGTCCTAAATGCAGATAAAAGACCCGAGAGCTAAACCTTATGAGGGAAAAGCCCCCAAGGGGACATTTTCTGATGTTACATTTAGCCCCCACTTTAATGTATGTATAAACGCGAGGCCAATACATTAAAGTACGATCAACAAACACAGCAAACATGCCAAGCACGGAGAAGACATGCCAGACACATTGAAGACAATGACAGGCATGCAAAACATGGACAAGATAGTTACAGTCACCCAAAATACGGAGAAGACAGTAGATGTATAAAAGACACATTAATGCATAGAAGATATGAATGATTTCTTTTCTTTTCTTTTTCTCATATATATGAAATGCAAATGCAAGTACAAGGAAACTAAACACACCTCCCATAATGCAGGATGCACTCATCGCGCAGGTCTTTAAACTGCATATATGGGGCAACACACATGCAAGACACACCAAACCTCCCATAATGCAGGATGCACTCATCATACAGGTCTTTAGACTACATATGGGGCAACAGACATGCCAAACAAAGAAAGCATACCAAACACACACACTTTGAAGACACGAAGAAAAAACAACAAACAAGCGATGGAGTGTTCCTATTTCAAGGCTCAACACCATCTCAGGCACATTACAGACACACACTGATGATTGGGCTTCACCACAACAATCACCAAAGACACGCTTAAGGGTTGAGTTAGTCACAGAACCACTCCCCGCCTCCGCAGAGGACTTTTGAAAATGACAAGATGGGCACTCTCCGCAAGAGATGCACTGCCCCCGCCTCCGCAAAGGGCTTAATATGATTGATTGATTGATTGATTGCAAACAAACTTAGAGTGCAAGAAGTACTCATTGCATTGGTCTTTAAACTACACCTGAGGATAAGCACATTGCTAACATCTACAATAGACAACTTACCTTATATATGCCCCCACCTTAAGGTGGTTGATATCAGGTATCGATATCAAGCACATTAAGGTAGGAAGAAAACACACGAGGGAACATGAACATTTGCAAAGCCCATGCCCCCCAGAGGTGACATGTACTTTATGATCACCAAATGTTCCCACAAACACATCCTTGTAAGAAACATGTTAGTATCTACAAAATCATGATAATGCATATGAAATCTGAGGCATGCAAGATTCAAGATAGAGAAAGTGCATGGAGCAGCAATATTGTTATGATTTGTCAATGAGATAGGACACCATCAAAATTACTACACAGAGAGCATGAGTGCTTCTACTAGCCAAGCATTGGATAAGATATACAACCCCATTGTCATATTTGGAACTAAGTCCAATTTTTTATTTCTCGCTAAAGGGACGCTAGGTCCGCATTAGTATAAATGTTTGTCGTCATATGCCCGCTAGATAGAAACACTAGAGGAAGGGAAACAGTAAATAAGAGAGGAGAAACAAGTGTCTTAGGGATAGTCACATAGGAGGGTGCCCCCAAGTCACCAACTGCAACACTATGTCTGTAAGACACAACACACAACAATGAAATCAGAGAGAGGCAATATAGAAGAATGATGATACTGTTGATAACTGAGAGGGGGGGTGAATCAGTTATCCTTAATTTTCTTTCAATTCAAACACTTAAATCCACTTTGTTAATCAATAGCATAGCAATTAATCATTCATGAAATCATAAGGCATAAACACCAGAGAAGATACACATCAACACATGAGACACCAAGATTTTGACGTGGAAAACCTGGTTAAGGGAAAAACCACAGGGTGATTAACCCAAGGATTATTCTCTATTAGAAGAATAAGAAAAATAGATGGCACATGCCAATTAGGGCTCATTGCCTAAGCATACTGCTCACAAGGAGGTACACTGCCTACAAGAGACACACTGTCTACAAGATAACAAGTATTACAAACTTGAACTGGAGAATGACATCTTTACCATGCCTGGATCAGTTCCATTTAAGCCCAAAAACTCCTGCTCTGCCTTTCACACTTCTCTTCACTATATGACTCTCATCACTGCAAGACACACTTCAAAATGAATTCACAAACCCTTATTTATACAAGGCATCGACTTAGGAACAATCATCTAAGTCGACAAACACCTACAAGATCATTCACAAGACGTGTAATACATCCAGTCGGCCAGTCTTAAGAAGAACACCAAAATCTGTGGTTTATCTTCAAATGCAAACTCTAACTTCAATGTAGACCACCAATAAGAATAGAACACGATCCAAAGATCACCAAAACCTTTCCTGAGTCATCAAGAATATCCGCACTTTATCAGCTTACTCGAATTCTTCTGTTCTTCATCTGAAACTTCAAGAACACAGTCTGTCATCACTGTCATAATGAAAAAGGTTCTTCCAGACCTCCAAATCATTCAAAAATCTAGTTGGCACTTCACACTAACTTCTTCAACACTCCTTCCAATCCGCAGAATGAGATAATGTAATTTCGGATCTCACCAGACCAATCTGTGACAATCTGTCTCCATTGAACACCTGCCGGAACCAGTTCTACACAAGCAGCCATAACTTCTTCAGATCTTTATGCAGACCTCTGAAATCTTAACTGGAACATCTCAAGACTCATATCTACAAACCCTTTAAACCACATCCTCTGATCCTCAACCTATTGAGTACTTTTGCCTTCTTCTCATCACTGTTCTTCACTGTTCCTGATGGAGACTAATTTCCTCAATAATCTCAGCACACAACTCATCCAATCCTTCTTATCAACGCAATATGAGTATGTTGACATCAATGACAACACTAGTTAACCTCATATTTGCAACAGATACAAATAGAAGGCCACAACAGAGGCGGTCTCCTGGTATCCTGGACCTTACAAGAGAATCAAGGGTCATCCCAGGAGGCCTAAACAACACATAACACATCACGGGGGGAAACACATCACAAGAGAGATAAAGGGGTAGACATACTTACCTATTAGAACCCAAATGTTAAGAACATACATATCTAGGAAGAGGCCACCCTTGAGAGCTACTATAATATTCATTACAACAATTGTGGCTCATTTGCTTGGGATATTTCATATGTTGATTTGGTCTTGTTGATATTGCATTAACATTAAGTTTAGGATGAAGAGAGGCTTTCTTTTCTTTAAAAGGATTATATCCAATGCCACTTGAGTAATGTGTTGAAGCAGATTCTATAGGTACTCGAATTGCTTGTTGATTTACACCACAACCCTTACCTATATAGTCATTATGTTTGTACAAAATGTGAAATCTACCACCATATAGAGAGTCCAGTTCCTTAGAAGAAGGTGAAGCCTCGTAGGTATCATAATTTGTAGTGTAATTGAGAGTATTTTCTACCAAGGAGACTTTACATTTTTCAAATACTTCAAAAGATTGCTTAGATGAGATCGATGCTACTTTTGATGTGTCGAGGTTATTAAGTTTATATTCCCCTACACTGCAAGGATTAAAATCTAATGAACCCCAATCATCACTAGAGAGTGCATTCGTAGTCAGAGGCATTGATGGATCACCTCGCAAATTGTTTAATCTCATATGATTGTAAACTAGTTTTTGCATTTTGATATGTAAATAGCTATCTAGTTCAGGATCGGCATGAATAATGTGGATCTTATCGTTGAATATGAATTTAATTGAATGATGTAAAGTAGAGGGAACTGCCCCCAATGAATGAATCCAAGGTCTACCAAGAATCATGTTGTAGGATAGAGAACAAGGCATGACATGAATCAGGGTAGGCACTATCACAGATCCTACTTGTATAGGTAGGGTTATAGTACCTAATTATTGACTATGATGATTATCAAAGCCATGAATGTTAAGTTTATCTGGCTTGATTTGTGATGTGTCAGCTTTGACTTTATGTAGTAGGTCAATGCTACAAAACATTAAGAGTTGATCCATTGTCAACCATAACTCGTTTTACCAATGTTTTATTTATTGTGACAAGGATCATAAGTGGATCATATTGGGTTTGAACTTTGATTGACAATAATTCATGTGGTTGGAAGAGAATATTTGTTTTTGTTGCATGCATACAATCTAATAGAGTTGCTACATCATTTGGCTTAACAACAGGTGGCACAATCACCTTTTGTGAAGCTTCTTAGAGCATTCCATGGTATGTAGGCAATGTTTCTATTAAATCCCAAAGAGAAATCTTAGCCGGAGTAGCACAAAGTTGTTCGACAAGACCATACTCTTGACCACTTTTATGAGTAAGACAAGGTGGTGGAGGGAGCATAGGTTGAGACCATGGAAGGGAGATAGGCACATGTGGTGTTTTCTTACTTTGCTTGTTATTACGGGTTATATATGTATGAGCAATCACATTGTGGTGTGGTTGTTGTAACACATTTTGAACACCCAAATTTCTTTGAGCAATTTTCTTTGCATGATCATAGATGTGATCAGGATGTCTAGGTGGTTGTTGAGCAGCTTGGACAGTAATCACCGATTTTAAGCAAGAGGGTGCACTAAGTGCCCCTCAGACAATCATTTTAGGAATATTGCTATGAAGTCTATTAATGATTATTGAATTAACATTTTTTTCCTCTTGATTGCACCTAATATCCATCCCTAAAGGATTTAATGTGAGAGACCTTTTCTCATCCACTAATGCTACATCTTGGCTAGGGAGAGCAAAGGGATGAGAGGAAGGTACATCATCATCATCATACTCTGTGGCGGAAAAAGGCTTTTCACTCTCATCTTTCTCATGAGGATTCCTAGAGATGAATTTGGTTAAATCTTCTAATATCAAAGGATATGATCCTATGAGTAAAGTGAAGCTACTAAAATCATGTGTATAACAAAGCAATTGCAACTCGTATGTAAAACATATAGAAGCATCAATACCCCTGATATAAGCTATGTGTTCTGGAATATGAGGATTCTCATTAGCGAATTTAGAGAAATTTTCAAAATCTAGGATATACTCATGCAAACATTTAAGAGATGAATAACATGAAGATACCATAATGAGATGCAAAATAAGATTTTAAAATTTTTTCAAAAGTATGCCAAAGACAAGTGCAACACTATATGCAAAAATGACCTAAAATGCTTGATTTGTTTTTGTACTTTTCTAATGCAAATATATGAAAGAAAAGGTGTTGTAAGGATTTTTATCAGGGGTAGAAAATAATATGTCTGATATCAGTCTAATACAGCCATAATATCCTTTGCAACACACTTTTGATGCAAATCTATAATGATGATTAGTCAAAACCTAGTGAAAATATGCTAAAATATGCGATTTTTTCACCAAATCTCAATGCAAAAGAGCATGAAAAAGGGTGTTGTGAGAAAAATGATGATGGAAAGAAAATTATATCATTAATAAAAGCCACCTAATGCCAAAATATTTGTCACAATACATTTATAGTGCCACTCAAGATCAAAGCCTAGTGAAAATATAGCAAAAATAGGCAATTTTTCACGATTTTTCAATTCCAAGACCTAGAAAAGGGGTGTTGTAAAGAATTTTAGGATGTGTATCCAATAATAGAAATGATATCAGTAACCACAATCCATAAAATTTATCACAACACGCTTGGAGTGCAAACTAGGCCAAACCCTAGGGCAAAAATAGCAAAAATGTACAATTTTTCACCAAATTTTCAATACAAGAGGCCAATAGATAGGTGTTGTAATGATTTTTAGGAGGGGAAGAAGATAATAACCCTGATATTATCCAATTAGTGTAAAAATATTCTTTACAACATGCCTATAGTGCAAAATTAGAGAGTCGATAAGGCCAAATCTAGTGAAAATCAATGTTTTTCAAGCCCTAGTTTGAGATCTTGATGTAAAATGCTATATGAATGTTTTAAAAGCTGATGTATGATGAAAATTAAATTATCTCAGATCTGAAAACTATTTCCAATTCCTAAGATGCAAAATGCAAGTTCAAATCTAGCGAAAAATCAATGAAAATGCTAGTTTTTGTTGAAATTTTCTATGCAAAAAATGTAAATTTTTGAAATCTAAATGCAAATTCACACTAAAATGCAACAATACAGACAAATGCAAATTTGAATGAGTGTCTTAGATTAGTAGAAAAAAATTGAAACAAGATTTTACCTACAAGCCCTACATTTTGGAATTACTAGGTTATATGCAAAATTCACAATTTTCAACAAAACCCTAGCAATTTTATGATAAAAATGCAATGTAAGATATTGAATTTTTGTAATTTTATGAAATTTAGCTCAAATCTAATGCAAAAATTAGAAATTTGATGAAATTCAAATTAAGTAATGCAAAATAGAAGCCCTAAAATGCAATTTTTTTCCAATTTTTCCAATTTTTTAATTTTTTTGGTAAGTTTTCCAATGCAATAAGATGAATGACTATATGAATGAATGAAATTATTGTAAATATGAAGAAAAACACTCAGCAAGGTGCAAATAAGTCCAATAACACAGGTTCACTAAAATGTAAAGGGTAAAATTTGGATGTTTAATGTTTGGTAGTTTTGTGTATGTATCCTCCTTTCACCCTTTCATTCAAGGACCTAGGGTCGAGTTGCAATGTACTATCATACCCTAGGTCACTATGAGGTGTAGGAAAACTTGGATTTTATGATTTCATTGTCAATTATCATCTCTTATGCTCAATTATACCTTAAAACCCTAATTATGCAAATACGACAACAAATGGACAAAAATCAAAAAAATGCTGCTACAGAAAGATGTAAAATAACAAATAACTGTGTACCTATTTTTGGGGTTTAGAAGTAGAATAGTTAGGGACTAAAGAGAGGGCACCCAATTCCAAGGCCCTACTTTTTGTCGGGCTTTACAAACAAGATCTGCAACATGTTCCCGTTGTGCCAAAGGTTTTCCCGTCATGGAACTTCGAGGACTAATGAGCGGGTGCGCTAGTCCAAGGAGTTATTTTCTTCTCTGATCTGCAATTCCAACACTCTGTTGTACCCTCCTACAACTTCACTTTGTCTATAGCTTCAACCTGTAACCTACAATCATGAAAACTTTGGGAGGGGGTTGTGGTGTTTAGAGGCTTGTTGGTGCAGGAGCACCCCTTCAACAAGCAAATTATACATCTAAGGGAGAAGACTAAGGTCTTGATATGTTGTTATGTTTTATGTTTTATACATTTCTATGTTTGTTCATGTTGTCATGTAGTTCTTGTTGTTGTGATTTCATGTTTGTAATAAAGACCCCAATATGTGAACCAGTGTCACAAATTTGGCATCTTGATAAGCCAATTTGGACATCTTGGACAATTGGGGTATGTGGATAATCAAATCTAGTGTGTTGTGTTGTTTTTAGATGTCTTGTCGTTATTCGAGGGTGTTTTGTCTTGTGCTAAACATGTGTCTTGTAATATGGAAGTTGTAACGACTCCAACCTCTGGTATTCCAGTTGGAACTAGATGGGAAGAGATGTTAAAACATCTTGAAGAATGGGATTCCAAGCAGTAGAGAGGAGATTTTTGATAAAGTGTGGAGAGAATAGATGATTGAGGAAAAATAATACATTTTGTGGAGACATCGAAGTTTAATTCAATTTGTGTTTGCAGGTTCTATTTTCTGTGTATATTCTTTATATCTAACCGTTCTAGTTTTTTGTTATCGAAGATGCAAGATTGAGACCATTCCACTAGTGGATTTCTTTGAAATCAGTGGAATGGACCCTGTACATAGTTTTTTGTTTTATTTTCTTTTTGTTCGTGGTCACGGCAAAATGGAACAGTGGATCCAATCTGTAGAAGGGATGTCGCAGTAGAGAACCTAGCATCTCTATGTGCTAGGGTTTGATAGATAGAGACTATGAGCTTTGTTGCAGAGTAGGTTATCAGCGGGAGATTCGTGACGGTATCAAATATGCAATTTGTGCATATATCACATTTGTATGCGAGTATCAGTTTAGGTGTATACTGCAGTTGTATGTTGAAGAATAGTATGTGTGTATGAGAAGATACAATTCTTGTGTATATCACTAATGTATGTTGAAGAACATTCCTTGTATATATCGCAATTGTATGCGAGGAACATTTCGTGAGTATCCTACAATAGCACATCGTGGTTGTATGTTGTGAAGATACATTGAAAACATACATTTCATATGATATAAAGGATGATCGACCGGAGTGGTAACTAGAATGTATGTTGGAAAGATACTTTTCTGTGGATACAAGAAGTGACTGGCAGTAGTAAGTAAAGACACTTTAACTCACCGGAAAAGCAAGTCAAGTCTTACATGTGAAATTTGGTTGTATCGGCATAATGGGGAGACATACAAATGATTAGCCGAAGAGTTAAGTCATACCGAAGGTAAGTGGTCCCCACCAAATGCATATTGGCATTGCATGTTGAGGTTGTATGTGTGCAACATACAATTTGTAACCGGTCGTAGTAGTGAACCGGTGTATAATGCACTATAGCATACCGGTGATAATGAGTAAAGTATTGTATGTAATTTGAGAACGCGATTGATGGGTATTTCACCTTTAAGTTGAATTCTTTCACTGTGTGGCTCTGCATCAAGTGGTATCAGAACGAAGGAGTATCCTTTGGGTAGAAGAAGAAGACAAGATGTCAAATGGAGAGGGGTTACAAGAGTACCCAGCAAAGATGACCAACGCTGAGTTGGCGGTCCTAGTGAAGAAGCAATTGGCAGAGAGCAAAGCAGTTAGATCTCAAAATTAGGCCTTGAGAGATGAGTTAGAGAAGTTGAGGGACAAAGTAGAGAAGGGAGATGAAGATTCTGGTGAATGAGAAGACAGGGATGAAGAGGAGATCCCTAGGCAGGAAGAGATAGAGGTTCCTGCAGACCAAAGACCCTTACTCAATGTCCTCAAATCCATGGAGAGAAGGACCATGGATATGAAAATAGACCTGCCAGTGTTTGTAGGCAAAATGGAGCCTAATTCAGTGATGGAGTGGATAGACTCCTTGAATAACTTCTTTGAGACTGAGGAGATACCAGACCACCAAAGGGTGAGAATGGCCCAATACAAAATGGAAGGGGTTGCACTGAATTGGTGGAATTTCATCCAAGATGACAGGGTGAAAGAAGGAAAGAACAGAGTTGCTACTTGGAAGAAGATGATAGCTTTAGTGAAGGAAGCCTATGTTTCGTTGGATTACAACATCCAACTACATAAGAGGAAACAAAACTTGAAGCAGAAGGAGTTAGATGTCAGTTCATACACAGAAGAGTTCATGAAACTATGTGTTAAGACAAAGGTAAAGGAGAGTGAGGAAGAGAAGGTGGCAAGGTACCTCAATGGATTGAGGTTTACCATCCAAGAATATTTAAATCTGCATAACCCAGAGACAGTCCAAAAGTGCTACCAATTGGCACTCAAAGTGGAAGAGAAATTAAAGAGAAGACAAGAGCAGAACAGTAGAGGAAGAGGGAGACAGCAAAGAGGGGGAAGAAGTCCTTTCAGAGGCAGAGGAAATGGATTTGGACACCAAGGTAAATCCAATCAAGAGAGCAGCAAAGGAGACAACAATCAAACTCAAGGGGGAAGTTACAATCAAAGAGGAAACTTTAGGGGTAGAAGACCACCATTTAGAGGGAGATCTTAGGGCAGAGGACCTCTCAGATGTTACAATTGCAATCAAGAAGGCCACATAGCCAACAGATGTCCAGAAAAGGCAACAAGTTCAATGGGAGAAAGGAGGATAAATCTGATTGTCAAAGTGTGACAAGCTCAAGTACTTATCAAAGTGCAAATGCTCCTAACAGTTATGGATATCCTAAGAGTGGAGAAGCTTTGATGATTAGGAGAGCAATGACCACCATGAAGGTGCCTAACAAAGAACCCCCACAAAGGAAGTCTCTCTTAGAAACTACTTGCAGGGTAAGAGGAAAGGTATGTAAAGTTCTGATTGACTTCGGGTCCACTGAAAATTTTGTGTCATTTGAAATGGTGGAAAAGCTTAAGCTTAGAAGGCTATCCCATCCTTGCCCATACAAGGTCTCATGGCTCACCCAAGGTCAGCAAACAGTTGTGGAAGAACAGGCTTGGGTGGAGTTTCAAATTAGACCATACAAGGATAGATTATTGTTTGACATTGCCAAGATGGATGCTTGCCATCTCCTATTTGGAAGATCATGGCAATATGACTTGAAAGCACACCATGATGGAGTTAGAAACACATATTCAATCACCAAGGATGGTAAGGTGATAGAGTTGATACCATTGATGGAGAATGAGGTGGAATCAAAAGGGAAAGAAGTCAAGGTGATGATGGTAGAAGGCAAACAATTCATGAAAGAGATAGTAGAAGAAGGTGTAGTTGCATATGCTCTAATTCCATGCTTGAAGGTGAACAAGGAGCAGCAACAGGAAGTCAAGGGAGAGAAGAGGCAATGGTTCATAGATCCGGCTGTCCAAGAGCTATTGGACAAGTACAAAGGCATCATCTCTGATGGGATACCAAGGTCCCTACCACCCATAAGGGACATCAGCCATTGCATAGATCTGATCCCAAGATCTACACTTCCAAACAAGGTAGCATACAAGCTTACCCTAGAGCAGAATGCAGAAGTAGCAAGGTAGATTAAGGAGTTGTTGGAGACATGCCTAATTGGCAAGAGTTTAAGCCCATGTGCAGTACCAGCTATACTAGCACCAAAGAAGGAAGGCACTTGGAGACTTTGTACTAATTCAAGGGCTATCAACAAGATAACAATTAGGTATAGGTTCCCAATCCCTAGGATAGAAGATTTGCTTGATTGCTTGGGGGGTGCTAAATATTTCACAAAGATAGATCTAAAGAGTGGCTATCATCAGATTAGGATTAGGCCAGGAGATGAATGGAAAACTGCATTTAAGACCAATGAGGGGTTATATGAGTGGAAGGTCATGCCTTTTGGTTTGTCCAACGCCCCTAGTACCTTTATGAGGTTGATGAATGAGGTCTTGAGGGAACTCATAGGCAAATTTGTCATAGTATATCTAGATGACATCCTGATTTTCAGTAATACAAGGGAAGAGCACCTCAAGCATATAGACTTGGTCCTCAAAAGGTTACATGAAGAGAAGCTAATGATCAATGTAGAGAAGTGTTTGTTCATGCAGGAGGAGATCATCTACTTGGGTTTTGTCATCTCACATGGCAAACTGAAAATGGATCAAGAGAAGGTAAGTGCCATATTATCTTGGTCAACTCCTAGAACCATGAAAGATGTTAGAAGTTTCCATTGGTTAGCAACCTTCTATAGGAAGTTTATAAAGGGGTTTAGTCATGTTTGTACACCCATGCTTGACACCATAAAAGGAGGACGGAAATGTAGATTCACTTGGACAAAGGAGGCAGATGATTCATTTGAAACATTGAAGAAGAAGGTGGCAGAGCAGCCAGTTCTTGCACTTCTTGACTTCAACAAGATTTTCCAAGTAGAATGTGATGCAAGCCACATGGCAATTAGAGCAGTACTCAGTCAAGAAGGTAGGCCTATTGCATTTTTCAGGGAGAAACTAAATGATGCAAAGAAGAGATACTCATCCTATGACTTGGAGATGTATGCTCTAGTACAGTCACTCAAAAAGTGGAGGCACTATTTGATGCCAAAAGAATTCATAGTGTTCATAGATAATCAGGCCCTTAATTTCATAAATAGTCAAGGGAAGCTGAACCATAGGCACATGAAGTGGGTGGAGACTTTACAAGCTTCCACCTTCACACTCAAGCATAAGAAAGGGGTCAAGAATAAGGTGGCAGATGCTTTGATCAGGAGGGTTTGAACCATCAATTAGATCCAATTGGAGAGTGTTGGCATTGACTCCTTGAAGGCCATGTATGATGTTGATGAATACTTTGGAGAGATCTACAAGGTATGTATTTCCTTTGGTAACAAATATCATGTTGAGTTCTCTAAATTTCTGATCCAAGATGGATTACTTTTCAAAGGTGGATAGTTGTGCATTCCACGGTGTTCTATGAGACTGAATATCATTAGGGAGAAACATTGTGGGGCCATGGCAGGACATTTTGGTCTAGATAAGACTCTTGATCTTGTGAAGAGACATTACTATTGGCCCAAGTTGCAGCCAGATGTGAGGATATTTGTAGAGGCATGTGTGATATGTCAAAAGGCAAAAGGGAGATCCACTAATGCAGGTTTGTATCAGCCACTACCCATTCCTTCTAGACCATGGAAGAGTATAAGCATGGACTTTGTATTGGGTTTGCCTAGAAAAAGGAAGGGATATGATAGTGTTTTTGTTGTAGTAGACAGATTTAGTAAAATGACACACTTCTTGCCATGCAAAACCACTTGTGATGCCTCATATGTTGTAGATCTATTTTTTAAAGAGATAGTGAGGATACATGGCTTGCCATAGAGCATAGTGTCAGATAGAGATGTGAAATTTATTGGCACTTTTGGAGGACTATTTGGAAGAAGCTTGGCACCAACTTATCCTTCTCATCAGCCTACCATCCTCAAACATATGGGCAGACTGAAGTGGTTAACCGTTCATTGGGAAATCTACTAAGGTGTTTGACAAGGCAGCATGGAGAGAAGTGGGATAACATCCTACCACAAGAAGAATTCTCCTATAATGACACCATCAATAGGAGTACAGGGAAGTCACCTTTCCAAGTGGTATATGGCATTCATCCAAGGGGTATTTTGGAGTTGAGAGATTTGCCTATAGGAGAGTTTATTAGTGCAGATGGAGAAGCCTTTGCATCAGCCATCAAGGAGGTGCATGATCAAGTCAAGAACCAACTCCAACAAACTACATTCAAGTACAAAGCATATGCTGATAAGAAGAAGAGGGATGTACAATTTGATGTTGGAGATTTGGTGTGGGTTCAGCTGAAGAAGGAGAGGCTCCCAAAAGGTAAACATGCCAAGCTAATGCAAAGGAAGATTGGAACATGTCAGATTTTGAAGAAGTGTGGGAAGAATGCTTATGAGATCCAACTTCCTTCTGACCTTGGATTGTCACCCATATTCAATGTATGTGATTTAACTCCATACAAGCATAATGCAGATGTAGGACAAGAACCATTGCAGGGTATAGCAGATGATGATATCCCTAAGCATGATCCACCAAAATTGAAAAAGATCTTAGACTCAAGAGTGGCAAAGAAGACAAGGAACAAAGAGTACATGGAGTACTTGGTGGCTTGGCAGGGGAAATCTGATTCAGAAGCAGTTTGGATGACTGAAGATCAGATCACAAACCATGGTATAGACCTTCAAACTCTCATCTCAAGTAGGCTTGAGATTTCTTCTCCCGAGGAGTATGGTACAGGAGCACCCCTTCAACAAGCAAATTATACATCTAAGGGAGAAGACTAAGGTCTTGATATTTTGTTATGTTTTATGTTTTATACATTTCTATGTTTGTTCATGTTGTCATGTAGTTCTTGTTGTTGTGATTTCATGTTTGTAATAAAGACCCTACCATGTGAACTAGTGTCACAAATTTGGCAGCCTGATAAGCCAATTTGGACATCTTGGACAATTGGGGTATGTGGATAATCAAATCTAGTGTGTTGTGTTGTTTTTAGATGTCTTGTTGTTATTTGAGGGTGTTTTGTCTTGTGCTAAACATGTGTCTTGTAATATGGAAGTTGTAACGACTCCAACCTTTGGTATTCCAGTTGGAACTGGGTGGGAAGAGACATTAAAACATCTTGAAGAATGGGATCCCAAGTGGTAGAGAGGAGATTTTTGATGAAGTGTGCAGAGAATAGACAATTGAGGAAAAATAATACATTTTGTGGAGACATTGAAGTTTAATTCAGTTTGTGTTTGTAGGTTCTGTGTTCTGTGTATAGTCTTTATATCTAACCGTTTTAGTTTTCTGTTATCGAAGATGCAAGATTGAGACCATTCCACTGGTGGATTTCTTTGAAATCAGTGGAATGGACCCTATACATAGTTTTCTGTTTTATTTTCTTTTTGTTCGTGGTCACGGCAGAATGGAACAGCGGATCTGATCTGTAGAAGGGACATCACAATAGAGAACCTAGCATCTCTATGTGCTAGGGTTCGACAGATAGAGACTGCAAGCTTTGTTGCAGAGAAGGTTATCAGTGAGAGATTCATGATGGTATCAAATATACAATTTGTGCATATATCGCATTTGTATGCGAGTATCAGTTTAGGTGTATACCACAGTTGTATGTAGAAGAACAGTATGTGTGTATGAGAAGATACAATTCCTATGTATATCACTAATGTATGTTGAAGAACATTCCCTATATATATCACAATTGTATGAGAGGAACATTTCGTGAGTATCCTGCAATAGCACATCACGGTTGTATGTTGTGAAGATACATTGAAAACATACATTTCATATGATACAAAGGATGATCGACCGGAGTGGTAACTAGAATGTATGTTGGAAAGATACTTTTCTGCGGATACAAGAAGTGACCGGCAGTAGTAGGTAAAGACACTTTAACTCCCTAGAAAAGCAAGTCAAGTCTTGCATGTGAAATTTGGTTGTATCGGCATAACGGGGAGACATACAAAGGATTCATCGAAGAGTTAAGTCATACCGAAGGTAAGTGTTCCCCACCAAATGCATATTGGCATTGCATGTTGTATGTGTGCAACATACAATTTGTAATCGGTCGTAGTGGTGAACTAGTGTATAATGCACTATAGCATACTGGTGATAATGAGTAAAGTATTGTATGTAAGTTGAGAACATGATTGATGGGTATTTCACCTTTGAATTGAATTCTTTCACTGTGCGGCTCTGTATCACTTGCCTCAGTCAAGCCCCAAAGAGACATTCAAGTCTTTCGAACACCGTTGTTAGATAGAGAGTGCGTGCCCTTGTGAGGTAGAGGCAAAAACCAAATGATAAATGCTCAAAAACATAAATGATATCACCTTGTAGTGAAGATCTCATGATAGGAAGAAGCTCTTCATGCCATGAGGAAATGATTGCTCAAATCTACAAATACAAACACATAGACAACACAAATCTGCTCTTGCTACACAATAAATGCCTTGATCACCTTTAGAAGACAATAGCTTGATAGTAATCATGTAAGTGATATCTCATTTTCAAATGAATGCCTAAGCATGCTTTTATATGCAACTACAAACACTCCCGCCAAGAATTTCATAACTCAAACTTATCGTGTCGGCATAGGACCCAAATAACAGTCACAAGCTGACACCAAAAAATTGGGACTGACCCAAAATAGGGCAGGACTAGGGCATGGGTACTCAGGTCCTCCCCCCTATTTTGGGTAGGGTTAGGCTCAAGGGATCCCCCTAGGTCCCATTTGTCATGAAACATAGGGATCATTTCATCGGGATGTCAAAATATGATGCAAGATGTCCTAAATGCAGACAAAAGACCCAGGAGCTAAACCGTATGAGGGAAAAGCCCCCGAGGGGACATTTTCTAACGTTACATCACTAAGTTTTGTTTTCTTGGCTCACTTTCTTGTCCTTTTGTTTCTTGCCATTCTTGTATAAGAACAAATGTTTTAACATTAGCATATCTTTCCAATCTTGCGAAACCTTGCAATGAGCTCCAAGGTCCAAGTGCTAAATCTGGTAGCTCTAATACCATGTGTAACATCCCAACTAGAATATTAGATAAACTTACACATAATTAAGCAAATATTCTCACCCTTTTTTAACAAGATAAATATCAATAATCAATATATTAGGTTTGCAATATTCAAGTACAATATACATGTTTCAAAAGAAGGCACTTCACATGTGACTAGAAAATTGCACATAAATCTCAAATTGTTGTATTTCTTACGACATACAATTTTTATCAATATCATATACAAAATAAGTAATGTGTTCTTGTTTACAAGTCTTCAATACTCAACTGCAAGAGAGAGAGAGAGAGAGCATTACCCTGGTGCTTTTCCTCCAACCACAGACCAGCGGTCCCCTGCTCACCTTCCTTTCTAGAAGTGACCCTTCCCTTCATGAGGGTAATAGATAATGAGAATCAACTGATTCCATATGCCATCTAAGAACTAGTGATGTGTCCTAGCTAATGACAATCTAGTTTACAAACCTAGTCTAGCTCTAGCTATGTATGACCCATTCTGATTGTTCAACTATCTAGTACATTGTGAACCAACAATGTAAGTAGTGACTTTTGCATTACTTTGGCCAAAATTTCATATATATAAATAGTCGTATGTTCACTCACTCTTTTCTCTACTTGGAGACAACATTCTTATTTCTTAATTTAAGTCATATAAATAAATAATTCTTTTCGACTTGCTTATACCATACTAGTCATAAAGTCATATCATAATCCTTATCTACTAGTCATTTTGACAAGTCTAAGGTGAAAGCCTAGGTGACTATATAACATACATTGAGTTTCTCTTTGACTCCTTGCAATCATGGGTCTATGGAATCCTGTCATCTACTCAATGCCATGTCAACCTATTCTCATGCTCATTTGTATACTTCTATACATGCAAGATTCTTACACTTAAGCCATAGGGTTTTTATGATTAAAGACTCTATTTGTCTTAGTCTAAGAATATAATCATTTGAATCATATTCTATCAAAGATAAACTATAATTTCATGTACCATAGAATTGAATACACTTCCTCATGTGTATCAATGAGATACCATATTAATAAAATAATCTATATTACAACTTATCATTACCATCGTGAGTATATTCCTTGACTATCTTATCACTATTCTTAGCCTAAGGTAGGGTTAAAGATCATTCCTCTATAAAAATAGAATATGCATAGTTTAGAATAACTCAAGAATAGCTTATAGAAACAATTCATTCTTCTTTATGTACTTGAAGATAATGGTCTACTGTCAAGTGCTCCTACACAATGACTTTGACTCCAAACTAGCTTCTTTATAAGCTTTTCAAAACACTCTATATCTTCATGATTAGCTACTACTATAGGATGAGTACTTTGTTTCATAATAGTGAACTTTACTTAGGTCTCTCATAGTTTACTTTAACCTAAAATACAATTTCTATGACCAAGCTTGGTTTTTATCTAGTAGTCGAACACTTCTTGTCAACTTATTCCTTACATGGTTGGGCTCTAAGTTTCCTTGGCACACTTGTCTACACTTAAGGCATAGCTAACATATTATAAATAATACTATGGACATAATATATAACATAGTTGGCCTATCATGTATGATATAGTTGGCCAAGTAAAAATAACATAGTCATCCTATCATGTATGATACAGTTAGCCTATCATGTATGCTACACTCAACCAAGTATAAAAAACACAATCAGCCTATCATGTATAATGCAATCGGCCTATCATGCATGATATAGTTGGACTATCATGTATGATACAGTTGGCCTATCATGTATAATATAGTAAGCTTAATATATATAACACAGTGAGCTCAATTTATAACACAATGAGCTTAATATATAACACAATGAGCTCTATATAACATTGTGAGTTTAATATATAACACAGTGAGCTCTATATAACACAGTGAGCTCAATATACCAAGGTAAAGTTGTAATACAAGTAACTACGTTAAATATCTTAGGCACAGTCTTAACTATTTACCTGTGAGTCTATTCCTGCTTCACTATCAAAGAAAAAATATAAAATATCTAAGACATGGTCATAAGACTCCCTACTCAAAGGGGTAGAACTGATACATACATCCAAGCATAAACTATACAATAAGGATTTGATAAATAACAGTGTTATATATACTATTCCTCTTTCTAGATTATGGTAAGATAATTAAAATAACAATATTCCTTTGTAGAGGATATACATCCAATCCACATTCACAATTGCATAGAGATTATTTGTTTTTCCATACGAAAAACTAACACAATTCTATTTACTCATTCTATGCTAACTAATCTATTCGAAAGAAAGACTATTATTAAAACTCTATCATAGTTTATGAATTGTAGTAGACTTACCTATAAGATAAAACAGACCAAGTTCTTAACTATAGTCACCTTGTTGTATATCCTTTGTTCCTCTCAGGTCCTAAGCTCTTTCCTCTTCGCATCCACAAGATCTTTCCTTTTCCCTACTTAACCCACTCAACAACAGTCATGGGTGGATAATAATTGCATCACCCCAAGATTCTCTCTACCACTCCTGTGAGGCTTAGCATGCATGGATAAGTGGGGAGTATGAAGCGACAACTCCCTCTCCCACTCCCCTAACATCTAGGGAGTACGCCAAGGAGGATTAAATAGAGACTCCAACAAGATTTTAACTTATCACAATATTATTAATAATAACTATGATAATAATAATAATAATAATAATAACAACTTTGTAGATAGACATAACACATTTATCTAAAACATGTCAATATTGTGTGCTCTCAAACACT
Source organism: Cunninghamia lanceolata (assembly GCA_027924645.1). Taxonomy (NCBI): domain Eukaryota; kingdom Viridiplantae; phylum Streptophyta; class Pinopsida; order Cupressales; family Cupressaceae; genus Cunninghamia; species Cunninghamia lanceolata. Next base: position 11,544,380 of record BSBN01001359.1, read on the forward strand.
AATTGTGTTCATCTGAAGTACAATTATCGATAGAGAATTCTCACAAGTCGATTAAGATCTTGACAACAAATTAGACATGTTAGTCAGTTTACACATGTCAACTTGACATCCAAAGGCTTACACTGTGCTTCTATCAGACGATGAAAAGGATTTAACCTTCATCTTAACGACAACATAGCTAACAAGAATAAACATGGTCTCTCTCTACTATGTATATGTGTGTGTGTGTTTCTAGATGGCATAAGGATCGTTGCATTCACGCGATCTAGCATCCTCTCCATGGTTATACTCTCCCTCCTCATATTGGAGGGAAAACAACATTGTTCCTACATCCAACTCAGTTACATGACGGTAGTTAGTCCATTTCATCATTTTAACTACATGTTCAATAATAACGTCATGAACAATTATTTCTTGCATATAAATTGATATAAAGAAAATGCATATCCCATCATTACTATTATCATAAAATTTCTCTCAATAGCTATCTGTCTTCTTGAAAATAATGAAAATAAATACATTAGTTTTAAGAATGGGGTGTAACAGCCAACTCAAAGGTAAGAATTTGTTGAAGCCAGTTTATGAAAATGAAATGTTGGTTATCTTTTATACAATCAAACAATGGAGACCTTATCTCATGGGGAGACACTTTAAGGTAAAGATAGGTCATGATAGTCTCAAATATTTCTTAAAATAGATATTTTCATCTAAATGAAAATAAAAATGGGTCATAAAGATGTTGGGATATGACTTTTCGATCATATATAAGAAAGGAAAGGAGAACATTGTGATTGATGCCTATTGAGGAGGGATGAACCCACAAAGTCACTATTGTATGTCATTTCCATATTACAAGAAGATTGGAAGGACATAGATAACTCAAATAGGATTTAAGTATGTTAGAAAAATTTTCATGAAATGAAAATGTTTTATGGTACAAGGATAGGTTGTACATGTTAACTCAAACTCCATTAAATCTAATTCTGAGAGGTTTCTAGCTTTTTCCTTAGGTTTTATGTCTTTTTGAATTTTTGAATTTTTAGGGTTACCCATTCTTGCATGCCATCGTTATCAGCTTTGAAAATATGTCTTGATTTTTCATTGTTTTGTCTAAATGTTTTAGAATCACAGCATCCAGAGTTCTCATTTTCCTTTGTTTTTAGGCATGAGTTTGGGTGTCTACCCAATCCCCAATTTTTTATTTTTAAACCGCTAAGTCTTTTGAGATTGGGGGTTCGATCTGTCTTGGTTTTCCTTGATTTTCTAGGCATATGTTATGTGGCAACCCTAATTCTCAATCCTTGACATTATACATTTGTTAAGTCTTTTGTGATCACAATATTAGGCTTCCTTTGTCTTCATTGCATTTTGGGTAGGTGCTTTTTGGTATCCCTGATTCCCGATCCTTGACACTTCATAATTGTTTAATTTTTTTGGGATCACAGTGTCGAGGATGTGTTCATTCTCTTGCTCGATAAAGTGGTGCCTTTGTTTTTTGGACTTCAAAGTTTGGGAAGGTGCTTTTTCCTTTTCTCAGAATTGTAAGATGTTCAACAGTATCCTTAATCCCTGATTCTCGATGTTTTATATTTGTTTAATTCTATTAGGATTGCAATATTAGGGAGATGTTTATTCTCTTACCCAATGGAGAGAAAGATGTTTTGTGGTTCCTCAATTTTTGATCCCTGATAGTTCATATTTTCCTAAGTCTTTTAGGATCATGAAGTCGGGTGGTGCAGATTCCTCATGATTCAAGTGGAAGGCAATTTGGCAGAAGCCTGATTTGTTAGGGCCTAACAAATTTTCCTTCTTGATTATGATGCTTTTTATTTCTGTGGACTTCAAAGTTTAGGAAGTCACTTGTGTCTCTTCCTCAGGAGAATGTTATTTGGTGGAGGCCCTAATTGTTGAAGCCTGATAGGTTATTCACTTAAGTTTTTTAAACTTCAAACTTCTTGGTGGTGTTTGTTCTTCTTTGCAAATGTAAAGCAATTTAGCGGAGGCCCAAATTGTTGAATCCTGATGGGTTTACTTTGTTCTCTTTAGACTTCAAATTTTGGGGAATCTCACTCTGATTCAAAATTGGATGAATGTGCAGTGGTGGCTCGATTACCGAAGCTCGATATCTTGGTCTTCTTGATTGGTGCACCCTTTACGTTTGTGAGGGTTATAGGTAGTCTTCTACTCTAGATAATGAAGAACATTTGGTAAAGGCTTGATTTATTAGGGCCTAATTATTTTTCCTTTTGTATTCATTATCTCTTCAACACACGACAGGATGCCTCAACGACCTTCTAGGCCGCCATTAATGCTCATAATGGCATAGTTGGTGAATGTTTCATGCCCCAAGACTACTATAGACCCCCTCTTTAATGAAATTGTATACCAAGGCATGGGTTAATACTCTGAATTTGCAAGGTTTTCTGGTACAACCCATGTGGGCATGATGTAGCAGACATGGGCTACCTATAAACGTGTTGAATACTCTAATCCACACCCAAGCTGCAATTGTGATATTGTAATGTTATATATGCATGTTCTCAAGATTTATTAGTGGTTGGTCTACCCAAGACTCTATATTAGCTATATTTTTGCATCTTTGGTCAATAGAACAACAAATTTTGTGCCTTCTCATTTTCTTTGTACTATATAATGCTAGAAGTTAGAGTTTTTATCTTGTGAATGATCAGTTCCTTATGGTTTCAACTCTATTTCTCTACCTTTGAAAATATTTCCATGAGTTGTGTATGTCCATCACCTATTTGAGATTAATTTATGCATGCAAGGATGATACAGAGGTTTTTGAACCTATTTGGTGTATCACTGTTTCATTTTATATCATTCTCCTTCTATCTCTTTTCCTTGGTGATTGTTAGATTAGGTTTAGTTTTAGTTTAGATGTTTGAGATTTAGGCTTAGAGAGGAACTAGCCTTCTCTAGAGGTCTGATCTAAACAGCAAGGTCCCACACCTTGAGATCATTCCCATTATGTCACTAGAGCATTTGGACCAAGTTTAAATGAGGGTGCAGTTTCAAGTGATAATAGTTTCTGGCATGCCTAATGGGACACTCAACTCTGAGTTTAGAGTTTTAGCTGAGAAATTTGGTGTTTTTCTTATCATATTACAGCTTTGAAGGAATTCTACAAGCACCTAACAACTGTATAGGTTCCGGTTTCATATTAGTCCTACATTTCACACCGAGAGTGGAGACAAGAGCTTCTTCAAAAGGTAAGAATTTTCAATTTGTCAAGTTACCTTCATCTAATTCAAGAAGAAGAAGAACTAGATTATCTATGTCTCCTATAAGAGGAACAAAAAATGTTGTATTACCTTCTCCAAGAGCCCAATCCACACCTCCTTTTGGTAGGTTTCCTCCACTAAGGACAAGCATTCATATACCTATTATAAACATTCACATACCCATTATGGCTCAACCAAGGAATAGAATTTTTGTGACCTTTAATGGAGGAATCCCTCTTAATCTTCAACAATATGATGATATCCTAGCTTCAACACTGAAGGTTATCCCCTATTTCACTAGTGAAAAAACTACTACACCTATAGAGCACATACAAGATATTGATAACATATGATCTGTTTATAACATTACCAAAGATAATGCAGTTGTGAGGCTTCTTGCTACCTCCTTGAAAGGAAAATCACTTCAATGGTACAAGGGGAACTACCACCTAATTCCATTCATGACTAGGATGAGTTGGGAGATAGAATTTGCCAGCACTTTGAGGATAAAAGTGACCATTTGTTTCTGATGGAACAACTAACAACCATCAAGAGAGCCACTCGTGAGTTCATGGTGGACTTTAATTTCATATTCCAAAAGACTTGGGATAGAATCCCACCTTTGGTGAAGTCTTCTCCTGATACTAATTTTATGTATTATTTGAGGTCTTTAAATAGTGACATTGATGTCATGACTCAATCTATGGGAGAAACTATGTTACCTAATGCCTATGACATAGCTGTAAGAGCTAAGAATAATATGATCCAACCTATAAAAATAGCCCCTAGGCCTCCAATGCCCTTATTCCCTAAAATTCCAATCATTCAACCAAATTTGGCACCAATTCCCACAGCAACCAGCCAACCAACACCTCATGTCACTCCTTCCAATGAGATACATGAGATGAACACTCTATTATGAAGTGTTAGTAATGAATTGGTGGCCATTAGAAGGTAGCATCCCCAACCTAATAGACTATATCAGTGTTCCCATCATACCTATTAGCCTAATAGACAACCCTACCAAGGAAACATGCAAGGGAAAAACTAGCTAAACTATGCTAGGCCTCTAAACACCATGAACCCAGTTGTTGCGAGCTCATCCAAGGCCCTTGTTATAGTTAAAAATATTTGGCTTAGGATGATGAATGGTGCTTTTCATATAACCAACCCCATAACCAAAGCTCATGTCAAGATGGGGAGCTCATGTCAAGATGGGGAGCTCAGTCAAGCTTTGATGGTTCAAAATGCATTAATACTTTCAGGACAATAGGTTGAATAAAGCCAAGATGCTAATATAAGGCAAAAATAAATAAAAAGTGAGTCTACATTGGTAAATTTAGATGAAGCTAATTTTTGTGGAATGAATTAGGTTGAAGCATTAGGTAAAGATAGACTTAGTGGCACATAAAATAAGGTAAAAAAGGAGAGCAATGGAAGATGGAATAACTTTGGTGGTTGGTCAAGCATCAACTTCCTAAACACTCCAATTGGCTACCAAAGAAGCTACAATAGTTAGAACTCCCAAGTCACAAACAAATTAGGTTGTGGGTAAGGGTAATCAAGCACATTAGCCTTAGATCAATAAATAGGTAAGGGTAGACCCTGCTATCACAAAAATTCCTCCAAAGGTTGGTCACATTCCCTTTAATATTGTTGGTCAAATGAAGAAGACTAATCTTAATGTTGCCATGTGGGAAGCCTTGTCCATTCTAGCTTAGAGAAAGCTGCTTCAGGAGGCCTACGAAACTTTCAATCAACCAACTAATGTTGTGACAAAAGAAGGTATAGTGACACCGATCAACCTTTGCCAACCAAAAGAGAAGGGGAACACATACAAAATTAATAATCCAGCTCCCTTCTATATGTCTTTGATTATTTGTGATCATTTAGTCAACAATTGCATGATTGATTCAAGGGATAGTAGTTCAATTATGCCTAAGAAGGTAACTAATCTACTTGGTATTAAATATGAACCAGTGTCCCCCAATAATGGGAGAGTTCCTTAAGGAGGCACTAATTACAAGTTAATCTCTTATTTTTTTATGTGTAGATTTGATGGAAGAATGGTTGGGTTTCTTTTCTTGAGGACTGGCGCATTGCAGTGGAGGTGATATTAATTATCAGAAGTGGGATGGCATGTTCATTATGTTTTCTTTCTTTGATGTTGGTTTCCTTCCTTGGATGCATGTGTTTGGCTTGTAGACTGGTATGGCAAAGGGGGCGGGTGATGCTGGTCTGCAATGCTTAGATAAAGGCAAGAGAGTGGTGGGCATGGTGCCTAGGAGACAGTTGGCTCAGAGAAGTGGTAGCAAGATAGTGGGGGGAGAATGAAAAGATGTTATAAGTGGCACAAATGCTTATAGAAGCTTTCGGCTGAGGAGGCGATGGCTGGGTTTGTGAAAGACATTGAGGGATAAATCAAGAACCCCATTTTAAGGGAATAGTTGAGTAGACCGCTTGTTATGGTGAAAGAGGTGGACAACAAGGAGGGGGTTAATGTTAGAGAAGCTATGGCGAATCTTCTTCTTGACCCTGTGACGTTGAGGGGCCAGTGGAATGTGTTCAACGCCACTCAATCCTTGACTGTGGCTATAATTCTTTCAATTGCAGTGGCCTTGGTGCTGACCCACAAGGATTTGATCGAGGCATCTTCCCAAGTGGTTGTGATCCATGAGGTGATGCTCAAGCATATTCATGATCTCCTATTAGGGATAGTTGAGGGTATAGCAAAGAAGATGGAAGTTCCTGTGCAGGTGCACTCTTAGCCTCTCTATTCTTGTGCATGTGATGACAAGGCAGATGTTGTGGAGTTGTTTGGAAAATATGACAAGGGTGATAAGTAAGGTCTAGATGTTAGTTTTTTTTTCTATTAGTCTCTATTATGTTATGACTGTGGAGAGTGGGCCACTATAATTTACCCCTCTCTAGTAGATACTCTATTTTGAATATGGTAATATGTCGTGTTAAAGAATTTTGGGCTTGGCCCTATTTTTGTTGGGTCCCTAGTTCCTAACTAGGGTTATACTATCAAAAAAATATGAACCATTTTCTAAGGGAGTGGTTCAATTAGATGGTACTACTCTCAAAATAGTAAGTGTTATTAAGGATTTGAGACTAACTCTAAGTGAATGCCCCAGTTGCATGGTTTTACAAGATATTTCATTCATAGATCTTTCACCTTATTTTGCCATTTGTCTATCTAGAGAGTTCACAACTAAAATAGGAGGATATCTATCTTCTAATTGGTCTCATATGTTATTTAGAACTATATATGGCATTAAAGTGACCATAAAAGCTTAACCTATTTCACTAAATCATATTGAGCCATGTTCTCCTAGTCCTATTAACATGAATTGCACGATACAAGATCATAAAGATGATAATGGTGTTCGTGAGGCTATAACACATTTAGAAGGAGTTATAGATATGTTTCTTGATGAATGGGGATATATCCTTCATTTAACCCCTTTTGAGGATGTAGAAGGAATAAGATTGTGTACTTATTATATCCATGAAGAAAATTCAATCATTCCTAATCTTGTGAAGCCACAAGAAAACCTTGATGGAGTATGGCAACTATACTTTGATGGCTCAAGAAATAAAAATGGTGCAAGTGCTGGTGTAACTTTAGTCTCTCCCTTAATGGAGAAGTATCATTTTTATTTCAGATCTAAATTCAATTGTACTAATAATGTGGCTGAGTATGAAGTGTTGATTCAGAGTATTCAGCTTGTACAGGGAAGAGGAATCAAAGTGTTGCAAGTATTTGGTGATAGCAAACTTGTTTTTCACTAGGTTAGAGCTCTAAGTGCATCTAAAAGTAGTATGTTGAAAGACTACAAACATAGGGTATGAGATCTTATTGAAGATTTTGATGCTTTCAACATCCAAGACATCTTTAGAGAGAAGAATAAGGATGTTGATAGGATTGAAATAGTTGGTGCACAGTTCAACATCCCCAAGGACATTATGGAAAACAAAGATCAAATTATCAAATTTGTGGTAGGACCAGCTATCCTAGACAATATAATGCATTGGAAGGTATTTGATAGTGATCAACAGATTGTCAATTTCTTGCAAGAAGTAGATTTTTCTACTAAAAATTAGCTGAGGTTGCAGGAGCAGTCTGGTGATCAGGTCATTCAGTTGAAAACAAATAAATTTTCTAAAGGGATAATCACCTTAGAAAGAATATTCAATACTAATGATCAGCTTAGAAGAGAGAATATTCAAATATGACCATCAAGAAAGAAGACTATGAGGAAGTACCAGAAGGATTACCATTGGTGAGGAAGATAAGTCATCAAATGGATTGATACTAGGAGCCAATTTGTCAAATAATGCATCCCATAGAATGACTCATGTAGAGAATGAAGAGATGAATAGACAAGCTCATGAGCTGTGAAGGAAAGGACTAATAAGGGAGAACCTAAGTCCATGTATCATACTTGTAGTACTAGCATCGAACAAAGATGGAGAGTGGAGAATGTGTACAGATTCCTAAGCCATCAACAAAATTACAATCAAGAATAGATTTCTATTGCTGAGGATGGATGATATTATGGATTGCTTGAGTGGAGCCACGTACTTTATGAACATTGATCTGAAGAGTGGATATCACCAGATCCAAATCAAAGGAGATGAATGGAACACAACCTTCAAGACTAAGGAGGGCCTATACGAATAGTTAGTCATGCCATTTGGGATAACCAATGTACTGAGAACATTCATGTGGCTCATGAATGAGGTATTAAAAGAATTTTTTTGGTAAATTTGTCATTTTTTATTTAGATGATATTTTTATTTTCAGTAAGACTTTGGAGGAGCACCTGATGCATGTTCAAAGAGTTTTTGAGAATTTGAGGGAAGAGAAGTGTTGCAAGTATGTGCCTAATCAGTGTTGTCATTGGTGTCAAGTGTATCTTATTCTATTACTTGTTTAGAAGACTTGTATGTTGATGATATTGAGAAAATTAGCCTCTCCAGAAGAAACAAGTGAGTTACAGAGAAGTGCAGTACAGACAATGAGTTGTATGTTGAAGAATAGTCCAGTAAACTGCTCCGCATTTATTTTTGCTTGAAGATCGTGGTCTGGAGATTGGAAGTAAGTTAGAGGTATGTTTGAGGATGCTACATTTCAGGTCTGAGCCATCCACATGAAGATCTGAGTGATTTGTGTTCACCAGAGTGAAACTTTCTTTTTCTGTAAGTCCAGTTGAGACAGGAAGATAGTATTTGGCTCCACATTCCTCCGTAATAAAGTATTTTTCTCTACGATTCTAGAGGGAAGTCTGGGATGATGGTAAGTGCTCAGAGTTGCAATGGTTCATGGTTTGGTGGTCTGTAATCTATCTTTCTTTTATGACAGTTGAAGATAGTGAAGTTCATGTGTTTCGATGAGAAAATTCATATGGATAAAGTGGTTAAGGTTCGTGCAGTTGCTCCTGATGATTATAGCACACTTGTGGATGTCTCCTAATCATGTTCCTATCTAGGCTTTGGTCTATGTTAAGAAATTAAGATGGTGTGTGAAGATTGTTCCTAGATAATGTAGCGTGTAACCAGTCTTGGCCAACCTGGTTGATCCCAGTGATTGCAGAGATCTCTGGAAGATTGTGGAAGCATGTTGTGGCATGGAAGATCGTGTTTGATTCCCAACTAAGGCATGGCATGATCCACATTTCATTCCCTTTGCATGATGTTGCAATATGTCAGGACCTATTTTGTAAATGTTTGTAATACCGACCTTGGAGATTGTTCCAATGGTTGATGATTGTGATGCCGACCTTGATGATCATTCCAAGGTTGATGTAGTGTATAAATACTTGTAGCTGAGTTGTGGAAAAAGTGTCCTTGAGCGAAAATGAGAAGATATTAAGAAAGGTCCAAAAGCAGAGCAAAGAGGCAGAGGAAAGAAGAGGAAGAGCGGAGCAAAGGAATTATTTTTCACAATACAGAAAGGTTTTGATTGTGGCAGTGAGTCTAGCAGTAATCCACCAGTAGGATTTAACAAGCCTCGGGGTTTAACAGCCCTTATTGTAATCTTGCTAGGTTTAGGGTTGAGGTAGTGAGTCTGCTAGACCTAGTTGTTCTTCATGGCAGTAAGCCAATATGTTTAGGCTCGTGGAGTGACCAAGATTGAACATCATTATTTCAAGATTATAATATATATTGAGAGTTAATCCTCTCCGTGGTTTTTCCCCACCTTGGGGTTTTCCGCGTAAATCTGGTGTCTCTTGTGTTTGATGTTGTATCTATGGTTAAGTTTCTGATTTCATGCTCTCATTGTTAAATCATAATAATTGTGGATAAGTGATGAATGTTTAAATTGTAGAAAGTTTTTAAGTTTTTTGTGACAACTGATTCACGCTCCCCCCTCTCAATTGTGCGGCACATATCAACAAGTTGTTAATTAATTTGAAGAAATATAGTTTTGTGAAGAAGTTGGCATATTTGGGATTTGTTATCTCAAGTGAGGGTCTTAGAATGGATCCAGAGAAAGTGAGGGCTATCATTGAATGGCCTACCCCAAGGAGTGTTAAGAGGTACAATCTTTTCATGGTTTGGAAAGTTTTTATAGAAAAATTTTCAATAATTTTAGTAGCATTTGTGCACCCCTAACTGACACAATGAGAGGGGATAGAAAATAGTTTAAATGGACTACAAGAGCAGCCAAGAGTTTTGATACATTGAAGAAGAAAGTCATAGAGCAACCTATTTTGGCACTTTCAGATTTCAATAAGGTATTTCAGATAGATTGTGATGCTAGTGGCAATGCTATAAGAGTTGTTTTGAGTCAAGAAGGTAAGACCATTGCTTATTTCAGTGAGAAGCTTAATGATGCCTATAGACACCTAAAAATGTTTTCACCATTTAACCGACCTCCGAAATCACTAATATCACCGATTCCCCTTCTAATTAATTAATTAAACTTTTATTTAATTAATTATTCCTTCCAACACCTGATTATTCATCATCTCACCCCTAAAATTGAATTAATTTATTTAATTCAATGGTTCCATTAGCCCAATTAATTAAATAAATGTGCAAATATTTATTTGATTAATTCCTCTATTTGATTAAACCCAATTAATTAGATAAATTATGTTTATCTAGTTAATTTAGCCTATTAATCAGTCTATCCCTACCCTAGTTAATTAAATACCTATTATTTAATTAGCTAGTCTAACCTACCTACCCTCTAGACCTAGGTTTAATTAAATAAAACACCATTTAATTAATCTTAACCCCTAATTAACCCACTCCCTAATTTACTACAACCATATTAATTAAACTAATCACCTTGATTAGTTTGGTCAAATCCCGTTTAACACTTCTCCCCACAATTTCCAAATTAAAAATTGACCTTTATCCCACATAAATCAATTTTTTATACACTTTTGTCATAAACCTCATTAAAAACCTCTTACAACACCTACCTTCATTTATGAGAACTCTTCCCCAAATGAATTTTAAATTTATTTTTAATCCTCACCTCTTCCCCGTGTGAATTTAAAATTCATATCTAATCCACCTCATCTAACCTCATTTAATACACACCCCTTTCCAAGGTGAATTAAAAAATCATATTTATTCTCATCCCTCCATTTTTGGTGATTGAATCTAAGCCCTTCACCTCACATGCATTCTCATCCATTGATCTCAACATCAAATCTCAACCCTTGGATCAAATCCCCCTCCAAAATGCCTATAAATAGAGCCTCTCCCAAGCCATTTGATCATCCACAATTTGAGCAAAGTTATTATGCAAAAATCTCCATCAATTCCATCATCTTGAGCTAGGTTTTAGTGATTTGTAGTCTAGTTGAGAGAATTTCACATATCAAAACCATGGGTAAAGAAAGAGTCTTTGGGTGCTAGACTCTCCACACTATCTAGGAGGAGGAGATCACTTTGAAGGTATAAATTTTGTGTTTTTATCTTCATTTTGTTTTCCTTGCTCTCAATGCCAAGAAAAAGTATTTTGTTTATGATCAGGAGTTTTATGCTATAGTTAAGGCTTTGTATAAATGGAGGCATTATTTTTTACCAAAAGAGCTTGTTTTATATACTGATCATCAGGATTTCCAGTATCTTAATAGTCAAGGAAAGTTAAATAAGAGAAACTTAAAATGGGTTGAGTTTTTGCAGAGTTATACTTTTGTTTTGAAGCACATGAGTGGGAAGTCCAACAGAGTTATAGATGCCTTAAGTAGAAGGCAAAATTTGTTGATAGAGATGAATATAGAGGTTGTTGGGTTCAATGAACTCAAAAATTTATACCCTGAAGATCCAGACTTTGCAGAGGCCTAGAAAGATTGTTTGGATCATGTTACCCTAGATAGGATGAGATGGTTGTATTACATAATCCAAGATGGTATGTTCTTTAGAGGAAGCTAGTTTTACATTCTGAGGAGCTCTATGAGAGAGAACCTGATCAAGGAAAAACATAATGGAGGGTTAGTAGGTCATTTTGGTTGAGATAAGACCATTGTTCTTATTAGTGAGAACTATTACTGGTCATAGTTGCACAAGGATGTGAATAAGTTCGTGCAAAGTTGCAAAGTATGCCAGATGGCCACTTGGGAGTTAGTCAGAATATCGGCTTGTATCAGCCACTACTTGTACCAGAGAAACCATGGGAGGATATCAACATGGACTTTGTTCTTGGATTGCCAAGAATATAGAGAGGGCATGATTCAATATTTGTGGTGGTTGATAGATTTTCAAAGATAGCACATTTCATTTCATTCCAAAATACTATTGATGATGTTCATGTTGCAGAATTATTTTTCAAGGAGGTGGTTAGACTACCTGGTCTTCCAAAGAGCATAGTTTCAGATTAGGATACCAAGTTTGTTAGGTATTTCTAGAAGACTTTATGGAAGAAATTGAAGAGTGAGTTGAAGTTCAGCTCTGCACATCATTCACAGACTAATGGACAAATAGAGGTAGTGAATCAAAGTTTGGGTAACCTACTGAGATGCTTAGTAGGAGATAAGCCCAAAAGATGGGATTTCATATTACCACAGGTAGATTTTGTATATAACAATTTTGTCAATAGGAGTACTAGTAAATCCCTATTCCAAATTGTATATGGTAGTAGTATGATAAACAATTTCAAGATGAGAAAGATAGACAGATGAGAGAAGAGTAGTGTTGATGCTAAAGACTTTGCAGAGCACCTAAAGAGCTTGCATGAAGAGGTATGACAACACATAAATAAAATGAATTCTCAGTACAAGGCTAAGGCAGATCAGAAGTAAAAGTTTAAGGAATTCAAGGTTGGTGATGAAGTCATGGTTCACTTAAGGAAATAAAGGTTCCCAATGAGGACATATAATAAGTTGAAGATGAAGAAATTTGGACCATGCAGGATCCTAAAGAAGCATGATTGAGAAAATGCCTATGAGGTAGAGTTGCCGAATGGAATCAACATTTACCCTTTGTTCAACATTTCTAATTTAATAGAGTATCATGAAGGTGGCATAGAGGATGGACCAACAAAAGAATAGTAGAGTATCCTAGCACCTACTTTAGAGGAGGAGATAGAAGAAATCATGGATATCCATGTCAGAAGAAGTACCAGAAATAGGCAATATGAAGAATATATGGTTAAGTGGAAAGGAAGGCCCGTCAAAGATTCTTCCTAGTTGTCCAAGGAAGAGGTTGACCATTTGGGTTTTCCTTGAACACCTGAGATGTGACAAGGTCACTTCTCAAATTACCCTGGGTGTTTGATGCGGGAGCATCTAGTGGTGTAAGGGCAATCTTACATCACCAAAAAAATGATGCTTTTTTTATTTTCTTTTCAATTTTGGTATTTGTAGATACCCATTTTCTTGAATAATTATTCAAAACCTTCAAAATTTCCAACCGACTAAAAATAACAACCTTCTATTTTTAGAAAGTTTTAATTTGAGCATGTATGGAAACAAAAATTTACTCAAATCTCTAGAATTGAAAAACATAACCTTTGGTGAAGGAATTGGCCAAAGACTATGTGTGGGTTGAAATATATTAAAGTTTTTGTTTCTTTAAAAACCCCCAAAAAGTTTCAAAGTCAATTTTGAGGCACTTAGAGGCTCCGTACAACCCTGAAAATGGGCATAACTAGTGGAGCGGGTAATGAGGATGTAGATATCTTCACGATATTTCCAACACATCAAATGGTTTGTCAATCAAACACTCGGATCAAAAGTTATGGCTCCTTGAAGTTGGGCTATTTTTGGAGGGAGTTACAAATTTCAAAATTTTGGTTGGAAGGCACCAAAAAGGGCTATTTATGACCATTTTTTCAAGAATCTCTTGGTAGTAAAGAAGGAGGGGAAAGTGGTGAGTTGTAAAAAAGGAGGGAAAATAGAAAACCCTAGCAGATTTGAACATATAGAAGGTAGCAGGCTCTAGAATCTAGAGAAAAGGAAGCTGTAATGTGTTGTAGTTTGTTGAGGGTTTCATCCTCTAATTTGTTTCCAATTTTTGTAATGTAATTTGTTTTTAGTACAATAAAAAACATTCCTATTTTCTATGAGCATTCTATGTTGTGTGTTCTCGGATTTAACCCCCTCGTCAGAATAGTTGGTCATCATTGAGGTCAAATTCCAATGGTCAAATGTACAAAGTGATTGTGAGTGATGTAGGATATATTCCCTCCTTAAGTTGACTATTGAAAGAGCTAAGAAAAGAGAGATAGTCAACCCAAGGTAAAATTATTATGGATAAAGTTGCTGAGGATGATGATGGATGAAACAAGCCAAGGTCATGCCCCCAAGAGAATCATGAGGGAAGCAAATGTCACAACTCCCAAGTGATGGAGTGGAATATTAACAGGAAAGAGGAACATCGTGGTTATGCACCAAGAGTGGTCAAATGATGTGATGATGAAAATGTGAGGGACCATGAGGAAAGTTGGTAACGGATCAAAATGATATGATGATAAAGGGACTTGAAAGGAGGGAAAATCCAATGGCATTCCCCTATGGGTGGTCCAAGTGATGAACCACTAGGAGATCAGATGATAAATCAATGATTGTATGGAGAGGGGAAACTAGGATCATGCCCCCAATGATGGCTAATATAGGATAATCTCTAAGATAGGCAATAGAAACACTGATATGAAATGAGGAGCATGGAGTAAACCATCACCAATGTGTGTAACCTTAAATGATAGATAGGAGGAACTCGAGATAGATGTTGTTAGGATACCAAGAAATGCTCACAAAAGGAAATCCAAAGACACATGGGAGCTCAATCATGGGATAGGATGGGCTAGGATATTCAAATTGTCTAGCAAGTAAAACATACACGTGACAACGTATCTCACTAATTGGTTGGAGTTAGTCCTAATAGTAGTATGTAATAGTAACTAAGTGTGGATCATCATTCTCCAACTCATAATAGTGGGATATGGTCCAAACATGTGGAAAGACAAAAGTGAAAAAAGGAAAAAAGAAAAATCATAATAGAAATATTGGAAAGACAACTAATAAAAGCTCAATCAAAGATAAAAAAGTAACATTCATCAAAACTCTCTTCAAACACATTCAAGATCAAGGACTTGGATCTAGATTTGAAAATGACTTCCTATGATTATGCACCAAGTCAAACAAGAATTTTCTTGGTCTATCTTTGTTGTGTATTTTCTCTATGGAATGGAATGGAAGGTGATGTGATAAAGTGAAAGTAAAATGGAAGTGTGAAATGGTATGGAAGTGATATGGGTCATTATGATATCTTTCCATGAATTGTTCATTATTGGCTTTGGATTTTGAGGGAGATGAGGAATAGTCAAATACATGGAGATTGGGAGATGGATATATGGAGGGAATATGCTTAAGTGAATGTGCACTTTTAGGTCATGGGCACTAGTAGAAGAGGCAAAGAAGTATCCTAGTTTAGGAGATAATCATAGAATGACTCATAGTGGAGAAAAGATGGGGATAGGGATGGTATAATTGTGATAATTCAAACTTGGTAGAGTGATTTTTCTTTGATTTTGTAATACCTTCGATTTGATTTGATATAGATTTTAATTATTTATCTCAAGCTTGCATGCTTTTTTTTATTTTAACTTTTGATACTATCCCTGTGATCTAAGCCCATGCAACCAATAATATGTAAGGACTCATCACCAAGGATTAGACTAGGTAGTTATGAATATATTTTGAGTTTTCACTTTTTGGATGCCACCCCCATGATCTAACCCCATGAAACTAGTAAGATCAAAGGGCTCATTATTGAGGATTAGATCAAGTGATTATGGATATTGATTTTGACATTTTGAAAATTGGCATGCTTATGATCAATCTTTATGTAAGTGAGGAAGAAATGGAGAAGAGTTGTCCACTTAAGATGTTTTAGGAGTTACAACCAAGTTTTTTAAATATTGGGGCAAAAGAAAGGGAATACTCATGGACTTGATTGTACGCATAATGCTTGGGATATGCGATAAAGCCAAGAGGTGATGGCTTATGGATGGTGATTATGTGGATGACTCAAATGTCCAAAGTTTATATGACTGTAGCTTAAAAACTCAACATGGAAATCTATAGTGTGAAATGGGAAAATAAGATCAAATATGCACAGATTATGGATGGAAAATGGTGGGACAAAGTGAGTATAAGTGGAAGGATAGATTTGGAAAATTCATGGTTGGTGCAGTCATGGTAGGAGCGTTCACAGAATGAACTATCTGGACCATGCAACAAGAGTAAACACAATGGAAAAAACTCAAAGAAATGAATAAAATGTAGATTCAGTCATTCAATATATCATAGAGTTCAAATACAATATGGCCGGCAACATGCAGGCTTACAATTAGGGCTCACAGGCCTGATTACATACATGCGCAAGATAAAGCTTTGAAGCTCCTTCGCAAAGAATCTAAATTATGAACTTATTGAGAACTTCTGAACTACTTTCCTAAGGATCTATTACATCAATGTATATCATCTATGGACAAATAGATTTCTCTGCGTTAGCCTAGGAAGATCACAAATTCCAAAGAAGAGATGTAACGTGTGTACACCGATAGGTCAGACCTAAATGCATAGAACACTTCCTCAAATGAATGGAATAATGTGAAAACCCTCGAGGAAGATTGGCCATGAACTAAAGATCATTGAATGATGTGTCATTAAGATCCACAAGTTAGGGAATGATCTGCAAGCCTTCTCCTTCAACTGATTGTCTGAGACTGTCAGGATGCTCTGTTCTGAAAATAGTTGATCTTCTTATAGCGATAACTTTCTGGTA
This sequence comes from Cunninghamia lanceolata, assembly GCA_027924645.1. Lineage (NCBI taxonomy): Eukaryota > Viridiplantae > Streptophyta > Pinopsida > Cupressales > Cupressaceae > Cunninghamia > Cunninghamia lanceolata. The sequence continues at coordinate 11,560,879 of BSBN01001359.1, forward strand.
ACTGATCCAAATGCTCTAAATTTTGGATATGATGTAGATGAATGAGTCTAGATGCTAAGTCTAGATCCGCAAGATGTGAAATGAAACTATGGTAGAATACTAGACCAAAAGCTGAAACTGCTTCTGACTGAACTGCCTGAACTAAACTGGAAAATGAAAAGAAACAAACTAAACCACAAACGCACTGAAATGCAAATGTTTTTGGTTGATGTAAGATTGCTCTTGAACCAGGGATGCTCCTGCATCAATGGTCTTTCTTGGTGTCTATATTAAAATAAATCATTCTTAGTTTTGAATATTTTATGTGCTTGGAGGAGAAGACAACAATGGGTGGATACACACATGCGAAGGATGATGGTAAAATGTATATGAAAAATAATGGGGTGCAAGATCAATGCTTGGAAAATGGTTTATCAATATAAATCAAACTCCAACAAACCCAATGTAAATCATAAAATTCTATAAAAATTAACAAAAAATGAAAGTTTTGGGATGGGAATTTGTGTGTGCTCAAAAGAATTAGGGAAAAAAATACAATCCAACAAAATCTACATTAAATGAAGCCAAAATTTAAATTTTTGAAAAAGAATCCCCTTTAAGATAAGAATACTCCATTGTGAATAGTATAAAAGGGGGATTATAGAGGGAAAGTACTCATTTGGATATTGTGATTTGTTGAGAAGATGTGATATAGGAGAATATGCTAAAGTGTAATTAGTATGAACCTCATCTCTTGGATCAGGTCCAAGACAACTTGTTGCCTAGTCATTCACCTATCAATCTATGAGCATTGTTTACAACTTTTGCCTTGTTATCTCGTTATTTTTGTTTATTTTTATTATAAAAAGGAGTAGTGTGGGAGGGGGTTGGGAAAAAATTTATTTGGGGTATTAGGAACTTTTTTCATTGTTGAAAGTTATGGAAATGATGATTTTTTGGATTTTTGAAATTTTTAGGTTTTTTAAAAATTAAAGTTTAAGGGGGTGGCACATAAGTGGCCACCCTGACCAATCCATCTTAGCCCATAGAGGATATAAAAAAGGATACCTTAGGGGCTATAGGCCCCAAATGGAGCTTCCCTATCCACCATGGTCCAAGGTTGGGGTTGTCTAAGTCACCACGATCCTAGGTCAATGTCACCCAAGTGGCCATTCCAAATAGAGTGGCTAGTCTGGAGGCCATGTCCTAGGTTGACAGTTGGTCAAACAACCTTGTCCTAGGATAGAAACCAATTTGGTATCCTTGATTGACTGATCTAACCAGCCAAGCATACACATTTGACTAGGATGACCAAGCTCGTGGCTGAGTCTAAACCATAAGGCTAATTTAGGATAGAGAGGGCCAATTTGTGCTAGTTTTGCTCATGTACTTGTATTTTAGTTGTGTCAAAGGATTGTATAGTAGTATTTATAGTCAAAATGGACATTATTTTGCTCTAGTTGCAAATTTTGTGTTATGATATGGAATTTGATATCATGTGGTTATGATCATGTCACATTTGTTTCAATAGTTTCTTTTTTTTTATTTTTACAATTTGATTTTATGGACTAATGAATAATTGCTTTGTGTATGATTGTAGGACTTGATTTTGATTCATGAGAGGTGGTACCATGCCTTACTATAGTTTATTCTAGATATGGGGGATATTGGGTAGTACCAAGAGTTATTGGTTTGAGTTGTCTAATGCTCGGTACTAGAGCTACAAGACATGGAGTTCTTCCATAGGGCTTCCAAGAGCATGTTAGGAATAAGGTTTCATGTAAGGGGGAAAACAAGTGAAGGGATTAATAAGCCTCAAAACTCCTAGGTGCAAGCCTACCCTTTCAAGGAGGATGTTAAGACCTAAGAGGAAATTTTATACTTTATAAGTTCTCTAGACCTTTCCCTAGAGTTTCAAGATAAGGCGACATATTTAGGTCATTTAGATGTCTCCAAAGGAGTTGTGCCTACTTAGCCAATCCCTTCCTTTATCATTATGTCTTATAGTTCCTTAAACATTATCCTTCCCTTTTCCCCCTTTTGAATCTTAAGGAGGGTCTTACTTAGATTGGGTTTGTGTGGTTAAGGGAATATAGTGATTCTAGTGAGGAAGAGGAAATTATTCATTGCTACGTGTCTCTTGAGGTAGAGGCAAAGTCCCCTCCATTTTTAACTTTGAAGCATTACAAAGTTTCTTCTATTAAAAATCTCTCCAAAATCTCCAGAAAAAGGTAGATGTTAACCTATAAGTGAAGAGAGGGACACCAAGTACTAGGGACACTTTCTCTAAGGAGATTGAGAAAGAAGTCGTAAATCAGAGATAAAACACCCTAGGGATTAGTAACTCTAGGAAACATCGTAAATGAAAATAATTTCTTAGAATATTAGAGAATTGAATTCAAATAAACAACAGATTGTGAAGAATTTTATACAAGACTATAAGCCCTCTTTTCTCCTTCTTCAAGAAGTCAAGATGTCATATTCAAGTTTTGTTGATATCAAAAATAGAATTTCGGTCAGTGTTGATTTTGTTAGTGTCATGTTTGATGGAACTTCTATTGAATTGATGACCCTTTGGGACCCTACTATGTCCAAGGAGGAGGTTCTCTTGAAGAATCAACATCATCTAGCTATTTTGTTCATGAATATGAAAGATAACTTTTCTTGGATTCTCTCTAACATATATGCCTCTAACTCAAGATTCTATAGGTCTACGCTCTAGAAAGACATGAATCTAGAAAGGTGTGCAAAGAATTAAAATGGATGTTGTGAAAAGAAATGTTGCAACTAGGTTTGCTCCAGAATTAGAGAAGATCTAGCAAAATTCATATCTAAAAATGGACTCATGAATGTGGAACTAAGAGGGTCTAGTTTCATGTGGAAAAATAGAAGAATAAGGAACAATCTTATTTAGGTTGAAATAGACGTTATTTTGGTCTCCTTAGATTGGTTTATCTTCTATAATTGGTGTCTATCCTCCCTTTCAGGAATCATCTTAGACCATAATCCATCATTATTAAGTCTTAAAGAGAATCAGAGGAAAGGGATATTCCCATTTAGGTTTGTGAATACGTGGCTTCTTCACCTAGAGTAAAAGGATATGATCCAAGAATTATGGAAGATAGAAGTAAAAAGTTTGGCCATGTTCATTATCTCTAAGAAGTTTAGGTCATGTTTGTTATCTCTAGGAAGTTTAATATTGTTAAGGCTAACCTCAAGAAGTCAAACTTGGAGACTTTTGAAAATATCTTCACCCTAAAGAAAGCCATAAAGGAAGAGATTAGGGAACCTTACAAAGAGATCTAGATTAAAGTTATGGACCAGATTTTATATAATAAAGAGAAGGAACTCTTGAGAAAAAAACTCACTTATTGCCAAAGAAGAAGCTTTACAAGGATAAACATCTAGAGCTTTATAGTTATCTAAGGGAGACATGAATATGAAATTATTTCACCTTTCCACACTTAATTATAAAAGAAACAACATGATCAAGGAGATTTTTAGAATAGATGGGAGAAGAATGATGGATGATTTAGAGATTAGAGATGAAGCTACAACTTTGTTTAAATCACTCCTCTCTAGAAGGAATGTTGGTGATCTTGATCTAGAAGTTGATATTCTTGACTCTATCCCTTCTATCTTTTCTCCTAAGGACAATGAGGAGATATTGTGATAAGTCTCTAAAGAGGTCAAAGGGGTTGTCTTTTCTTTCAATATTGGAAAATATCTAAGTATTGATGGCTTTCCTTTGAATTTCTTTTAGCATTTTTGGGAGATTGTTCACATAGAAGTAAAAAAAGGTGCTCAATAATTTCTTTCATTTGGTAAGATCCTAAGATAAATTAACAATCATTTCTTGTCATGGTTTCTTAAAAACTTGGCACCTTGGATTTCAAAGAATTTTATCCCATAAGTCTCTACAATACTTTTTACAAAATCTTCACTAAAATTTTGGCATTAAGGATTCAACCTCTTCTACCCTCCATCATCTCACCCTAATAGAGTGGATTTTCTTTGGTAGACAAATCCTTGACTCTATTATGATATCTCATGAAGTTATCCACTCGATGGACAAATTTGAGAAGGTAGGTATGATCCTCAAACTAGATATGAACAAGGCCTATGACAGGGTTTCTTGAACCTTTCTTTAAAACGTTTTGTAGAAATTTGGATTCCTCTAGAAAATTAGAGACGTGATCTATTCTTGTATACCTCTCATATGTTCTTTGTTAATGTCAATAATAGTTTGATGGGCTTCCTTTCTCATGAGAGAGGTATAATATAGAGGGAACCCTTATCCCCGTAACTTAATATAATCATGGAAAAGGCCTTAGGCATAAAAATTTCCAAGGATCGTGGAGGTGGTGGACTCAAAGGATTTAAATCATCTTCTTTGTTCAATCCTATTTCTCATTAGTAGTTTGTTGATAACACCATCATTTTGGGAGAAGCTTTGATTATTGAAGATTAGAATATCAAGGTCCTATTAAACAATTATGAGGTTATTTTAGGCCAATAAATCAACTTTAACAAAAGTATCTTATTCTTCCTTAACACACCTTCTAAGAGGATGGATATATTTACTAGAATATTGGGATGTTAGATGAAGGAACTACCATCAATGTATCTTGATGTGCCTTTTTTAAAAGGCAAAATTCCATTAGGCATGTGGAATCCCCTTTTGGATAGATTCCAAAGAAAGCTAGAAAGTTGAAAAGGCTATTTGTTGAGTCTATCTTAGAAGTTGTTATTGCAAGTATGTGCTAATCAGTGTTGTCATTGATGTCAACATGTTTGTGTTGTCATTGGTGTCAACTGTGTCTTCTGATGAAGTTAGTGTTGTTTGATTCAGTTGGTGGTTTGGATGCTTTGTATAGATGATAAAGGTGTTGAGAATATTCCTATGTAGTTGGGTTTCCAAGTGCTTTTGAGAAAATTTCAATAATACTGAAAATAGTGTGTTGAAGGAGTTTTCTGGCTTACAGTATACTGCTTGAGTCTTTGCTCTGCATTTATTCTATGTTGGAGATCTGAGTGTACGGTTTGGATGTGTTGTTGAGAAGTGTAAGATGCTAAATCTAGAATTTAATGCTCTAAATCATTGTGAAGTGAAAGTTATGTTCACCAGTTTGAGAATAGGATTTGACAGTCTTTTTGATTTGTGCAGAGGTGTTTGTGAGAAAGAATTTTGCTCCACATTTCTCTGTAGAGTGGTTTCAGGTGTTACAGTTCTAGATTTAAGCCTATAAGGTCCTTATCTACCTTCTATCCAAAAGGTTTGTGGTATGATGCTCTGGAAAGCAAGTTATTGGGTAGCAGAGTTTGACAGTGTTGGTTGTGAGCAAACAGTGAGCCTTTTTCAGGTGAAAGTTGTTGTGGATGAATTTGTTAATTTCCAAGTGACCTCAAGTTGTTCGTGGATGTTTCTAGAATGTGTTAAAGCTATGGCCATGGTCCACAATTTATGGTTGTGATTATGGAAGCATGTGATGAAGAATCCCCTATGTTTACATCGTTTGGCCGACCTAGAAGTTTGTGTTGATTGAGGAGTTGATTTGATGATTATGTGAGTGTTGTGTAACATGCTTGGATGGATTTGGGTCCAAGATAAGGCTTAGAGTGGTTTGGCTTCATTCCCTTGCATCATGGAATGTTTAGGTCTAGACCTAATTCAAATTTTGTATGTTTTCTGACCTTGGAGACTGTTTCAAGGATTGAAGATTGTGTTGCTGACCTTGAAGATTGTTTCAAGGTTGATGGTGATATAAATAAGTGTTAATAGTTCATGTGTGCATGTGTGCAGATGGTAGAGATGAAGTTTGTGATGTGAAGGTGTTAAAGAGGGCAGTAAGAGCTTTCATGAGTTAGATGGCTGGATGTAGTGAGCAGAAGGTGTTTACTATCTTTCAGTATAGATGCGAAGGTGATGGTTGTTGTGCTTCATTGGAACTGAACCCATACATGTGTTAGATGCAATTTTATCAGTGAACCTCTTATTCATTCTTCTTTCTCTTTCAATAGGCAGTGAGTCCACTTGGATAGTGAGCCCCCTGCAGTGAGCATTCTTTGTATGGCAGTGAGCCTCTTATAATTTGGTGTTTCTACTAATTTATATTGTGAGCTAATCCTCACCATGGTATTTCCCTTTTAGGGTTTTCCACATAAAAATCTGGTGTTCTCTTGTGAATGATGTTGATGTGGTTAAGTTTCTATTATTTGATTTTCATGTTTAATCTTCATAACAGATTAATGGTTTAAGTAAACTAATGTGGATGTGATTATGCTTATGAGGGTTTGAAATTTTTCTTACAACTAATTCACCCCCCCTCTCTATGGTCTTGTGCCTTCAACAATTAGTATTAGAGAAAGGTTCCTTTGAAGAAAGTTTAACAGCTTGAGGTAGATCTGGGATGGTGCACAAGAAGGATATTCCCTTGTTTGATAGATCAAACTTTGCACTCTGGAAGGTAAGGATGAAAGCCTTTCTAATTTCTCTTGGTTATGAGGTATGGACATGCGTCAAGACCAATTACACTATACATGAGAAAGGTATAAATAATAAAGATGAAATCAAAGCTACAAAAATAGATGGTAAGGCAAAACATGCTCTCTTAAGTGGACTTACTAATTCTAAATTGGTAAAAGTTGTGGATTTAGAAACTTCTAATGAGATTTGGAAAAATTTGGAAAGTGTTTATGAAGGAGATGAGAAGGTTAATGTTGGGATAAGGTGCCACTAACCTTGTAAATCCCAATATTGTATTATTCCATATATTATTTGTAATTTGTAATTACCCATAAGGAGATGTACAAGTTTCACCGGCAGTGGTAAAAATTATTTACTGTCCACGATAATTACAGATTTACTGCACCGGTAAGTTCTGGAGTTACCGGCGGAAGTTACGGGATGTCATTTACTATGGTAATTGGTAATTGTCAAAGTGGGGTGCACATGTGGAGGAATCAGCTATTTTTATTGTTATGACGCACATCATAGATGTTGTAAGTAGGTGTAAGAGATTATATGACAATTGTAAGTTGTCATAAGAATCTATGACATTTATGACAGCATATTACGCGTCATAAGATGTTGTAAGTGGCTATTTTTGGCTCATAGGCGTTCAAGCTTGCATGGAAATCTTTTGCCAAGTGTAGGATGCATGTATGACATCTTTTATGACCCCGTAAGAGCCTATTTTTGTCCATGGACGCCCAAGGTTGTATTGTTGACTCTTGACAAGTGTTATGAGCTTGTAAGAAGTCATTTAATGTTGCATGGGTGAAGATTCCAAGATGGACACCCATCTTGAGGTTGTGAAAATTCTATAAAGCCATGGCATAGTAGATGAGATGTATAATAGGTTTATAGGTACTCAAGTGCTACTGGAATGCTATCGGATTGAAGACTGAAAGAGAGATTGGTGGTGTTGTTGTATTGTAAATCATTTTTAGATTAATACAAACAATGGACCTCTTTCCTGTGTGGAGTTTTTTACCCACAAGGGTTTTCTCCACATTAAACATTGTGTTATGAGTTAAATTTTCTGATTTTGCATTTATGTGAAGCATAGTTTCATTTCTTGTTACAATCTCCATCAATAATACACACTTAAAAGATTGCAGAAATTTATTTGAATCAGATTTCCATTGAAGTAGTGTTGCTTTCATTTCTAACATTTGGTATCAGAGCCTGGCCAGCTTTGACTCTTGGTTGGTAGTGTGGAAGTTGTAGCTGTAGTGGGAGATCTGGTTGTGTTTATTTTGCAGATCTTGTGTTGATATTATGGTTGGATCCACTGTTGCATCAACCTCTCGAATGGACATTGAGAAGTTCAACAGAACGGGGTATGAGTTGTGGAAGCTGAAAATGGAGGATTTGTTGGAAGAAAGAAACCAGTGGTTGGCTTTCCAAATAGAGAAGAAACCCAATGATGTCTCTCTAGATGAGTGGGCAAAACTAGATAAGAAGGCACGGGGAACCATCTATTTGTGTCTTTCAGATTATGTGTTGTTGAATGTTGCAAAGGAAGAGACTGCACATAAATTGTGGAATTGGTTGGGTGAGATCTACCAAGCCAAAAGTATGGTAAATAAACTTTATTTAAAAAGGAAGTTGTTTTCTTTGAAAATGAAAGAGGGTGAGTCGATTGTAGAGCATTTAAATTCTTTTAATTTGTTGATGAGTCAGCTTGCTTCAGTAGATGTTGAAGTTGATGAGGAAGATAAATGTATCTTGCTTCTTTGTTCTTTACTTGAATCATGGGAAAATGTCATTTTGGCTATCACTGCTAACCTCACAGATCCAAAGTTGGATGCTCTTATTGTAGTTTTACTAGCATAGAAATTGAGGAAGAAGAGTTCAGATAGTTTAGGTGATGCTCTATTAGGGGAAGGTCTAAGGAAAGGGGACCTAAAGGAGATTAGAAAGGGGCTAAGGACAAGTCCAAGGGCCAGTCTAAGACTCTTGGTAAAAAGAACAAGGTTAAGTGTTGGAATTGTTGTAAAAGGGCACATGTAAAGAAGGAGTGAAGAAACACCAAGAAATAGTGGGAGAGTGCTTCGGATAAGTCCTTGAATGTAGGTGAAGATGTTTTACTTTCTGCATGTAATGTTGTTTCTAATGATCAGTAATTGGTTGAATCATGATGCTCATTTCATATGACCCCGCATAAGGAATGGTTCTCCACATATGAAGAATATGATGAAGGTAATATCTACCTTGGTGACAACTCTTCATATCCAATTGTCGAGAAAGGAAAGGTATTGTTGTGTTTCAATGATGAGAGGATTAAAACCCTCCCTGGTGTTTTGCATGTTCCTAGATTAGCTAGAAATCTGATTTCAGTTTCAAAGTTGAATGATTTGGGAATGCATGTGACATTTGACAAGCATGGCTACAGATTGGTGAGAGGTAACTTGGTGGTAGCGAAAGGGAAGAGATTCAGGAACTTGTTTAAGCGTGAAGCCACTACAGTTTGTAATGCCTCTTATGTTTTTGAGGCTTCTAAAAACACTTGTATGTTATGGCACCGCAGATTGGGCCACACAAGTAATAATGTACTAAAAATTATTAAGAATAAAAATTTGTTGGATGGTTTCTCCTATTCTGATGAGCACTTTGATTTCTGTGAGAATTGTGTGTTTGGTAAACAAAAAAGAAAATCATTTCCTTCAGGAAGCAATAGAGCAAAAGAGAAATTAGAAATTATTCATACGGATGTGTTTGGACCTATGGATAATGAATTTATCATAAAATCTTGTTATTTTGTCACCTTCATTGATGATTTATCCAGATTTACATGGATTTATTTTATGAAACATAAATATGAAGTTTTTACTAAGTTTAAGGAATTCAAAGTCTTAGTAGAGAACCAATTAGGTTTAAAGATGAAAATATTTAGATCTAACAATGGAGGGGAATATTGCTCTAAGGAATTTGATGAGTTTTGCAAGCATGTAGGTATAATCAGACAAAAGACAACTCAATATACACCACAACAGAATGGTGTTGCAGAAAGGATGAACTAAACAATTATGGAAAGAGCCAGAAGTATGCTTAGTGATGCATAGTTGGATAAATGCTTTTGGGCAGGGGCTGTGTGTACTGCTTGCTACTTGATAAACAGATCTCCTTGTAAGGTTCTTGATTCGACACCTTGTGAAATGTGGATAGGTAAGAAACCTTTTGTTTCACATTTAAGGGTTTTTGGCTATGAGGCTTCTGTTCATGTGCCTAAGGAAAAGCAATCTAAGTTGGATCCAAAAGATGAAAAGTGTACATTCATTGGATATGGTGATAATGTCAAAGGTTATAAGCTTTGGAATCCACTAACCTGCAAGATTAGCTTTTATGGAGATGTTATTTTCAGGGAACTTAGAGCTATTTCTGAACCTGAGTAGCCAAAAGAAAAAGAAGAAAAGGTAAAGAAGGTGCACTTTGAGTTAGAGCAGCAAGATGCACCTCAGGAAGAACAGAATGATGGATTGGGGGGTGAAGAAGAAGAAGAAGAAGATTCAATTAGTTTTGATGAAGATAAGTCTATTGTTACAGAAGAAGTTGGTGGAGATGATCATGCAGAAGAATGAGTAGAGTCTCTTACTCCACCCTTAAGGAGATCCACAAGACAACGGAATCCAGTTGACAGGTATAGCCCACTAGATTTCTATTGTGTATATGCTTTACTGAGTACTAATGATGAACCTAGATCCTACAAGGAAGCTATTTCTGCAGATGATAGTGAGTCTTGGCAGTTAGCCATGCAAGAGGAGATGATGTCTTTAGACTCTTGTAACACCTAGGATCTTCTTCGTTTGCCCAAAGGAAGAAAGGCCATAGGTTGTAAGTGGGTCTTCAAAAAGAAGTTTGGAGCAGACGGGTCATTGGAGAAGTACAAGGCTAGACTGGTAGACAAGGGCTACTCCCAGAGAGATGGAGTTGATTTTGGTGATATATTCTCTCATGTTGCTAAATTATTTTTAATTAGATTTCTCTTATCCATTGTTGTAGCTTATGGTTAGGAGATTGAGAAAATGGATGTTAAGATTGCATTCTTGCATGGAGATCTTGAAGAAGAAATTTATATGCAACAACCTACAGGTTTTGAGGTAAAAGGAAAATAACATTGGGTTTGCAGGTTAAAGAGGTCTCTTTATGGTCTGAAACAGTCCCCCAGAATGTGGTATCAAAAGTTTGACTCATTTTTTTTTAAATTGGGTTTTGTTAGAAGTGAGGAGGATCACTGTGTTTACATTTATTGTGTTGATGATTCTATACTGTATGATTAGTGAGCTTAAAGCCCAACTTTCAGGTGCATTTGAGATGAAGGATCTTGGTGCTGCAAGGTATATTTTGGGAATGGAGATCAAGAGGGACAAAGTTAACAGAAATATTTGGTTGTCACAAAGTAAGTATGTGAATACTATTTTGTAGAGGTTTATTTTGTAGGACTATAACCCAGTTAGAGTTCCTTTATCCATTGGCACTAAGCATTCATTAGATATGTGTCCAAAGAATGAGGATGAGTTTTAGGATATGTCTAATGTGCCATATGCTAGTGCTCTAGGGAGTTTGATGTATGCAATGGTTTGCACTAGACCAGATATTGCCCAAGTAGTGGGAGTTTTGAGCAGATTTATGTCTAACTCTGGTAGACAACATTAGAATTATACGAAGGGGGTGTTTAAATATCTTGCAGGTACTCCTAATCATTGTTTGGTTTATTCTGGTACTGATAACATACAGGGTTTTGTTGATGTAGATTGGACAGGTGACTTGGATAGTCAAAGGTCCACTAGTGGCTATGTGTTTACTCTGTTTGGAGGTGCAGTGAGTTGGATGAGTATGAGGCAGCCCACAGTTGCTTTGTCCACCACAGAAGCAAAGTATATGGCTGCTACCCATGTCTCTAAGGAGGTAGTTTGGTTGAGGAGACTATGTACAAGTATTGGATTTAATTGCAGGATCATTCAGATTGGTTGTGATAGCCAAAGTGCTATCTGTTTGGCCAAGAATCCCATGTATCATGATCGAACTAAGCATGTTGATGTTCACTATCACTTTGTTCAAGAGTTGGTTACAAATGGAGAGATTGAGCTGAAGAATATAGACACTTAGGAGAATGTTGCAGATTCATTGACCAAGACTGTGAGCACAAAAAAGTTCATGTGGTGCAGAGAGGCCATGGGCCTTGTTTCTAGTGCCTGATTAGTTTTCATTTGATTTCTTATGGGTTTATTTACAATGTATAATGTCAAGTGGGAGAATGTTGGGATAAGGTGCCATTAAACTTGTAAATCCCAATATTGTATTATTCCATATATTATTTGTAATTTGTAATTATCCATAAGGAGATGTACAGGTTTCACCAGTAGTGGTAAAAATTATTTATTGTCCATAGTAATTATAGAGTTACTACATCGATAAGTTCCAGAGTTACCAGCAATAGTTATAGGATGTCATTTACTATGGTAATTGGTAATTGGTCAAAGTGGGGTACACATGTGGAGGAATCAGCTATTTTTAGTCTTATGATGCACCTCATAGATGTTGTAAGTAGGTGTAAGAGATTCTATGACAATTGTAAGTTGTCATAAGAATCTATGACATTTATGACAGCATATGATGCATCATAAGATTCTGTAAGTGGCTATTTTTGGCTCCTAGGTGTTCAAGCTTGCATGGGCATCTTTTGCCAAGTGTAGGATGTGTGTATAATAGTTTTTATGACCCTGTAAGAGCCTATTTTTGTCCATGGATGCCCAAGGTTGTATTGTTGACTCTTGACAAGTGTTATGAGCTTGTAAGAAGTCATTTAATGTTGCATGGGTGAAGATTCCAAGATGGACACCCATCTTGAGGTTGTAAAAATTTTATAAAGCCATGGCATAGTAAATGATATGTATAACAGGTTTACAGGTACTCAGGTGCTGCCGGAATGCTGTCGGATTGAAGACTAAAGGAGAGATTGGTGGTGTTGTTGTATTGTAAATCATTTTTAGATTAGTACAAACATTGGGCCTCTTTCTTGTGTGGAATTGTTTACCCGCAAGGGTTTTCTCCACGTTAAACATTGTGTTATGAGTTAAATTTTGCATTTCTGTGAAGCATAGTTTCATTTCTTATTACAATCTCCATCAATAATACACACTTAAAAGATTGCAAAAATTTATTTGAATCAGATTTCCATTGAAGTAGTGTTGCTTTCATTTCTAACAGTTAAAAAGAATAAAATGCAGAATTTGAAGTTCACTTATGAAACCATGCAAATGTCTGAAGATGAAAAGATTACAAGCTAATTATAGAAGGTGGAAGAAGTTGTCAGTGGCATAAAAGGACTTGATGGGAAGATAAATGATCAAGAATTGATATTGAAGGTACTTAGAACTCTTCCTAAAGCTTACAGTCATAAGGTATCATCTATTGAAGAATTACAAAATTTGAATCAGTTTACCAAAGAACAGTTGCTTGGCACTCTAAATACTTTTGAAATAAGAGAGTTTGGCACAAGTAGTGGAAGTGCAAAATATGAGACTGCATTTAAAGCTGGCAAGATAGAGAAGACTGTTGAATCAGATCCAGAAGACTTTGATGAAGTAGAAGCTAACTTTGTGAGAAGAATGAAAAAGGGTGCTAGCAAGTTTAGTGGTAAGTTACCTTTTAAATGTTTCAATTGTGGTAAAATAGGTCACTATGCTTCAAGATGTCCAGATAGAGCTCTAAGAATTAAGAATAAGGAAACCATAGGAAGGTTAGTCAAGAAAAAATACTATGCAAGCGTTTTGATGATGAATCAAGTTTTGAAGATGATATGGATGATGAATGCTTATTTATTTCCATAAGATATGAAACTAGTTTTGCTAACCCTGGAAGATGTGTGAAGGAAAGGAGTGATTCTGGAAGCATGTGCTAACCCTAGAGGCATTATAATATCTAATTTTCATGCTAGGAGTGAAAAGGATGAATGGGTCATTGACAGTGGATTCTCAAACCATATGATAGGTGATAAGAGTAAGTTTATTAAACTTGAAAATTATGAGGGTGGATTAGTTAGGTTTGGTGGTGATGAAGCTGCTAAGATTTGTGGAAAATGTTCAATTAGTTTTGATGCAAAGCATAACACTGACAATGTTCTTTATGTCAAAGTTTTAAATCATAATCTCTTGAGTGTTGGACAGATGTGTAGCAAAGGGTACGATCTTATGTTTTAGAATGATGGGTGTGAGATCAGAAAAGGCTCCGGAATAGTAATTGTTGCTGGAAAGAAGACAGGTGGAAATGTTTATCATCCAAAGGTGGTGTTAGTTATTGTCTTAGATCTCAGATCAGTGAGAGTTGGTTATGGCATAGGAGATTATGTCACATAAATTTTGATAGCCTGGTAAGGATAAGTTCAGTTCAAGCTATGAGAGATTTGCCAAAGTTAACAAAGCCTATTACTATTGTTTGTAAGGAATGTCAGTTTGGAAAGCAAACTAGAAGAAGCTTCAAAAGAAATGATCAGTCATCTACCAGATTATTGGAGTTGATGCATACAGACCTGTGTGGTCCTACCATAGTAAGGAGTTTCAAGGTGATAGTATTTCATGTTATTTATTGATGATTGCTCTACAATGACTTGGGTCACTTTTCTTAAGGAAAAATCAAAAGCCCTAGATAAGTTTAAAGCTTTTAAAGAAATGGTTGAAAATTAATTGGATATGAAAATCAAATGTTTGAGGTTTGACAGAGGTGAAGAGTTTACTTCTAATGAGTTGAACATGTTCTATGAGAATCATGGGATAAAGAGGCATCTATCTGCTCCCAAAATGCCTCAGCAAAATGGAGTGGTTGAAAGGAAGAACAAGATTGTTCAAGAATCTGCAAGAACAATGATAAAAGAAGCAAACCTACTGGAAGTCTACTAGAGAGAAGCAATTCATACTATTGTCTACATACATAACAGACTACAAGTGAAAGCAAATAATACAAAGACTCCCTATGAGCTATGGTATGGAAGGATTCCCACTATTAAATATTTCAAAGTTTTTGGAAGCAATTGTTATATCAGAAGAGATGAAGAACTAGGAAAGTTTGATGCAAGAACTGATGAAGGTATTTTCCTTGGATACTCTAACAAAAGCAAAGATTACCGGTGCTATAATAAGAGGCTAAGAAGGATTGTTGAAAGTGCTAATGTTAAGGTTGACGAAGATGTACAAAAGTTTTCAGAGATTAATGGATATGAATCAGATGAGTCTTCTTGTGAAGAAGAAGAAAAGACCAAAGAGAAGGAAGTACAGGTTGAAGCTCAAGAAACTCCAAAAATAGAAGTACAAGTTGAAGAACAAGAAGGTCCAAAAAAAGCTCCTAAAACTCCCAAATATGTGTAGAGGCATCACACTGAAGATCAAATCATTGGTGACAAGAGAAAATGTATACTGACAAGAAGCAGAGTTGCTAAAGATCAGGTAAATGTATGCTTACTTTCAAAAGTTGAACCTAAAACAATAATTGAGGCATGCAAGGATGAGAATTGGATCAAAGATATGAAAGAAGAACTAATGCAGATTGAGAAGAATCAAACTTGGGAACTTGTCCCAAGACTAGAGAATAAGAATGTGATTGGAACTAAGTGGGTATACAAGAACAAGTTGAATGAGAATGGAGAATTGGTAAGGAACAAGGCAAGACGTGTGTGTAAGGGGTACTCACAAGTGGAAGGAATAGACTATGAGGAAACCTTTGCTCCGGTAGCAAGAATGGAGGCTATTAGACTGTTTCTAGATTTTGCAGCACATAAGGATTTCAAGGTATATCAAATGGATGTGAAGTTTACTTTTTTGAATGGGGAGTTGGAAGAAGAAGTCTACATTGAGCAACTAGATGGATTTCAGTTGTCAGACAAACTAGATATGGTATGCATATTGAAGAAGGCATTGTATGGACTGAAGAAAGCTCCCAGAGCTTGGTATGCAAGGTTAGACAGGTATTTGTTGCAGCAGAGATTCAATAAAGGGTCTACATATGGTAATTTGTACATCAAGGTAAGCAAAGATCAAATCCTGATTGTTGAGGTCTATGTGGATGACATAATTTTTAGTGGAAATGAAAGTATGTGTAAGGACTTTGCAAATGAGATGCAAAAAGAATTTGAGATGTCAATGTGTGGAGAGATGAACTTCTTCCTTGGGCTACAAATTAATCAGACAGATAAGGGCATTTTCATTTCACAATCAAAGTATGTCAAGGAACTATTGAAAAAGTTTGGAATGGAAGATTCTAAACCAATTTGTAGCCCCATGACAACTGGTTGCAAGCTGAGCAAGAATGATGAATCCCCTAAGGCTGATCAGAGCAATTATAGAAAAATGGTTGGAGGACTACTATACCTAACTGCTACCAGACCAGATATCATGCATGCAGTCTGTCTTGTGGCAAGATTTCAAGCAGATCCTAGAGAGTCACATGTCATGGCAATAAAGAGGATATTCAGGTATTTGAAGGGCACTCCAGATCATGGTTTGTGGTATCTTAAGAACAATGAATTTAACCTAAGTGCCTACATAGATATAGATTGGGCCAGGTGTGTATATGGAAAAAAAAGTACAAGTGGTGGTGCATTTTTTCTTGGAGATAGAATTGTATCTTGGCTAAGAAAGAAGCAGGACTCAGTATCTTTATCTACTACAGAGGCAGAGTACATTGCAGTAGCATCCTATTGTACACAAGTGTTATGGATGAGACAAACCTTGAAGGATATCAAAGTTGAGTATGATGATCCAATTCCTATCTTTTATGATAATACCAGTGCCATTAACATTTCAAAGAATTTGGTGATGCATTCAAAGAAAAACATATTTCAATTAGATATCACTTTCTGAGAGAGAAGGTTGCAGAGAATGAAGTGAAGCTTGAGTGTGTGCCTACAAAGGATCAAGTTGTTGACATATTCACCAAGGCTCTTCCTAAGGATACATTTGAGTATCTCCAGGAGAAGTTTGGTGTTATTTCCCCTTCTTCTTTGAACTAGATGCATAAGGAGATGCATCAGTCCAGTATGATTCAAGATTCATTCTTTTCTAGACTAGTGATGGAGGCTACCTCTCAATGGGAGAAGGTAGTGGTGTTAATGATTATTGCAGATAGGGGGAGTATACAGAGAAGTTGAGGATAGTGCAAGTATGTGGAGTATCACAATTAGAGGAAGATAGTTTTTGAAAAAGTATGTCACTCATTGCCATTGATGTCAAAAGGGGAGAGAGTTCATGTGAAAAATAAAGGTAGAGGAAGAGAGCAAGATGTGTAAAAGAAAGGGGGAGTGAGATTAATGCAGAGTTTTGCCATGATGATTTTTCACATCATATGTTTCCATCAATGACAAAGGGGGAGATTGTTGCAAGTATGTGCTAATCGGTGTTGTCATTGATGTCAACATATTTGTGTTGTCATTGGTGTCAACTGTGTCTTCTAATGAAGTTAGTGTTGTTTAGTGTTGTTTGATTTAGTTGGTGGTTTGGATGCTTTGTATAGATGCTAAAGGTGTTGAGAATATTCCTATGTAGTTGGGTTTCCAAGTGCTTTTGAGAAAATTTGAATAATACTGAAAATAGTGTGTTGAAGGAGTTTTCTGGCTTGAAGTATATTGCTTGAGTTTTTGTTCCGCATTTCTTCTGTGTTGGAGATCTAAGTGTGTGGTTTTGATATGTTGTTAAGAAGTGGTGTAAGATGCTAAATCTAGAATTTAGTGGTCCAGATCACTGTGAAGTGAAAGTTATGTTCACCAGTTTGAGAACAGGATTTGACAGTGTTTCTAATTTGTGCAGAGGTGTCTGGGAGAAATTATTTGGCTTCACATTTCTCTGAAGAGTGGTTTTAGGTGTTGTGGTTTTGGATTTAAGCCTATAAGGTCCTTATCTACCTTCTATCCAAAAGGTTTGTGGTATGATGCTCTAGAAAGCAAGTTATTGGGTAGCAGAGTTTGACAGTATTGATTGTGAGCAGACAGTGAGCCTTTTTTAGGTGAAAGTTGTTGTGGATGAATTTGTTGATTTCTAGGTGATCTCAAGTTGGTTGTGGATGTTTCCAAAAATTTTAAAGCTATGGGCATGGTATGCAAGTTATGGTTGTGATCATGGAAGCGTGTGATGAAGAATCCCCTATGTTTACACCGTTTGGCTGACCTAGAAGTTTGCACTGATTGAGGAGTTGATTTGATGATTATGTGAGTGTTGTGTAGTGTGCTTAGATGGATTTGGGTCTAAGCTAAGGCTTAGAGTGCTTTTCCTTCATTCCCTTCCATCGTGGAATGTTTAGGTCCAGACCTAATTCAAATGTTGTATGTTTACCAACCTTAGAGACTGTTTCAAGGATTGAAGATTGTGTTGCCAACCTTGAAGATTGTTTCAAGGCTGATGGTGATATAAATAAGTGTTAAGAGTTCATGTGTGTGTGTGTGTGCATGGATGGTAGAGATGAATTTTGTGATGTGAAGGTGTTAAAGAGGGCAGTAAGAGCTTTCATGAGTTAGACGACTAGATGCAGTGAGCAAAAGGTGTCTACTATCTTTTGGTATAGATGCAAAGATGATGGTTGTTGTGCTTCATTGGAACTCAACCCATGCATGTATTAGATGCAATTTTATCATTGAACCTCTTCTTCCTTCTCTTTCAGTGGGAAGTGAGTCCACTTGGATAGTGAGTCCCATGCAGTGAGCATTCTTTGTATGGTAGTGAGCCTCTTGTAATTCAGTGTTGCTACTACTTTATATTGTGAGCTAATCCTCACCATGGTTTTTCCCTTTTAGGGTTTTCCACATAAAAATCTGGTGTTCTCTTGTGCATGGCATTGATGTGGTTAAGTTTATGTTATTTGATTTTCATGTTTAACCTTCATAACAGATTAAGGGTTTAAGTAAACTAATGTGGATGTGATTATTCTTATGAGGGTTTGAAATTTTTGTTACAACTGATTCACCCCCCCTCTCAGTTGTCTTGTGCCTTCAATAGCTACAACTTCTAAAAAGAATTCTATAGAACCTTCCAATTTACCTATTGTCCCTATTCAAGATCCCATGTAAAGTGGTTAAAAAAGTGGAGCAGGTCCACAGAAGATTTATCTGGTTAGGAGTTGATAATAAACAAAGAATCATGCTTATTCCTTAGGATAAAGTATGTGATCCTGAACTCTCTAGTGACCTCTGTCTGAGAAAGTTGAGACCCTTGAATATTGATCTTTTATCGAAAGCTAGATAGAGACTACTAATTGGTGATTTCCAATGGGTATATATCATAAGTCCAAAATACCTATCTAATGGTGAAGCTAAATATTTATTATCCATTGATTCACTCACTCCAAGCTCTATCTTCTATAAAAACTTGTTGAAATGCAAACGTCTATTGAGGAAAGGATCTAGGTGGAACATTGGCTTGGGGCATAATATTCAATTTTGGGATGATGCATGGCTCCTCAAGGATCCTTTCATATCATAAGCCCCTTGGAAGTTTTTATGTACCCCTTTCAAGTTTTATGTTGGGATAAGGTGGTTGACTATGTGGATGTTTAGAACTCTGCATGCTTGGAAGCTCTTTGTTATCTCCTCCTATGAATACATGGTTATCCTTCATCCCTCAAACCTAGTCAATGTCCTCCAAGGTTTCCATATTTGAAAACACGAGAGACTGAATGTTCTTGTGTGGGGAGTCTCTTCCTTTGGTATTTACTCTATTATCTTAGGTTATGTCTTGATGAGTCTCCTTCTAGATAGCTTCTCTTGGTTGAAGGTTTGGTTTAAATACCTTACCCTAAGGTTCACCTCTTTTTTTGGTCAACCTATAAAAATAAGATTCTCACTATTGACAATCTATTAAAAAGGAATTTTATATTTCCCAATAGGTGCCCTCTTCGTGAAAATGATGCTAAGTCTATATACTATTTATTGCTGGATTGCCCCTTTGTGTGGTAGACCTTTAATCTTTTGTTGAGTAAGTTCAAGCTAAGTTGGCCCAACTAGGGACTTTCTTTGATTTGATCTTCCAATGGTACCCTCCCTTCTCAAATCCCCAATTGAATGATCTTTGGTACCTTCCTCTCTCCCATTTCTGTTGGTGCATTTGGTTAGAATGGAATGTGAGAATCTTTAAAAGAAAAATGTTGAGCCATGTTAGGGTTAGCTTCAAAATATGCAATTCTATTTTTGAAAACTATTTGGTGATAAAAAAAGAGCAAGCCTAATGTCCCTCTCAATTTTTGAAAGTATGATTTCTTTCAATTGGGGTTTAAATATTACTCCAAGTGATTTGAAGGATAGAAAGAAAGTTGTGAGGATCAACATTAGATGGTTTTGCCTTGATCTCAATTGGTTGAAGTTGAATTTTGATGGGGCATCAAAGTGAAACTCAAGCCTATCTAGAGGAGGGAGTGTGATCAAATATAAAAAAGGTGGTCTTTTTGTTGCTTATGTAGGAGGTTTTATATGTGAAAAAGAGAATGAAGAAGACTAGCATGTACACTAGATCAAACCATCTTCGAGAATAACATTCAAGGACAAGACTAAGCCAAATCACTACCAAATGGAGGTGGACTTAGATACAGATCTTATGCTTAAGAGTGCTATGGAAAGATCTAATTTAATCAAGCCTTTTATCAAACCCTAGGTCAACTAATACACTAAACTATAGATTTGTAAATATTTAGTCATAACAGGAGATGTACAATAGATAATTAGAAACCAATTTCACAAGAGTGATCAGAGAGATACCAGAACATGTCTCAAAAGCTAGAATGTCAGAGGACTATTTCACGGGTGCCCAAGTCCAGAAGGGTGGAATCTTTAGAAATTGAAAACTGGAGAAATGTCATAGAGAATGTCTTGATGCTGGATTTGATGTTTGTTTAGGTAAAAAGACTATTTCATGCGCGCCCAAGTCTTTCGCAGATGAATATTTTTGAAATGTTGTTGGATCCTGATACCCTTTTTCTTACTTAATCTTCGTGTGCCTTCACTTTTCTAGATCTTGCACATGTAACTTGCATACAAGAAGAAATGACATTTGGGGGTTATGGTATTTAGGGACTTGCCTCAGTCAAATCCTGGGATAGCATTCAAGCTTCCCAACACCGTTGTTTGATAGAGAGTGTGTTCCCTAGTAGGGTAGAGTCTAAAAATAAATTAGTGATGATGAAATCAAATGGTGATGAACACAAATGATATCACCTATGTGATGAAACCCTTAGGAGGATGAATTATCTTTAACTCATAAGGAGAGATACACAATAACTTCAAAACCTTCAACAACACATAATGACAATAAAAATCTGCTCTTTAAATCACAATGAATGCTTTGAATGCTCTTTACTCCAATGCTTCAAGTTGGCTATCTATACTAGGTTCATAATGAATTCAAAAACACACTTATATATGCTTTTCCGCTAACATTCATGAAATTAACTAAAAGAGCCGACAAGGAGAAACCCTTTTAAAGGTCCTATGCCTTCATACATTTAAATTTGCCCTAACCAATTAGGGAGGACTTGGGTGCAGGCGCCCAAGTCCCAAGGCACCTTTTTGGTCTAGGGTAGGACTAAGCATGGGCCCCTAATTCCCAATTTGCATTGGTTTCAGGGGATTTTGCATCAAGATGAATATTTAGGATGCATAATGTAATCACGGGGACCTAGGAGCTAAACAAGGAGGTAAAAGGGCATGTGTCCACTTTTGACTCCATAACATTTAGCCCCCACTTTAATGTGCATATGATCTTATGATCAATACATGCATTAAAGTATAGTTGAAGAATATCAAACACATCAAACACTAGAGTGAAGACACACCCTATGTCTAGAAGACTATTTCTAGCCCCCAAGATTAGGCAAACATAAGGAAACACTTGACAGTCACGCAAAACATAGTGAATATAGTAAGGAAGCATGCAATACATAGAGAAAATAATAAAGTACACAATACATGGAGAATACATGATTAAACAAATATATATATATATAACCCTAACTAGGCGATAGGGGGAGCTCATCGCTACGTGCCACCATCAAAGACACACAAAACACATAACGTGGGGTAGCTCACCGCTATGTGCCTTTAAACCACTAAAACATGCAAAACACACAATGTGGGGGGAGCTCATCGTTACATTCCTTTAAACCACTTAAAACATGCAAAACACATAAGGAAGACACATAGAAAACACACGGAATACACGAGTGTCGCAAAGTATGTCATCAACACACTATATGTCTTATACATAGCAAACACGAGAGGTAGGGAGGAGCTCATCACTACACTCCACTATCTAAGACATGCCAAACACACCTGATGGTTGAGCTATGCTACTACAACCGCCAAAGACATGCTTAAGGGTGAATAACTCAAGATCCAACCTTGCCTCCACAGTGGAATTTTAAAAGGATGTGCTACCACTCAAGGGAAGACACAATCTTGCCTTCCACAAAAGGGCTTTCAAAATGCAACCCCACCTACATCTACAGATGCCTTATGGTGAAAAGGAAGCATGCACAAAGTATACAACCCCACATGCATCCGTAGATGCCTTAGAGTGAAAAGGAGAAATAGGCAAAACAAAACAAAGTACACAACCCCACTTACATCCATAGATGCCTTATGGTGAAAAGGAAGCATACGCAAACACGCTTTATCATCAATATCTAAAATAATCAAGCATAATACCACAATATATGCCCCCATCTAAAGTGGTTGATCTCTCTTGTTGGTATCAAACACATTTAAGGTAAATTGAAAACACACAAGGGAACAAGAGCTTTCACAAAGTCCATACTCCAAAGTGACATGTGCTTGCAATCTCTAAATGTTCCCAGCAAACACATCAATATCATTTGCTAACATAATCAACAATATATAAGGTTTGGTTAGAAAATTTAAGCTAAGATAACAACCAAATCAATTCATGAAATTTACATAGAAATCATTTATCATATCACATAATAGACCAAGGCTACACTTGTGGGTTTAGAACCAAGTATAGCCGTGAGGTTATACTTCAGGTATCTCAGAACTGAGTGTATCTACAAGGTGAGATACAAAAAGATCAAAAGTCCATAGAAGCATATTTAGATTATTGTAAAGGTTTGTTACAAGAATCTTCACAGTCAAGCATCAGTAATATATCAACCCCATCTTCATATATGGACTAGGTCCATTATTTGTTTCTTGTTGTAGGGATGCATGGTCCTTATTAGTATTTATTTGGTTTCGTCATCCTCCAACTAGTAGAACAACTAAAGAATGAAAACACTAAAAATGAGAGAGGAGACAAAAGTGACTTGGGTTCACAATGTGGGAAGATGCCCCCAAGACATCCTCCACAACGTTATGCCCCCAAGGCACCACACAACAATTACAACTAGAGAGAGGAATAGAAGAAATAAAGAAACAAATAGAAGAATGGTCACAACAGAGGTGGTCTCCTTGTATCCTTGACCTTACAAGAGTATCGAGGGTCATCCAAGGAGACCTAAACAACATTTTACACAATACAGGGGAACACAACACAACACACAAGAGGAGGCCACCCATGAGAGCAACTCGAAGAGGTGCTACATCAAAGGTGGCTAAAAGGTTAAGAAATACTTACCTGTTATATTTATTGTTAAGGCTTGGTGCTTTGTTCTTCCTTCCCTTTGAGTCATGTTAGCTATGTTGTCCACATTTTCCAGTGAAGAGGAAGTCGTAGGATTTGGTAATGAAAAGCTTCACTCTTGTAGCTTTTATCTTTCTATATGTAAGGATGGTGGAGGAGAAACCTTAAAAATTCCCATTTCTGTCAGTTGAAGTGGTGTTGAAGCACCTTGAACCTTAGAAACAGTATTTTCATTTTGTGTAAGCTCAACATCCATCCCCAAAGGGTTTGATTTAGGAGAACTATTCATGATCTCTGCATCCTTAGAGATATCCAAAGTACTTAAATGTTCAGGCAATGATAAGCAATCCATAGTATGAGCCTCATTTAAGATGTTGAGAAGAGATTTAAGATTAGTAGATGGACATCAATTATCAATCGAGTGAGGATTCTTTTTAAAAGGAGGCTCTTCATCCTCTAATGCTTCATCTTTTACAGGGAACATTGGAATGAAGAGATGGTAGGGTGGTGTTAAGGAATGTACCAATGATTTATTCTTCTTGCTCCAAAATTTCCTCACAAGTGAGAATCATGTTGGGAGAGGAATCCAAATCATTGGATGACGCAAACAAGGCTATATCAGCCTTGTATGTCTTAGAAATTATGTCCATGATATCATCATGAAATGTAGTAAGAGAAGGAGTATCTTCATCATCACCTTCCTCGTGATCATTCATAGAGATGAAATTAGTGAGGTTTTCTAATATCGAAGGGTATATACCCATGAGGGTTGTGAAAATATCAAAATCAGATATGTAACAAAGAATTTCATATGTGGAACACATAGAAATGTATATCATATTGTAATGTCAGAAAATGTCCCCTTGGGGGATTTTTCCTCATAAGGTTTAGCTCCCGGGTCTTTTGCATGCATTTAGGACATCTTACTTCATAATTTGGCATCCCGATAGAATGAGCCCTAGGTAACATGACAAATGGGACCTAGGAGGACCCCTTGAGCTTGATCCTACCCAAAATAGGGGGGAGGACTTGGGTGCATGCACCCTAGTCCTGCCCTATTTTGGGGCAGTCCCAATTTTTGGGTGTTGGCTTGTGACCGTTATTTGGGTCCTATGCCGACACGGTAAGTTTAAATTTACGAAATCTTGGCAGGAGTGTTTGTATTTGCATATAAAAGCATGTTTAGGCATTCATTTAGAAACTAGATTTCAACTAGATGATTACTAACAAGATATTGTGTTCTCAAGGTGATTCAAGGTTTTCATTGTGTTGCAAGAGAAAATTTGTGTGGTCTATGTGTTTGTGTTTGTAGATTTGAGCATCCATTTCATCATGGAATGAAGATCATCTTCCTCCATGAGATCTTCACTACAAGATGACATTATAATATGTTTTCATCATCATTTCCTTTAGTTTTTGCCTCTACCTCACAAGGGCACGCACTCTCTATCTGACAACGGTGTTCAGAGACTTAAGTGTCCTCTAGGGCTTGATTGAGGAAAGCCTCTGAACACCACAACCCCCTCCCAAAGTTTACATGGTTGTAGGTTACAGGTTGTAGAATTAGACAAAGTGGAGTTGCAGGAAGGCATCTTGAAGTGTCAGAATTACATAACAGGAAGAAAAACAACACCCTAGACTTGGGCACCCGCTCATTAGTCCTCCAACTTCCATGATAGGAAAATCTCTAGAACAACAAGGAAGAGTTGCAGACTGAGTTTACAAATCCAGACAAAAAGTAGGGCATTGGACTTGGGTGCCTGCTCTTTTCTCCCTGACTTTTCTGCCTTAGAACCCTGAAAACAGGTACTCTATGATTTGATATTTTACATCTATCTGCAAGAGTTTTTTCTGTTATTCATCAGTTTATTGTCGTATTTGAGAAATTAGGGTTTTAATGGTTAATTGAGCATAGGAGAAGGAAAATTGGCAATTAAACACCCTAATCCAAGCTTCCCTACATCTCACAATGACCTAGGGTATGATAGTGCATTGCCACTCGACTTGAGGTCCTTGAATGTTAAGGGTGAAAGGAGGATTTAAACATCTAACAACACTAAATTAAACAAATCCCAATTTTACCCTAAACATTTTGGTGAACCTTGGACTTAAATTGCAAATTTCTAAGTGTGTGTCTTTAGATTTGGATTGATTGATTTCATTCATATAGTCTTTCATCTTATTGCATTGAGAAAATTACAAAAAAATTAAAAAATTAGCAAAAATTTGAAAACCCTAGCTTGCATTTTCATATAGATTACTAAATTGCATCAATTCTTTCTAAATTTACCTAATTCATGATTTTTGCATCATATCTGATATAAAATATAGAAAAACACAAAAATTCAATAATTTGCGTTGTATTTTCATCATTAATTTGCTAGGCTTTTGTAGAAATTTTGGCAATTTTCATATAACCTAGTAATTCCAAAATCTAGGGTTACTAGGCAAAATTTTCTTTCAGATTTTTATACTGATTTTAGAATCTAATTAAAATTTGCATTTGGCTGTAGTCTTGCATTTTAGTGTAAATTTGCATTTAGATTTTAAATATTTGCATTTTTGCATAGAAAACTTCAACAAAAAAAAACTAGCAATTTTCATGCATTTTCATTAGATTTACATTGGCATTTTGCATATTAAAGCTTGGAATTCATTTTCAGATCTGAGAACACTTCATTTTCATCATAAATCAAACTTCAAAGCATTCACATAGCATTTTGTGCCAAGATCTCAAACCTAGGGCTTCAAAAACATCGATTTTCACTAAATTTGGCCTTATCGACTCTCTAAACTTGCACCATAGGCATGTTGTGAAGGGTATTTTTGCATTAATTGGCTGTTATTAGGGTAATCATTTTCTTCCCCTCCTAAAATCTTCACAACACTCTTTTAACGGGCTCTTGTATTGAAATTCTGGCAAAAAACTACACATTTTTGTTATTTTTGCCCTAGGGTTTGGCCTAGTTTGTACTCCAAGTGTGTTGTGACAAATTTTATGCATTGAAGTGACTGATATCATTTCTTTTATCTTCTACACCTCCTAAAATTCATTACAACACCCCCTTTTCCAGGTCTTGGAAGTAAAAATCTGTGAAAAATAGCCTATTTTTGCTATATTTTTGCTATATTTTCACTATAGTTTGACTTGGCATTATCTTGGATTTGCATCAAGAGTGTGTTGAGAAGGATCTTATTGTTGTTTTGGACTGATATAAGACATATAACTTTCTTCCCCTGATCAAAATCCTTACAACACCCTATGTCTCACTTATTTGCATTGAAAAAAGTACAAAAATCAAGCATTTGAGGATATTTTGGGGCATATCGCTTTGCACTTGACTTTGATATACTTTTGGAAAAACTTTTAAATATGATTTGAGCATAAAAACATGGCCTCTAATCACA
This sequence comes from Cunninghamia lanceolata, assembly GCA_027924645.1. NCBI lineage: Eukaryota > Viridiplantae > Streptophyta > Pinopsida > Cupressales > Cupressaceae > Cunninghamia > Cunninghamia lanceolata. The sequence goes on from BSBN01001359.1 coordinate 11,587,375, forward strand.
AGAACAACAATAGGTTCCCTCCTAGATCTTACATGAAAAGGAAAGCACCTGAACCTGAAATTGTGTTTACACCTCATGATAGAACAATTGGAGGTTCTGAAGGACCTCTTTACATCACTGTGAAAATAATGGGAAACCCCATGGATGGAACTCTTATTGATCCTAATTGCATGACTAATGTTGCTACTAAGTAATTCCTCTTTTCACATCAATTAATGCAAGGTTCTTATGACCCCTCGAACATGATGATTAAGACACATAAGGGAACCTTTATCAAGCCTTTGGGTAAGATATCATTGTTGGTAACACTATTTGGAAAACATGTCGAACAATGGTTTGATGTTATCCCTATTTTTGACCTCTTTTGTATTAAATTAGGACATCTTTGGCTAAAATAAATGAAAGCTATCCCTTCAACTATACACCACTGTCTAAAATTCCCTTTTGATGGACGCATGATTACCATCCCTCGCAACAAATATAAACCTTTGGTTGAGAAAAAGCATTACATATTGAATTATTTTTGGGATAAAACTGAAATACCTAGTCCTTCTATACAAGAAATGACAAAAGATAAACAACCCGCATGTGAAGAGAATCTTAGACCAAAAGGACAAGGTCCCTATGCGGAGGTTCCTCCCTCGAAATCCTTACAAGGTTCGGGAGGTCATTGTTGACAACAAAATATTCCACTGCAACAAACAAAGTTTGACCCTAGTGCTTCATCTTCTAAATTGCACAAGCCTATGAAAGAGGATAGCCCTATCTTACAAGAGATAAGTGGTAAAAGAAAACAAAATAGAAAAACAAGAGAAAGAAGAAAAAGAAGACAAGCTTATGCTATAAACCTTGCTTCTCAACAAGAAAACATTGATCCTAACATTCAACCAAACAAAAATGATCCTAACAACGAACAACATGGTGAGCAAGACAGGAATTTAGCTATGATACCTTATTTCCCACTTTCCTCCAACATTAGGGAGTGGGAAGATGATGACGATGATTTGCTTATAGACAACCTCTAGCCCGGTAGGGGCCCTATAGGTAAGTATCTCTAACCTTTTATCTCTCTCATGATGTGCTTCTCCCGTGATGTGTTATGTGTTGTTTAGGCCTCCTGGGATGACCTCAGATTCTCCCATAAGGTCTGGGATACCAAGAGACCACCTCTATTGTGACCTTCTTCTATTTGTATCATCATTCTTCTAAATTGCCTCTCTTTCTGATTTCATTATTGTATGTTGTGTCTTATGGACATAGCGTTGCGGTTGGTGACTTGGGGGCACCCTCCTACATGATTGTCCCTAAGACACTTGTTTCTCCTCTCTTATTTATTGTTTCCCTTCCTCTAGTATTTCTATCTAGCAGGCGGATGATGAAAAACATTTATACTGATGCGGACCTAGTGTCCCTTTCGAGAGCAATCAAAAAAAAGACTTAGTTCCTAATATGACGATGGGGTTGTATATCTTATCCAATGCTTGGCTAGTGGAAGCACTTATGCTTTCCACGTAGTGAATTTTATGATGTTTCTATCTCATTTACAAACCTTAACAATATTGCTGCTCCGTGCACCTTTTTTGTCTTTGAATCTAGCCTTGGTGGTACTCGATTCGGAGAGCTTCGTGATATAGCCCTATGGTTATCCTTGAACTCCAGATTCATTGTATAACCTTGGCTCTTTGTTTGGTTAATAATATGCATTGATGTTGTTGTTTATCATAATTTTGTAGACACTAGCATGTTTCTTGCAGGGATGTGTTTGTGGGAACATTTGGCGATCGTAAAGTACATGTCACCTCCGGGGGGCATGGGCTTTATGAAAGTCTGTGTTCCCTTGTGTGTGTTTTTCCTACCTTAACGTGCTTGATATTGATATCTAATATCGACCACCTTAAGGTGGGGGAATATATAAGGTAAGTTGTCTATTATAGATGGTAGCAATGTGCTTGTCCTCAGATGTAGTTTAAAGACCAGCACGATGAGTGCTTCTTGCATCCTGAGTTTGTATGCAATCAATCAATCAATCAATCAATCATGTAAGCCCTCTATGGAGGTGGGATATCACGTTTATCCTTTTTATCTTAAGCCCTCTGTAGAGGTGAGGATGGTGTATTTCTCAGAGCAGATTGCATCATCCTGTCATTTTCAAAAGTCCTCTGCGGAGGCAAGGAGTGGTTCTATGACTAACTCAACCCTTAAGCGTGTTTTTGGTGATTGTTGTGGCGAAGTCCAATCATTAGTGTGTGCCTGTAATGTGCCTGAGATGGTGTTGGACCTAGAAATATGTACACTCCATCACGTGTCTGATGTGTTTTCTCCATGTCTTCAAGTGTGTGTGTTTGGTGTGTTTTTTGCCCCATATGCAGTCTAAAGACCAGCGCCTTAGATTGTGCTTCCTACATTTTGGGAGGTTTTGCGTATCTTGCATGTGTGTTGCCCCATATATATGAGTGCATCATGTATTATGGGAGGTTTGTTTACTTTCCATTACTTGCATCTGCATTTCATATATATGAGAAAAAGAAAAGAAAATATATCATTTTTGTATTCCATGCATTAATGTGTCTTCTATGCATTGACTATTTTCTCTGTGTTCTACGTGACTGTAACTGTCTTCTCTATGTTTTGCGTGCCTGTTATTGTATTCCATGTGATTGGTGTGTCTTCTCCATGCTTGGCATGTTTGCTGTGTTTGCGACCGTACTTTAATGCATGTATTGGCCTCACGTTTATACATACATTAAAGTGGGGACTAAATGTGACGTCAGAAAATGTCCCCTTAGGGACTTTTCCCTCATAAGGTTTAGCTCCCAGTTCTTTTGCATGCATTTAGGACATCTAACTTCATAATTTAGCATCCCGATGGAATGAGCCCTAGGTAACATGACAAATGGGACATAGGAGGACCCCTTGAGCTTGACCTTGCCCAAAATAGGGGGGAGGACTTGGGCACCCCTAGTCCTGCCCTATTTTGGGGCAGTCCCAATTTTTGGGTATCGGCTTGTGACCATTATTTGGGTCCTATGCCGACATGGTATGTTTGAATTTACGAAATCTTGGTGGGAGTGATTGTAGTTGCATATAAAAGCATGTTTAGGCATTCATTTAGAAACTAGATTTCAACTAGATGATTACTAGCAAGCTATTGTGTTCTCAAGGTGATTCAAGGCTTTCATTGTGTTGCAAGAGCAGATTTGTGTAGTCTATGTGTTTGTGTTTGTAGATTTGAGCATCCATTTCATCATGGAATGAAGAGCATCTTCCTCCATGAGATCTTCACTACAAGGTGACATTATATTGTGTTTTCATCATCATTTCCTTTGGTTTTTGCCTCTGCCTCACAAGGGTACGCACTCTCTATCTGACAACGGTGTTCAGAGACTTAAGTGTCCTCTAGGGTTTGACTGGGGAAAGCCTCTAAACACCACAACCCCCTCCCAAAGTTTCCCTGGTTGCAGGTTACAGGTTACAGAGCTGGACAATGTGGAGTTGCAAGAAGGCATCTTGAAGTGTCAAAATTGTAGAACAGGAAGAAAAACAACACCCTGGACTTGGGCGCCCGCTCATTAGTCCTCCAACTTCCATGACGGGAAAATCTCCAGAGCAACAGGGAAGAGTTGCAGACTAAGTTTCCAGATCTAGACAAAAAGCAGGACATTAGACTTGGGCGCCCGCTCTTTTATCCCCAGCTTTTTTGCCTTAGAACCCCAAAAATAGGTACTCTATGATTTGATATTTTACATCTCTCTACAAGAGCTTTTTCTGTTATTCTTTAGTTTATTGCCGTATTTGAGAAATTAGGGTTTTAATGGTTAAATTAGCATAGGAGAAGGAAAATTGGAAATTAAACACCCTAATCCAAGCTTCCCTACATCTCACAGTGACCTAGGGAATGATAGTCCATTGCCATTCGACCCTAGGTCTTTGAATGTTAAGGGTGAAAGGAGGATTTAAACATCTAACAACACTAAATTAAACAAATCCCAATTTTACCATAAACACATATATGTATGCTATTTGATTTAAAACTTGAGGATCCCTATTAGTGAATTTAGAGAAATTATCAATATCTATGATATATGCAAACACAGCTTCCAAAAATGAATAACAAGAAGCATCCATGATGAAAGTATGATAGCTCATGGCACACCCAGACACTAGTTTGAGGAAATCAGGTTTTTGAAGATCAAAAACACACTAATTTCACTCAAAACAAAGTGAGTATGATGTGAAGAGTGCTGCACAAAAAGGTAATGTAAATTATTTTAAGATTTTGCACAAAGAAGTGTGAGAAATATGCTAAAGTTCTTAATGTTGAAATACACAATGTGTAATTGCAAAGATTGTGATTTTTGAAATGAAAGATGGAAAAAGATACAACACTTCAAGGTAAAATTAGATATGAATGAGTGTTTGCAATAGTAGAAAAATCTGAAATAAGATTTTGACTACAAACCCTAGCTTTTGAAATTGACTAGGGTTTAGGAAAAAATGCAACTTTTTCAACAAAACCCTAGCAAATGAGATCTTTAAATGCTAGGTACAATATCATGAAATGATTGTATACTATAATATGGATCAGGTTTGATTCAAAAATTAGAAATTTAAATCTTTCTATCATATGAAGTGAAAACAATGCAAAACTATGCCTTTTTCAAGCCTAGAATGCTCAATTTTTTCACTTTTTTCAAGATTTTCAAATGAAGAGTGATAAGTATGCTATAAATTAATGCAAGATCTGAATTCAACACTCAGCAAGATGCAACTACTTGAGGCTACGGGTTCACCAAAATGTTATGTGTGAAAAAGAGAATGAAGAAGACTAGCATGTACACTAGATCAAACCCTCTTCCACAATAACATTCAAGGACAAGATTGAGCTAAATCACTACCAAATGGAGGTGGACTCAACTATAGATCTTGTGCTCAAGAGTGCTATGGAAAGATCTGATTTAATCAAACCTTAGGTCAACTAATACACTAAACCCTAGATTTGTAAATATTTGATCATAATAGGAGATGTACAACAAATAATCAGAAACTAATTTCACAAGAGTGATCAGAGAGATACCAGAACCTATGTCTTAGAAGTTGGAATGTTAGAGGACTATTTCTCAGGTGCCCAAGTCCAGAAGGATGGAATCTTCAGAAACTGAAAACTAGAGAAATATCACAGAGAATGTCCTGATGCTAGATTTGATGTCTGTTTAGGTAGAAAGACTATTTCATGGGTGCCCAAGTCTTCTCTAGAGGAATATTCTTGAAATGTTTTCAGATCCTGAAACCCTTTTTCTTCCTCAGTCTTCTTGTGCCTTCACTTTTCTAAATCTCACATATGTAACCTGCACACAAGAAGAAATGGGGTTTGGGGGTTATGGTGTTTAGGGAATTGCCTCAGTCAAATCCTAGGATAGCATTCAAGCTTCCCAACCCTGTTGTTTGATAAAGAGTGCATGACCTAGCAAGGCAGAGGCTAAACATAAATCAATGATGATGAACACAAATGATATCACCTATGTGATGAAACCCTTAGGAGGATGAATTCTCTTCAACTCATAAGGAGAGATAGATGATAGCTTCAAAACCTGCAACAACACACAATGACAATAAAAATTTGCTCTTTGAGTCACAATGAATACTTTGAATGCTCTTTACTCTAATGCTTCAAGTTGGCTATCTCTATCTAGGTTCATAATGAATTCAAAAACACAATTATATATGGTTTCCCGCTAACATTCATGAAATTAACCAAAAGAGCCAACAAGGAGAAACCCTTTTAAAGGTCCTATATCGACATACATTGAAATTTGCCTTGACCAATCAGGGAGGACTTGGGTGCAGGCACCCAAGTCCCAAGGCACCTTTTTGGTATGGGGTAAGGCTAAGCATGGGCCCCTAGTTCCCAATTTGCATTGGTTCGGGGGATTTTGAATCGGGATGAATATTTAGGATGTATAATGTAATCACGGGGACCTAGGAGCTAAACAAGGAGGTAAAAAGGCATGTGTCCACTTTTTACTCCATAACAGGAGGTATGGGAGTGCAATCCAACCATGTTACAGAAGCCATGGCTATCTACTAGGGATTTTAATATGTTAAGGTGCTCAAGGTCTCCCATCTTATCATGGAGGGGGATTCACTCAATATTTTTAAGTGCCTTAAATTTGAGTTACCCCCTCTTGGACTATTAAAATATAATTTATGAAAAGTTGGAGTCTCTCAGGGAATTTAAGGAGATAAATATTTCACACCTATAGGGAAGGTAATAGGGTAGTGGATAGAATGGCTAAAATTAGCATTGGTGGGTGGAGGTTTCAAAATTGGGAAAAGTTATACTATGTGCCTAATGAAGTTATTAAAAGACTATTTGATGAGGCTCCATAGTTTCTTTCTTGACCTTATGATCTTCAATATTTGGTTTCTTTTAAAATGGAGGACTTATTTGTTCCCCTATGATGACATGTGTGACAAGTTGAAGCATCCTAGCAAATATAGTAGTAACATAAGTATGGCCCATCATTCCAAGGAGAGTCTAAATCTTGTAACCATTATGTCTATGATCTGAAGCAAGTCAAATAGTCACATCATATTTAAGCTCTAGAGGAATCTCTTGATGATTTAGTCCCCATAAAATATTTTTCAAGAGGAGAGGGAGGGTCTTTTATAGGGGTCTTAAGGTTTCTTTTCTTTCTCAAGAGTCATCCTTTGAGAAGGGGTGTTCTTAGAGGCTTCATATTAATCCCTCTTCCTATGAAAAAATTAGGAATACTTCTATTGTCTAGCACATCTTAAGAAGGTATAGGATAACTCATTTCATGGAAAGGGTAAATGGCTATGACTTTATTTTTTCAATGGAATTTTTGAGATCTTGGAAGGGTAGGAAAGTTCATGTTAGAGGTCTTAGCTTCAAGGTGATAGAGGAATGTATAGTGGAAGTCATTGGGTTGTCCATGGAAGGGTTGAAGACTTTCAAGGTTGGGGAAATTAAAAAAAGATGATATGGAAGCTTTCTTCATAAGAAAGGAGAAGCTTGTGAGATTTCAAGTAGGCTATCTTATGGAATACTTGCCCAGACCTTGGGATGAGGTAAGCATCTAATTTATAAAATATATCACTCTTGAAGGAAAATGCAAATGTGTTTTTTCCTACCATTTACTTTGCGTAACCATTTTAGACATAGGAGGCTAGTTAGCTTTCCATTCTACTTGCTTATTCCCTTGGAGTTATTTTTTGCTGATGTTTGGCTCAATAAGGTTGAAATGCTAGTACACCAAGTTTTAATTTTCTTTCTTTATCAATTTTCCAAATCCAAAGTGGTTTTTAGGGAACCTTCTATGAGGGTTAATATTGTGGACTCCTCCTATCATGATGCTACTCTTTGGACAAGAAGGGCCCTATCCTACATTCTATCACAATTAAAATCATGCCTTGGATTTGGAGGTGGAATCTAACCCTAGAACTAGGGATAATAAAGGAAAGATTGATTTGTTATTGAAGCATGATAAGAATAAGGACAAGGTTGGGGAGGATGAAGGGAAGGAGACCTTTGTTTTGGTTGAGAGGTAGTTAGAAGGTATCAAAGGAAAGTAGATTACTGGAGCCTAAAATTCCTTGAGGAAGATGGAAGTGGATTCGATGAAGGGGTTGCACCTTAAAGAGAGTGAAGAGTTAACACCATGCATAAAAACTAAGTCTTTTGGGAAGAGAATAAGGTAGAGGATTGTGTTGTTACTATTATTGAGGAGCTCTCTATAAGGAATTTAGTTAGTAAAGTTGACTATTTGAAGAGAGACTTGTTGTCACTTGGATTTTCACCCTTTGTTGAAGCCCATTGTTGCAACAATCTACTGAAACATTGAACTGATCTCAAGGTGTGCAACCCTAGAGACGAGATCAGACCTTGAGAGAAGGCCGATTCCTTTTTTTGAGCTTAAGGCTCAGAGAAATAACTTGCAACTAAATCCTATTCTAACAATCACCAGGAAAAGGAGAAGAAGGAGAAAACTAAAAATAAGATGGTGATGCACCAGATTTAGTGTGGATGGTTTCAAGATCAACCCTACATACACAACATAATTTCAAGTAGCAAATAAACATACACATATCACAAACTCTTTGCAGAGGTGAATAAATTTGATTGAAATCCCCAAGCAATAACTAATTCACAAAACAAAGATTCAAACACCCAGAAATTACATAGTGCAAAAATGTGAGAATGTAAAATCTGTTGTTTATTTATCATGGAGTCAAGATTACACAGCTAATACAAGAAATTTTATTCAAAAACAAAATAGCAACCCACATTACATCTTTTACATATGCATAAATAGCATTTTTCAAATCATTACTGCAGCCCTGGGCATGGAAAACTTGATCAACATGCCTTTCTAGTAGCCCATACCCTACAAACATCACGTCCCATGGCCCTGTCAAAAAATCCCTACAATCTTTCATGTTGCTCATGCTTTTAGTACTAGGTTTTTAATGAGGAAAGGGGCCACAGACAGATATGGGTTACTAGAGCCATTATTTCAACCACTTTGGGTACCTGTAACAATAAAACTCATGCTGCTATTCTAGCTACCAAAAGATTTGCTTCAATCTGCATTAATGATGCCCTTAAAGGCATTAAGTAGGTATTTTAGGGCAACACACAAAAAATCCACACTTTTGTCAATTTTACAACACTTTAAAATATCTAACTTTTTATTTCTGGTGCCTAAAATGCTCTTCTGGGTCCTTTTATACTATTGTTCCACTTGGTTAGTGATTTCTTACTGACCAACAAATGGCCGACGAGATCTTTCTATCATTTCTTAATTCTTAGACCAATGCCTTAGCCATATTTTGGCTTCCTTGGTGATGAAATCTATCCCCTTTACCTATACCTCCACTAGTCTAGCTAGTTCTGACCCGCTCAACTAGTCACCATGCTTTGCTTCGACCACTTGAGCTTTGTCAGGGATTATACTAGGAACAGGAACTCATCGGAGAGTTCCTAGTTCCTAAAAAACTCCCCAAACTTTGACAAACCCTTGCCTTTGCCTTTTCCCCACCACCAGTTCAACCGGTCTCCAACTCCTATCCATTTGAGAAGTTTTACCTGCCCTGACCACTTGATTCAGTCCCGTTAGTGATTCCACTAGGAGTAGGAAGCCATTGGGGATTTCCTAGTTCCTAGGAACTAGGAAATCTCTGACAGAGACTTCCCTTCTCCATACTTGCCTTCAAGCCTCCTTGCCAACACGTTCCATTTCGTCGAGGAGCTCTCAATGGAGCTTAAGTGGCCAAAGCAAAGCATGGTGACCGACCGTGTAGGTTAGGACTAGCTAGGCTAGTGGAAGTACAGGTAAAGGGGACAGAGTGGATTGCAAAGGAAGCCAAAATATGGCTAAGGCATGGGTCCAAGAAGTAAGAAATGATAGAAAGAGCCTGTTAGCGAGTTCACAGTCGGTAGGAAATCACCAACCAAGTGGAATAAAAGTAAAAAAGGACCTAGAAGGGCATTTTAGGTGCTACCAATGAAAAGTTAGATATTTTAAAGTGTTGTAAAAGCACCAAAAGCATTGATTTTTCATGTGTTCTCCTAAAACACCTACTTAATTCCCTTGAGGGTGCCATTAATGCAGATTGAAGTAGATATTTTGGTAGCTACAATAGTGGCATGAGTTTTATTATTGCAAGTACCTAGAGTGGTTGAAACAGTGGTTCCAATGACCTAGATTTGATCGTGGCCCCTTTCCTCGTTAAAACCCTAGTACTAAAAGCATGAGTGACATGAAAGATTGTAGGGGTTTTCTGACAAGGCCATGGGACATGATGTTTTCAAGGTATGGGTGACTGGAAACCAAGTTTTCTACACTGAGGGTTGCAATAATAATTTGAAAAATGCTATATATGCATATGTAAAAGATGTAATGTGGGTTGGTATTTGGTTTTTTGAACCAAAATTCTTGTATCATCTGTGTAATCTTGTCTTTGTGATTAATAAACAGTAGATTTTACCTTCTCACATTTTTGCACTGTGTAATTTCTAGGTGTTTGAATCTCCATTTTGTGAATTAGTCATTCCTTGTGGGTTTCAATCAACTTTATTTACCTCTGCAAAGAGTTTGTGATATGTGTATTCTTATCTGTTGCTTGAAATTATGTTGTGTATGTAGGGTTGATCTAGAAACCATCCACACTAAATCTAGTGCATCACCATCTTATTTTCAGTTTTCTCCTTCTTCCCCTTTTCTTGGTGATTGTGAGAATATGATTTAGTTGCAAGTTATTTCTTTGACCCTTAAGCTCAAAAAGAGGAACCAGCCTTCCTTGGAGGTCTGATCTCATTTATAAGGTCCCACACCTTGAGATTAGTCCAATGTTTCACTAGATTGTTGCAACAACAGGCTTTAACAAAGGATGCAAATCCAAGTGACAACAACACTATAATCTTCAACAAAGTACCCTAAAGTGGTTCATGAATGAAAATGAGAGACTGAAGATCAGATTGAACCAATTTTCTCAAAAGGTCAATGGAAATCATTCCCAATCCAAGGGTAGAGTTTAATGAGGACAATTGAAACAAACTAAAGGATATTTGTGAGTTTAAAAATGCTACGGAAGGGTTTGACTCCTATTTGAGTGGGTTTTAAAGAAACCACAAGAATTTCAAGGCATCATTGAACAACATCATCCTTCTTAGCCAAAGCATTATTAAAAACTCATTAGCCAACACAATAATTCTCTAAGAAAGTATTAAAAATAAATAAACAGGATATGCAAGAGAGCCCAAGCAAGAGAACTAGGAACCATATGAAGTAGGACACACAATTATTGACTTGGATAGTGATATGATCGATGGCCACTTAGAATTCTCGAGGGAGGAATATAATGTTGTTAGTTCCTTGAAGGATCTCTCCTCAGCCCAATTGTAGGCTTTGTGGGATTATTGTTATTGTGATGTTAGTTTGTTTTCATCTGGTTTCTTGTTGTTAACTTTTAGCCATGTTTCATTTTTTCTCCATTGATTGGTTGTGATCTTTAGATGGATGAAAGCTTCTAACATTTATATCTTGGTCATTGTAAAGGGGTTTGGGCCATTTCAAAAACCCACTTTCACCTAATAATAAAAAATGTACAAAAGTGCCAAGAAGATTTAAATTCCATTTTGAGATGATTGTTGATTTTATATGACAATTAGATTGTATGGGTTGATTCATGCATGCAGTAAGGCTTAGTATGATGAGCATTCATGCCATGAGCATTAAGCTTCTACCATAGACTAAAACTATAATGCATGCTTGATAGTAGATTTAGATCTTAAATGCATTAAGTGAAAAAAAAATCTAGTCTAATTTTTGGGGTACATTACATTGATAAGCAGAAATATTTATAGCTTATTAAAGGTTCCATTGAATATTTATCTAAGATACATCTCTCAAGCTAAATCTCTCAAAGGGTCATAGTAGATATTTGAACTATAGAAACAGTAGAGTTGGCATTCACTATTATCCCTTGAGTTAAATCTCTCAACTTATTGAAAATATCGTCACCACCATCATTTCGACAATACTCTAAGGTTGAAAATGTAAGTTATGTTAACAACTAGAAAAATGAAGAGAACTAATTGCAGTCTCTATCTCTAAGTTGACTCTTAAGAGAAACATCCAATACATGCTCATTTTGCATGTGATTAGTTGTGATAAACCATTATTGAAGTAATGTGGCGATCTTACAATAAAATTGCTCTTTCTATTGTATGTGTGCAATTGTAAATTTCTATTTTTTTATTATATACTATTATGTTTACATAATTAACTAATCCAATAGACATAAATATTTGCAACCTTATAAATTAACTATTATACATAATAATTTTACCAAAAAATATTAAATATATCCTTAATTAATATAATTATAAATATTTATATTTATTGACAGTTCAATAAATTTTTTTTTTGTATTGAACAAAGACAAAAATTACAAGAGAAATACAGCCTCAAAGAGCTGCTCAACCACCAAGAAAAAATAAAACACAATGTACAAAGAAGACAACAAAAAACAAAAACAATAGTTATAAAAACAACCAACACGATAGAAACTTTAAACCATATAATTCAACATCTTAAGAGTGTACAAAACACACTTCGTCATCTTTCCATGACCTTGAAGTTTTATGATTTACTTTTTAATTTATTCCACTTGATTTTCTTTTAAACTCTTTTTTTTCTCACTGTCTTGACCATCGCCTTGAAGTTTTATAATTTACCTAATTTATTCCAGTTGAATTTCTAACTCTGTCTTGAGTCTTGGTCTTTGCTTGTGCATCTAGAAACGTTTGAAAATGATGTGTTAAACCTACTCTTCATCTTTCTTTATCATTACCTACACACCCACCAAACATTACTTAAATGCTTCAACGCCATAATTTATTCTTGTCAATTCCCATGACACTTCCTATCCTAATATGTTGAATGAGGAAGCGATTATTTACCCTTCATGTCAATTAAAAAATTATCTTCCGTTGAAACTTTCCTCATCAGCATAATATTTTTATAATGAATAATGACATATGCCAGCGCATGAATTGCACATATTTCTTCCTTTGAATAATGATTGAGGAACATGTTTACATAATCATTCGCCTATTTGACCTTCATTATAATGTATAATGAGATTGATTTTTTTTTTTTTTTTTTTTTAAGAAAAGCATATATGGTTAGGTGTCTTCAAAGTCAACTACTATACTACTCTTTTATTTCCAATCATGTGGAAAAGTAGCCTTTTTTAATGATTAAGTGTTTTAAATGTATTATTTTTATAAAGATATATTTTTTATATTACATTCATAAAAAGTAGGTGGAACATAATCATATCTTAAAATCTGGTTAAGTAGTATGTTTTTATTAATGGGTTGATATAAAAGCAATTAATTTATATTAATTTTGGAGTATTGTGCATATAACATAAATAATAGCTTGTTGGTATATACCATTTTTTAGTATAGACAAATGATTCATTAAGCATTTAAGTAAGAAACCAATTAAAACAAAGGTATTATTATTAAATATATATTGTTATATTAAAAGAAGGGAGGTATTCTCCCAAGGAACTATTTAAGGGGAAGGTTTACTAGAGGGAGGATTAGGGACTCTCAACCATCTTGAGAATTGTGGATGGCAAGAGACACCAACACACTCTAGTGGGGAGGTAGAAGTAAAATGACAATATTGATGCTATCTAACAAAGGCCCAAGAAATTTCCTTCATAGGGAAGGAGTCCATCTAATCTATTGAGGAGAAGGTGGCAAGAAATGACTCTAGCTATGTAGATAGCTCTGCCCCCTAGGAGTTAGTGGCGATGTTCTCTTAGAAGGACCATTGAGTGGAAATTTGCTCATGGCAAATGGTGCGCTCACCCAATGGTTGAGAAGGTCTTAGAGATGTTGGAATTCTAGTGCCACCTTCTTTGCGTATGCTTGGATCTTAAATTAGGTAAAGGTAAGCATATGATTTTTCTTATTAAGAGAAAAATAGCAATTAATGGCCCTGGCTTTAAAAATAACATTACTTAATAGATTTTCAGAGCTAAAATATAGTAGAAGCTCTATAAAATTTGAAAATTTACCTATATATATCAACCAAGAGGCAAAATCACCAAACATCACAACTCTCTTGGAGAACTCTGGTAAAAAAATGATGCAATCATGGATAGAGGATCCAAATAACGATTATCCAACCATGTAACCCCACAGTAAGCACTCACAAACCTTATGCAACAAAATTAAAATACTCACATCACACCTTTCTCACAATGAAACAAAAAGAAATTAATCGAATTAGGTGTTTCTTATCCCAACTAGTATATCTATGGAGAGCGCAATTGGTTGTTAGAAAATGTGTCTCAACCTTGCACCTAATGTTAAGATTAAAAACAGTGCGATTTTCAAGTTGAAAAATAGAAAAACTCAATTTCTAGACTATAGAATTAGTTTTTGGCCAAAAAAAATTTTTTGGGTTGTTCAGTACTAGTTCTTAGGTACCTATCATGTGGATGTCTTTGAGAACTACAATTTAAAAACAAATGGGCCCAATCAATCTCCCAGATCAAAAGCTATGATCTCTGAAAGTTGGGCCTCCTACATTGGAAATGTAAAAACATCAACACATAAGAGTTGTAAAGGGGAGTTACACTTGTTGACCAACATATAAGGTATCTTTGGATGGGGATAATGGAGCCAAAATGGAATGTCCAATTTGGTGGGTGGATTATAATGAGGTTATGACAAGTGGAAGGAATATGTTATTTTCAGCCTATAGACTCATCTTGGAATTTGGGTGTTGGATCTCTAACTAAGGATTTGGGCATCACTATTATGGGTGGTTTTAGCTCATGGTTTCTAATTATCATTTGATGGTTTTATGTGTTGTACATCTCATATTTATTGGGTGCTTGAGATGGAGGTTTCATAGTGATTTTTGTAGGTAATATTATGCTATCAGAATTCCTCTAGATCTCTAATTGGTGATACTCCTATGAAGGATTGCTTTGAAAGTGTATTGTAACTATGTTGTTTACTGAATAATAAATTGAGATACTTTGGACTTCCTTGTGATACATTGTTAGATCCTGGGCGATGAAAAAATGGATGACTAAAGGTAAGTTAGACATCTTTTCTATGTCTAAAGGTTTCTTCCTATTCTCCTTTTCTTTATGTGAGGACATGGAACACTCTTTGGTTGAAGGCCCTTGGTTCCTTGGTAAATTTGGGTTATTTTTGAAGAAATGGTTCTCGGGCTTTTGCTAGCAAAGGAGAATATTAATATTGCACCGATATGGTTTCACTTGTTGGCTCTCCCTATGGAGTTCTAGGAAGAGGAAGTGTTAGGAGGTATAGCTACTTCTTTGGGCAACTAATAGTCATAGACCCTATTACCAAATCTCATAGAAGGCTGGTGTTTTCTCACATTTATGTCTATATTAGTTCAAATATTGCTACTCCCTTGTTAGTCTCTTTAAAATCAAAATTTGGGGTGTGGGAGAAAAGCTTGATGTTCAAAAGATCTCCTTTTGTGTGTTTCATTTTCCATTCACCTAGCCATCTAGTAAAGAATTTCTCGTCCAAGATCAAGGAAGTGATTCCACTTTTAGAAGAGGTGAAAAAAGATCCTCCTAGTGCTCCTAAATCAGTTTACCACCTAGATCATGTTGGTACCTACAAAATTTTGTTCCCAGATATGCCATTTTTTACCCCCATTTTCCATCTGAGTCCCACTTTGTGCCCTCTTTGTTGAACCCATCAGTTATATCTAATCAGAGACATCTTCCATGGGTTTCCATTTGTTTCTGCCTTTTGAAATGCAAGGGAAAAGCCCAAAAATCGACTAAGTCCAAATATTCTTAGGTGTTCCCTTGTATTTTTCACCTTGTCAGAGTTTCAAAGGTTAGACTTCCTCCCTTCCATCTTCATCATGGCAAGTATCAGGGAGAATCCCTAGGGGCCAAAGTCTAACAGATATGTTTAAGACCTTGTCTAAGTGTGAAATGGTTGGTAGAGTTCGGAGGATTGGCTTTCCTTCTTTCTTCCTTTTGTAAGGCAAGACAGAAGAGGCTCGAGAGTTGAAGACCGCTTAAAGAGATAGAAAATATTCTAAGTATGGAGAAATGTTGCGAAGCGTTAGAGTTCAGAGTTCTTCAGTTCATCCTTCTTCAGTGTTGCGGTGGACGGACGAAGGCCAAAGTCTAGCAAATCCATCCAAAGGGGTGAAAATATTCTAAGTATCAAGTGTATAGTGGAGGTCAGAGTTTGGGCTTCCTCCTTTCTGCCTTCTTCCTTTTGGAAGATGGAAGGAAGAAGGCCCAATGACTGACCCCTGACAATTAAAATTTTCCTAAGGCATTCTACCATTCTGCGAAGCCTTTTGATGGGCCGGTGCAGTCACGGTTAAAAGGGTCCTCAAAGAGAACAATCCAAACCATGTAGCTAGAGTAAACACAATGGAAAAAACTCAAAGATATGAAGTAAATGTAGATTCAATCATTCAGTATATCATAGAATTCAAATACAATTTGGTTGGCAACATGTGGGCTTACAATTAGGGCTCACAGGCCTGATTATAGAATACACAAATACAACTTTGAGGCTCCTTTGCACAAATTCAAACTATCTTAGAATCATCAATCACTGTTTTCCTAGGGATCTATTATATTATTATATATCATATCCGGAACATAAGATTCCTCCACGTCGGCCAAGGAAGATCACAAACTCCAATGAAGAGCTATAACGTGTGTACACGGATAGGTCAGACCTAAATGAATAGAATTCCTCTACAAATGAATGGAATGATGTGCAGATCTCAAGGAAGGTCAGCCATGAACCAAAGTACATGGAATGATGTGTCATTATGCTTCGAAGGTTGTGAAATGCTCTGCAGGTCTTCTCCCTTTCCTGGTTGTCTGAGACTGTCAGGATGCTCTGTTCTGAGAAAATAGTTGATCTTCTAATAGCGATAACTTTCCAGTACTTGATCCAAATGCTCTGAATTTTGGATATGTTGTGCATGAATGAATCTAGATGCTAAGTCCAGCTTCGTAAGGTATGAAATGATACTATGGCAGAATGCAGACCAAAATACAGAAACTACTACTGACTGAACTGCTTGAACTAACTGGAAACTGAAAAGAAACAAACTGAAATGCAATGTTTTTGGTTGATGCAAGATTGCTCTTGAACCAGGGATGCTCCTACATCAGACATCCGGGGTTATTGAAAAAGTGATTCCCTCACTTCACTGGGGCTAGAGGGAAACCAAGATGGTCTACCTTAGCCTGAGAAATCCATGATGAATCTTCTTCCGATCTGCCTTTCCACTTCACAAGGTATTCTTTGTAGTGTCTTCCTCTGGTGCTGCATCCAATTGTGTTGTCCAAAATGTCTTCAATATGCTCGGGTGCTTGTTGTGGTAACTACTTCTTCAAGTCTTCTACCATGCTGTCACTGAACTCTACTTCATGATACTGGTAAAAGTCTACAATGTTGAAAATAGGTGATATGCCCAATATCTCTGGTAGATCCACTTCATATGCATTTCCTGAATCAAATTTCCTAAGTATCCTACAAGGCCCAAACTTCTTCATCTTCAACTTGTTATATGTTCCAACCGGAAATCTTTCTTTCTCAAGTATACCATCACTTCATCTCCTACTACAAATTCTTTGTGTCTCTTCTTCTCATCTGCTTGTTCTTTATACTTGATGTTCATCTCCTCCAAATGCTTCTTCACCTGCTTATGCACTATCTCCATATGTCCTGCAAATTCCTCTACTTCTGCACTTCTCTTTTCTTCCATACTGATATCTCTCAATTCTACTACTCCTCTAGAGTTTACTCTGGTAACAATCTCAAAAGGTGTTCTTTCGGTACTCCTATTCACTGAATTTATTGTATGCAAACTCCACTTGTGAAAGAATCAAATCCCAACTTCCTGTCTTCTCTCCAACCAAACATCTCAACAAGTTTCCCAAACTCCTATTCACTACCTCTGTCTGTCCATCAGTCTGTGAATGAAATGTTGAACTGAACTTCAAATCTATCTTCCTTTTCTTCCAAAGTGTCTTCCAAAAGTATCCAAGAAATTTGGTGTCTCTGTTTGAAGTTATGCTCTTAGGTAATCCATGCAATCTCACAATCTCCTTGAAAAATAGGTCAACTACATGCACTACATCAGTTGTCTTCTTACAAGGTATGAAATGTGCCATCTTTGAAAATCTGTCCACCACTACAACTATTGAATCATGTCCTCTCTATGTCTTCGGCAATCCCATTATAGATCCATATTGATGTCTTCCCAAGGTCTCTCTAGTATTGTCAAAGGGTTATACAATCCAGTGTTCTGACTACTCCCTTTTGCAACTTGACAAACTCTACAACTCTACACAAATTTCCTAACATCCTTATGTATCTGAGGCCAAAAGTAATTTTCACTCACCAAAGCCATTGTCTTATCAATGCCAAAATGTTGTACCAATCCACCACTATGTTTCTCCTTGATCAAATTATCTCTCATTGAACTTCTAGGTATGCATAATTGATTTCCTCTGAACAACATATCTTCTTGAATGAAATAATCCAACCACTTACTCCTTTCTATCACAATAGGTTCCTTACATGCTTTCCAAGGTTCTGCAAAATCAAGATCTTTCGCATACATGTTCTTTAATTCATCAAATCCCAACACTTCAACTCTCATCGCTGTCAACAAGCTCCTTCTCCTACTCAATGCATCTACAACTTTGTTTGATTTTCCACTCCTATGCTTCAACACAAAGTATAACTTTGCATGAACTCTACCCATCTCATATGTCTCTAATTCAACTTACCTTGACTATTCAAATATTGCAAAGTTTGATGATCTGTATACAACACAAACTCCTTAGGCAACAAGTAATGTCTCCACTTCTTCAAGGCTTGAATTATAGGATAGAACTCTTGATCATAAACAAAATATCTTCTTCTTGCATCATTCAACTTCTCACTGAAATATGCTATAGGTCTACCTTCTTGACTTAACACTGCTCCTATTGCATTCCCACTTGCATCACAATCAACTTGATATACCTTATTGAAATCCAGTAATGCAAAAATAGGTTGTTCTATCACCTTCTGCTTCAACAACTCAAAAATGTTGTCTGCTCCTGATGTCCACTTGAAATCTTTTATGTCTCCTGTCATTGTCTCTATCATAGGGTTACATACTGAACTGAAATTTCTGATGAACTTCTGGTAGAAACTAGCCAATCCATGGAATGATCTAACTTCTCAAATGCTCTTCAGTGTAGGTCATTCAACAATTGCTCTTACTTTCTTAGGGTCCATCTTCAATCTTTTTGTAGAAATCACAAATCCCAAATATACCAATTCTTCCTTCATGAAACTACACTTCTTGATGTTTATCAGCAATTTCTCCTCTCTCAATCTCTGCAATACTTGTCTAAGGTGCTGCAAATGTTCTTCCTTTGTCTTACTGAAAATCAGAATGTCATCCAAATATACAATAACAAACTTACCCAAGAATCTCTTCAAGACTTCATTCATCAATATCATGAAAGTACTTGGTGCATTTGTCAATCCAAAAGGCATCACTAACCACTCTTACAATCCTTCATTTGTCTTAAAAGCAGTCTTCCATTCATCTCCTTCTCTGATTCTGATCTGATGGTATCCGCTCTTCAAGTCTATCCTTGTGAAATATTTTACTCCACTCAAACAATCCATGATATCATCCATCCTAGGTAAAGGAAATCTATACTTAACTGTGATCTTGTTTATTGCTCTAGAGTTTGTACACATTCTCCATTCTCCATCTTTCTTCGGTGCTAACACTGTAGGTACTACACAAGGAATCAAACTTTCTCTGATCAAACCTTTCCTCAACAACTCTTGTATCTATCTATTCAAGTCTTCATTCTCTGTCGGTGTCATTCTGTGTGCTACTTTGTTAGGCTGACTAGCTCCAGGTATAAGATCCATGTGATAACTTATATTTCTAATTGGTGGCAATCCTTCAAGTACATTGTCTAATATGATGTCTTCATACTCTATCAGCAACTCAGTTATCGCCTCCGGTTGTGATTCTTCAATCTCCTTCTTCCATGTTTCAGGCTTCTTAGGAATCAAAGCATAACACATATTCTCATGTCTCAAACCATCCAAAAATTTTCTTCCATCTACCAAGCAGTTTCTAGCATTTCCACATATTTCACCCTTAGGATCATCTTCCAAAGGAATCCAAGTAATTCTCTTCCCATTCGATGGTATAGTGTATGTATTCTTTCTCCCATCATGTATAGCTTTCCTATCATACTGCCAAGGTCTACCCAACAAAATATGACAAACATCCATAGGGATAATATCACACAATACTTTATCATGATATGATCCAATATGAAATTTCACCAAACATTGTTCACTCACCAGTACCTTATGATCATTCTGAATCCATGCTATCTGATAGGGATTAGGGTGTTTCAATCTTTCCAACTTCAACTTAGTCACCATCTCCTCTGAAACTAGGTTATCAAAACTACCGCTATCAATTACAAATTTACAACATTTAACTCATGATTTGCATCTGGTTCTGAACAAGCTCTTCCTCTATGGTGGTTCCTCATTTGTCTCTACTTGAAATAGTGCTCTCTTCATCACAAGTGATTCTCCTTTCTCAGGTTTACCAATTGAACAGGGGTCACCTAGTTCAACAGGTTCTTCTTCAACATAGGCTGCTCTTCCACTGTTCTCTATCCGCTTTCTTGTACTCCCTTGATTACATTCAAAGGCTCTATGTACTTCACATCCACACTTGAAACAGGTTCCTCTGAATGTTCTCCTATCAGGTCCTCTTCCTTCTCTTATGTATCCTTCATTCTGGTATGGACTAGGTTTTCCTCTACAGTAAAAATTTCTGTCATCCCTCCGGTATGCATTATTATCTCTGTCCTCCTTCTTGATTGTGTTGTCTTGTCTGTTCTGCTCTGCAAATGATCTTTCTCCTCCAGAAAATGTTCTACCTCTCTAAAATTCACCTCCTCTACCTCTTTGTCTCTGATCATGTCTCTTATTCAACTTTTCTTCAACTTTCAAGGCAAACTGATATGCTTCTTCCAGTGTTGTCATTCTCACCAAACTCAGTTCTTCTTGAATGTTTAATCTTAGTCCATTGATGTATCTAGCCACTTTCTCCTTGCTTGCTTCACTATGTCCTGTCCTATGATCATCTTATGAAATTCTTTAGTATACTCCTTCACAGATTTCTGCTTTTGTCTCAGGTTCTGCAATCTCTTCAATAGCTCCAACTCATAGTCAACAGGTACAAACTAATTCTTCAATTTTGTCACCATCATGTCCCATTTTGTAATATTTTCCTTCCCTCCTCTATTTCTATCCAATTGAACTTCTTTCCACCATATAGTAGCATGTCCTTTCAACTTTTTCTTTGCAAATTTCACCTTCTCCGGATCTTCAACTTCTTCATATTCAAAGTATTCTTCCATGTCATTTATCCAATCAATCAACTCTTCAGGATTCAAATTTCCAGTGTAATTAGGTACATCAACTCTAGGTCTCTTTTAGATCTTTGAAATAGCTCACAACATCTTGACTTGGTCTGATTCTTCTTCTTCATCACCTCCTAGGGTTTCACTAATTTGATCAACAGATTGAAATTCCTCTTCATCGTCACTTTCAACATTAGGTCTAGGTGTCAATCCTCTTTGCCTATCTTCTTCGACAACATCCAATCAAATTCATATTGTTTTCATCATTTCCACCATCTCATCCATCCTACTAGCCATTGTTCTAACAACAGGGATTCTCCTCGGTGACATCTTCCTAGGATCAAGTGCAAACTGCCTCAAGTTCAGTGATTGGGCTACTAGGTGACAACTGCCTCACAATCAGTGATGAGTTGTGACACAAGTAACCTACCTCAATTCGGTGCTCTATCCATAGCAAGATCTTACGGAACTCCTTTGCCAACTTTGCACAATTCCCTCCCAAAGATTCAAACTTTTGCTCTGATACCACTTGGTGCAGTCACGGTTAGGAGGGTCCTCAAAGAGAACAATCTAGACCGTGAAGCTAGAGTAAACACAATGGAAACAACTCAAAGATACAAAGTAAATGTAGATTCAGTCATTCAGTATATCATAGAATTCAAATACAATTTGGCCAGCAACTTGCGGGCTTACAATTAGGGCTCACATGCCTGATTACAGAATACACAAGCTACAACTTTGAGGCTCCTTTGCACAAATTCAAACTATCTATCTTAGAATCATCAATCATTGTTTTCCTAGGGATCTATTACATCATTATATATCATATCCGGAACATCAGATTCCTCCACATCGGCCAAGGAAGATCACAAACTCCAATGAAGAGTTGTAATGTGTGTACATGGATAGGTCAGACCTAAATGAATAGAATTCCTCCGCAAATGAATGGAATGATGTGCGGATCTCAGGGAAGGTTGGCCATGAACCAAAGTACATGGAATGATGTGTCATTAGGCTTCAAAGGTTGTGAAATGCTCTATAGGTCTTCTCCCTCGGTTGGTTGTCTGAGACTATCAGGATGCTCTGTTATGAGAAAATAGTCGATCTTCTGATAGAGATAACTTTTCGGTACTTCATCCAAATGCTCTGAATTTTGAATATGTCATGCATGAATCAATCTAGATGCTAAGTCCAGCTATGCAAGGTATGAAATGATACTACGACACAATGCAGACCAAAATATAGAAACTGCTATTGATTGAACTGCCTGAACTGAACTAGAAATTGAAAAGAAACAAACTAAAATGCAATGTTTTTGGTTGATGCAAGATTGCTCTTGAACCAGGGATGATCCTGCATCATGGGCTCGCAAGTTGGTTAGCAGAATGGCAGAAAGAGGACATGTGGTAGTTTCAAAGGGCAGGAGTCGGGGCTTTGGCTTTTCCTCTTCTTCAAAATAAGGATGAAGGTGGAAGGTCGAAAGGCTGAAGTATGCCTAAGGTTTTAAAGAATATTCTAAGTGTGGCAGACTTCGGGGGGTTGGAGTTGTGGTATTTTCTCTTCTTCCTTTTGGAAGGTGAGAGAGCGAAGGCCCGAAACCCTGAAGTCTGACAAAAGCAAAGTGACTAAGGCAGAAAGGAACAAAGGCAGAGGGTGGAAGGTCGAAAGCCTAAGGTCCAAAACTCCAATTTTTTAGAGGTTAGTTTCCTAGCATTCCAAACACCTCCAACCACCTGGAAATGCACTGACAACATCAGGGTATGCCATTAATGCAAATGGGTGGCCGAATTTAATGCTTTTAATGCAGTTGGTGGGGTCGTTAAGGATTTTGGTGCCTAGCACACAAAATGGTACATTCAAGATCAGACTGCTCAAATGGAAAAATGGGAAGACATATTGGGAATGTTGTATATGCTTGAAATGGGTAATTCCCTAAATGCATGCCATGATTGCACGGATACACAAACTGATTTGTACCTAGAAGTTAATGAGCCTACAGAACAGTGCTATGCAAGTGGATTGACACAGTAAAACTCTTCAATGCATCAAGGACAAATATGAGAAATTAATGTTGTATGTGGCAAGGAAAGGGTAGAAGCTTCCCTCTTTATTGCTCAGGGTACATTTGGAGTGCAAGTGATCTTTGACAGATTGATTGCAAAGGCGACAGGACATGGGTCTCAATTCCAACATGCAAATCAACTGACAGATTGGGAGATGAGTTTAATGCAGCATGGCATGTACTCATTGACTAAGTGCAGCCTTGGAATGGGTACACTCAATTTGAATTGAAGGGATATACATGCAGGGTCTAAATTGGTGTTGGTGGTTGGTCATTTTGTCATTTTTCTCAGCAGGGTTGTGAGCTCCAAGAGGCATATTAAGAAAGGATGTTATGCAGACTATGTTTATACATGATTCAATCATGAAGTGTATGTAATATAATTCAAACCTTTATATCAGATTATTGTTTTTCTCCACTACTGTAGGTGTTTTTCTTAGTAAACTGAAATCACAGTTCTAGTTTGCTTTTACAACATTTAGTGGTATGATTGTAATTTCTAATTTGATGAATGTGATAGTTCTTAATTCATTCCCAAGGTTTGTGAATGAACATTTCAATATTACATAGGGAAAATGTGGTATGGTGTGTGATTCTTAAGTATTTTCAATAATTTGGTATAGATTTCTTTGCATTTGATTCATCAAGTAGGCGATTATACATTTCTATGTGATTGTTTTCCGCTATTTTACATTAGACTCTGTAGCCCAATGGATAGGCACTAGTCTGAGTAGCCTTAGATCACCCATCTTCAAAACAAAAACTATACATCTTTTTTAGAAGCAAAAGTAGTCTTCATGCATCCTCATTGTGTAGGATTAGATTTATTAGCTATATAGGGTCATACAACAACCAACTTTACTTAGTTCAGTGACAGATTTGGGGCTAAGAGAGCAATCTCGGTTTGGTTGTTCTTATTTTTAGTTGTTCATCTAGTTTGATTTTAATACCTACTCAAGTACAAAACCCCTTGGAATATCCCTCCAGAGTTTAAGCTGAGCTCGAAGAGTAGAGGAGTTTACCCGCTCCTGTAGTTGGCCAAAATCATCCAGAACTTGTTGACAAACCTCTTCATTTCATCCTAACGACAATCCCTGGCCTAGGTGATTTAGGAAAGTTTTAGAGTTTTGTGTTGGGGTTATTAGGGTTTTGGGTTTTGGGTTTTGGGTTTTGGGAACCAACATTTTGGCGTCATTGTCGGGGACTAGTTATTTGTGCAAATTCAAAATCCTTGGTAACAGTGAATTGTTTTAGTTCTGGTTGTTGATATTGAAATACAGTTTTGCTCAAATTTTCCTCCTAGCAGGGGAGTGGTGACTCTGTACTTGTTAACCTAGAATTAATTTTAGTGTGAAAGAAGTTTCAAAATGGAGAGGAAGAAACCAATAGAATTTTGGATGTGAGGAAACATCTATCAATGCTGGAAATATGAGGAATAGGTATAGGGGAAAAAGACCCCATGTGGTACCTGCAAGGAATACCCAAGGCAATGTATTTGTCAACCTCAAAAACTAATATAACTATACTTATGAGGATTTTGCTGATAACATACTAAGAAGAAATAGAAGACATAATAGAGATGATTATGATGTCAAAAGAAATGAGAATGTTATTGGTAGAAGAGGTAGAGATGCTTTTCAGGGTCCACATTTAAATCATATGGGATGCCTAGTGATAATGAAGAAGTCTATCAAGATGCCAGGCATCCTGATTCTCCCATAAGGTCACTTGAAAGTTAGCACGATACCATTCCTAATGATGAAAATACGTAGCAACCTGATAATAATGAAGAAAGAGAAAGAAGGATCCAAGATGAGTTGGATCTACTTCACCACCTTAGAAATACAGAGGGAGGTGCAAGCCTTTATTGATCAGTAAGAAGCTCAAATAGCCCAGCAAAGCTTGAATCAGAATGCAAAGTAATAATGTGCACAACAACAATATCAGTAGCCACACAATCAATGTAATAACCAGAGACAATGACAACAACATCATATGGGATAGCAGGGCGTAAATCAAGCCCCTGCTCACAACATCAACATGTAGCCACCACAGAATCAAGTTTACCAGCAACATGGAAACATTCAGCCCATTGGCCATGCTCAAGGAAGACAAGCACAAAGGTTTATTGCATAGAGGCAACCACTAGGAGTTGAAAGGCACAAGCAACTTGATTTCCTTAGTATTCCTGATTTTCTTAATCCCATCCCAACTGAGATTAGAAGAAAAATTCCAAGATTTCAGGTCAACAATGTTGTCACTAGTGAGGAACACCTAAGACATTTTATTAATGTCACTGATGAGTATGAGATTGAAGATGAGGATGTGATGATGAAGTTGTTCGTGCACTCATTGGAAGAAAGTGCAAAAGAATGGTACAAGGCTCTCCCTGACAATAGCATTGATTCTTGGGAGGAGTTCATGAGAGTTTTTAGACTACAATATGGGCATAGGATTGATCCCAAATTTTCCATACATGAGCTCACAGCCATCAAAAAGGCCATCAATGAGATAGTAGCTAAGTTTAACAGTCGCTTCATCATGACTATGAGAAAGGTACCTCCTCACATGAAACCTAATGAATCAATGTGTTTAGTTTTATATTGTGGTGCATTTGATTCAAAGATTGGTTTTTTTTTAGGGATAAGAATCCCCAAATATTAAGAGAGGCTTATGCTATGGCTATAAATATTGAGAGTAATATGAGAGCTTCAGGCAAGCATATTAAAAGGGCTGATGTAAAATTGTCCCAACCTAAGAAGGTTGTTTTCAATAAACCCCTTACTACTGATGATAAGTTGGATAAACTTACGGGGGTAGTGAAGGATCTGAGTTATAAGATTGCCAAAAATGACAAAGGGTTGCCACCTCAGGGTGCTGCAACACATTTTAATGAAGGACAAAGGCTTCATAACAGGCCTTATAATACTGATTGGTCTAAGAGACCACAACATAATGATAGGCAAGATGTCCCCAGGCATGTGAGTTTCAAGCAACCTGAAAGGGACACCCCTAATCCTCTCAGAAAGGACCAGATTAATTTTCAAGATGAATCTTTGTGGTGTCAATCTTGTTTCCTTCCCCATGACCTAGCTAATTGTGTGGTGGCTCATTCATTGAGTAGAGAAGAAGAGTTTCCAAATGAAGAGGGTGTAGCTGAGTACTATGAGGAAGAGATAAATTAGTTTGATACTAAGGACTAAACAGATTGATTGGGATGTTGATTGTGGTAATAATGAGGAAGATGATCATATTTTTCAATATGATTAAGATGAAGGTCCAAAAAAATATCAATTGCTAGCCCATGATTTTGGGCATCTAAAGGACCTTATGTAGAAAAAATATCAGCAGTCCAAGCCTTCACAAGAAGACATGAAAGCATTGATTGATGCTGCCATCTTGCAAGTCCAAGGAGGCTATCAGCTCAGGAACAGAACTGTCCCTGTTCAAAATGTCCTTGCCAAGGAATTGAAACAACAAAAACCTAATGTGCAAAGAGAAAAAGGTAAAGGGAACGTGGAGCAGAAGAAGGGTAGTGCTCCCAAGAAAAATGCCCTTGAAAAAAAGAAGGTGCCAATGCCATCTCTGACAGTGAAACACAAGTATGTGCAAAAGAATCCAACGCCAAATGTGCAGCTTGTAGATACGACACCTATTTTGGGAGTCCATTACCCAAAAGGAGGTTATAAACATGATCAACCCAAAACACTAAAAGAGCTAGAAAAGGAAAAGGCAAAATAAGAAGGTAAGGATATTTCGTCAAACCAAGTAATTCCTTATATTCCTTCTACAAATGACATAACTATTTCAAGTGACACTCCCTTGCCCAACTATCTCCCTATTGACATGGCTCAATTTTTTTAGCCAAATTAGGATTTATGTGCCAATAGTGGAACTGCTCAGAATCCCTAAACAGAGGGATAGGGTAAAATCTCTTATTACTACTGTAGATGCACAAAAACAACTTGAAGTTGTTCCCAATAGTAATGATGAAGGTGTAGAAAATGAGGAAACAATAGAGGTCTATTTAGGATCCTCCATGGTTAATAGAAAAATGGGAGTTGATCCTTTTTATACTATCCTGATTATAAATGGATGGATGTTACACAACTATATGCTCAATTCTGGGGCATCCAACAATGTCATGCCGCTGGAAATTATGAATGAGTTGGGACTGAAAGTGTCCAAATCTTTTGGCAAGTGCTTTGCCATAGATTCTAGGGAGGTCAATGTCTTTAGTTTGGTCAAGGATGTTGACGTCAAACTCCCTGCCTACCCAAACAAGTCTTTCCTCATGGACATAATTATTGTAGATTGCCCAACCAAATGGGGCATGTTGTTATCTAGGAAATGGGTTGCTTCCATGGGTGGTAGTATCCAAATGGACCTATCATATGCAACCATTCCTGTCCAGGGCATGGAAGTAAAATTACATAGGAAGAAGAAGGTAGAAGACCTACACATTGTAGATACAAAACAGAGGATGATCAAGTGAATTTCTTTGATACTAAAATTGATCATTTTATTGCATAGTGTAATGATGATGATCCTGATGTAAGTATTTTACCTTCTGACCCTGTTGTTGATGTTCATGATACATCTAATTTGTGGATGTTGCACTTTGATGGTGCATTCTCAAAAGATGGTTCTGGTGCTGGGATTATTTTAACATCCCCAAATGGTAAGCAGTCATGCACGTCATTCAGACTAGATTTTCACTACACAAATAATTTGGCAGAATATGAAGCACTATTGTTGGGCCTGAATGTGGCACACAAACATGGAATTCAATGCCTAAAAATTTATGGAGATTTGGAGCTGATTGTACAGCAGATCAAAAAGATGTTTGTTGCTAAAGACAAGACGTTGAAAGCATACAGAAACCCTATATGGGATACCATAGATTTGTTTGACACAATTGATATTGAGGATAAACAGATCAAAAAATGAAGAGGCGGATGCCTTGGCTATAGCTACATCTAGGTAAAATCCTCAATCTAATTTTATTCCTGACCATCAAGCTGTTGAAGTCCTTGCGAGGTCAACCATTCCAGACAACATATGTACTTGGCAAGTATTTATGACAACAATCAAATTTTGGTTTTTTAAATAGTATGGATGAATTTGAAAGTCAAGAAATTGATTGGCAGCCAATGGTTGAAATCAAAAATGGCAAAGAAAAGTTGTTTGGCAGCGAAGTGGTAGAGTTGAAAACTAATATCATTCCTAAGGGATTGGTAGCGTTGGAAAGGATGTTTGACAGCTTTGACCTCTAGAAAAGCAATGGTAAACCAATTCAAGAAGATGACTTGGAGGGTGTTAACCTTGGAACTAAGGAAACACCAAAGATGGTTTACATTGGCAAGAAATTAAAGCCTCATGAAAAGAAAATGATGATTGCTTTACTGAGGAAATCTAGAAAGTGTTTTGCATGGTCATATGATGATTTGAAAGCTTATAGGGAGGATGTTTTTCAACATACTATCCCCCTTCAACCTGATACAAAACCATTTAGGAAGAAACAAAGGCCTATAAATCCCACAATAGCTTCCAAGATGCAAAAGGAACTACTAAAAATGAAAGAGGGAGGTATCATCAAGCCTATCAAACACTCTGAATGGGTGTCTAATCTTGTCCTAGTCAGAAAGAAAAATGGGGAGATTAGGCTATGTGTTGACTTTAGAAATCTGAATATTAAATCCCTCAAGGTTAACTATCCTCTACCAAGCATGGATCATTTACAGTTGCAGAGGGTAGTTGGTTCAAAACTAATGTCAATGATGGATGGATTTTTAGAATATAACCAAGTGCTAGTCAAGGAGTCAAAACAGTACAAAATAGCATTCACCACTCCTTGTGGTACATATGTGTATCTGAGAATGCCATTTGGTTTTAAAAAATGCAAAATCTACATTTCAACGAGCAATGGATGTGGCCTTTGCTGGCCTCATTGATGAGATCATGACTGTTTACAAGGATGATTTAACTGCATTTTCAAAGGATAGAAATGATCATTGCAAACATTTGTAATTGATTTTTGAAAGGTGTTTAGAGTATGGGATCTCTTTAAATCCCCAAAAGTGTTAATTTGGAGTTGAAGAAGGAAAGTTGTTGGGACATATTGTGTCAAAAGAGGGGGTTAGAATTGATCCAGATAGGGTTAAGGCCATTATCCTTATTCCCCAGCCCAAAACAATCAAAGGTATTTAGTCCTTCCTTGGTCAAATTAATTTTGTAAGGAGATTTATCCCTAACTTTACTGAGAAGACAAAATTCATTTCAAAATGCTTAAAAAGGGACAATCTACTTGTGGGACAAGGAATCTACTGAACCCTTTCTTGATATGAAAGAGGCTCTGAAAAATGGACCAGTGCTGGTAAGTCCAGACTTTTCCAAGCCTTTCCAGCTCTTTTCATTCGCTTCATTTTACACTGTTGTTGTTGTGTTACTACAGAAGAACAAAGATGGATTTTAGCAGCCCATAGGATTTTTTAGTAAATCTTTACAGGTTGCTGAGTTGAATTACTCCATTATGGACAAGGAAACCTATGCATTGGTCAAGGATACAAAAAACTTTAGAGCCTATTTCATAGGGGCCAAGATTATTGCATATGTTCCCGACACAGCAATGAAAGATATATTCATACAACATGAGGCTTCAAGTAAGAGGTGCAGATGGATTAACATAATCCAAGAATATGATATGGACATACAATTCTTGAAATTGGTAAGAGGCCAAGGCTTAGCCAAGCTAATGGCAAATTTAAATCTTGAAGCATCAGAGGTAAATGAAATTGAGGAAAATGATGTAGCCCCTCATTGTTCATTAGCTGACAATCCATGGTATAAAGATATTGTTTTTTATCTTATGAACATGCATTGTCCTCTAGGCATGACTATCACATAGCAGAGAACCCTAAAACTTCAGTCCCAAAGGTATTTCTTAGTTCAAGGAATGGTGATGTGGAGAAACCATCAAGGGCTATTGTTAAAATGTCTAAACTAGAAACAAGCAGAGGCTGTTTTTGATGAATATCATTAAGGGATATGTGGTGGGCATTTTCATGTCAAGACCACAACACATAAAATCATCAAAGCAGGCTTTTGGTGGCCAAGTCTTTTCAAAGATGTCACCAAGCAAGTCAGGAAGTGTGATGCTTTCCAATTTTTTTCTGGCAAGATGAAATTTGTTGGAGCATTGCCTCTTATGCTAGTTGCAATTGAAGCACCATTTCAGTAGTGAGACATTGACTTCATAGGAAACATTCAGGAGAAATCTAGTAATGGATTTAAGTGGATCCTTATGGCCACTGATTATTTCACCAAATGGGTTGAGGCTATCCCCATTTGTAATGCCACATCTAAGGTGGTAATTGATTTTCTTATGAGCAATCTAATAACTAGATTTAGAGTGCCATCAAGAATTGTTATAGACAATGTCATGTGCTTCAGATCTCAAGATATTGTTGATATGTGTTTTAAATATGGAGTTAAGCTAATTCATTCTTCACCATATCATCCCCAGAGTAATGGACAAGCTGAGTCAAACAATAAGAGTCTCATGACGATTATAAAGAGAACGTTGGATCAAAATAAGAAAAGGTGGGATGATAAACTAAAATATGCTTTATGGGCTAATAGGGTGACATTCAAGAAATCCATTGGAAGGAGCCCATTTGAGTTACTATATGGAGCAGAGGAAAAAATGCCAATGTCATTGGAATTGCCTGTATATTAGCTATTGCAACATATTGGTGAGGATGGGGATGATGCTTTAACTTTAAGAATGCATGAGTTGGTTGAGTTGGATGAGGTCAAAAGGCTAGCACATGATAAAAACCAACAGCAACAACAAAAGGCTAAATACTTGTTCAACAAGAAAATAGTAAAGAGGAGCTTTCAGATTGGTGACTTGGTTCTCCTATGGAATGCAAAATTAGAGGACAAGGGTAAACATGGTAAGTTTGAGCCTTTGTGGCTGGGCCCTTATCAAATTGATGAAAGAGATGGACAAGATACATTTTACATCAGAAATATGGAGGGAGAATTGATGGAGCTGCCCATTCATGGATAACATCTGAAGCTTTACTTTTCTTGAGTAACTGCTTCCCCTAAAGTTTGAATACAGTCAATAATCTTGTTGTGCCCTAACGCTTATGACTCTGTTTTGCCTTGTATATATGCTATGGCTCTAAATACATTTTGTTTTATGTTTTCCCCCTTTTTGTGTGTTTTGTGTCCTTTTGTTCTGCCTAGAGATCTATATCCTCATTGTGACATTGCTTGTCACATGTCCCCAAGTAGAGCTAGTGTTGGTACCTATAAAATTTTGTTCCCAAATATGCTCTTTTTTACCCCCATTTTCCATCTGAGTCCCACTTTGTGCCATCTTTGTCAAACCCATCAATTATATCTAATTAGAGACATCTTCGATGGGTTTCCATTTGTTTGTGCCTTTTGAAATGCAAGCGAAAAGCCCAAAAATGACTAAGTCCAAATCTTCTTAAGTGTTCCCTTGTATTTTTCACCTTGTCAAAGTTTCAGAGGTCAAACTTCCTCCCTTCCGTCTTCCTCATGGCAAGCATTGGGGAGAAGCCTTGGGGGCCAAAGTCTGACAGATATGTTTAAGATATCGTCTAAGAGTGAAATGGTTGGTGGAGTTTGAAGGATTGGCTTTCCTTCTTTCTTCCATTTGTAAGGTGAAACAAAAGAGGCCCAAGAGCCGAAGTCCACTCAAAGAGATAGAAACTATTCTAAGTATGGAGAAATTCTATGGAGCATTGGACTTTGAAGTTCTTTAGTTTAACCTTCTTTAGTGTTGTGGTGGAGGGATGAAGGCCGAAGTCTAACAAGTCCACCCAACGGGGTGAAAATATTCTAAGTATCAAGTGTATAACGGAGGTCAGAGTTCGGTCTTCCTCCTTTCTGCCTTCTTCCTTTTAGAAGATGGAAGGAAGAAGGCCCGATGACTAACCCCTAACAAGTAAAAGTTTTCTAAGGCATTCTTCCATTCCACAGAGCCTTTTGGTGGGCCCGCAAGCTGCTTGGAAGAACCAAAAAAAGAGGACACATGGTAGTTTCAGAGGTCAAGACTTGGGGCTTTGGCTTTTCCTCTTCTTTGAAACAAGGACAAAGGTGGAAAGGTGAAAGTCTAAAGTCCACCTAAGTTTTTAAAGAATATTCTAAGTATGGTAAACTTTGAGGGGTCAGAGTTGTGGTATTTTCTCTTCTTCCTTTTGGAAGATGAGACAACGAAGGCCCGAAAGCCCAAAGTTTGACAAAAGCAAAGTGACTAAGGTAGAAAGGAACAAAGGTAGAGGGTGGAAGGTCGAAAGCCTGAGGTCTGAAACTCTAATTTTTTGGAGGTTGGCTTCCTAGCATTCCAAACTCCTCTAACCACCTAGGAATGCACTGACAATGTCCGGGTACACCATTAATGCAAATGGGTGGCCAAATTTAATGCTTTTAATGCAGTTGATGGGGTCATTAAGGATATTGGTGCCTAGCACGCAGAATGGTACATTCAAGATCAGACTGCTCAAATGGAAAAAGAGGAAGACATATTGGGAATGTTGTATATGCTTGAAATGGGTAATTCCTTGAATGCATACCATGATTGCAAGGATACACAAACTGATTTGTACCTAAAAGTTAATGAGCCTACAGAACAGTGCTATGCAGTTGGATTGGTGCAGTAAAACTCTTCAATGCATCAAGGACAAATATGAGAAATTAATGTTGTATGTGGCAGGGAAAGGGTAGAAGCTTCCCTCTTTATTGCTTAGGGTACATTTGGAGTGCAAGCGATCTTTGACAGATTGATTGTAGAGGTGACAAGACATGGGTCTCGGTTCCAACGTGCAAATCAATTGATAGATTGGGAGATGAGTTTAATGCAACATGGCATGTACTCATTGAGTGAGTGTAGTACTTGAAATGGGTACACTCAAATTGAATTGAAGAGATATACATGCAGGGTCTGAATTGGTGTTGGTGGTTGGTCATTTTGGCTTTTTTCTCAGTAGGGTTGTGAATTCCAAGAGGCAGATTAAGAAAGGATATTATGCAGGCTATGTTTATACATGATTCGATCATGAAGTGTATGTAATATAATTCAAACCTTTGTATCAGGTTGTTGTTTTTCTCCACTACTATAGGTGTTATTCTTAGTAAACTAAAATCATAGTTCTAGTTTGCTTTTATGATATTTAGTGGTATGATTGTAATTACTGATTTAATGAATGTGATAGTTCTTAATTCATTCACAAGATTTGTGAATGATCATTTCAGTATTACATAGGGAAAAATGTGGTATGGTGTGTGATTCTTAAGTATTTTCAGTAATCTGGTATAGATTTCTTTGCATTTGATTCGTCAAGTAGGCAGTTATACATTTCTGTCTGATTATTTTCCTCTGTTTTACATTAGACTCTGCTACCCAATGGATAGGCACCAATCTAAGTAGCCTTAGATCACCCATCTTCAAAACAAAAACTATACATCTTTTTTAGAAGTAGAAGTAGTCTTCATACATCCTCATTGTGTAGGATTGCATTTATCAGCTATATAGGGGTCATACAACAACCGACTTTGCTTAGTTCAGTGATAGATTTGGGGCTAAGAGAGCAATCTGGGTTTGGTTGTTCATCTGGTTTGATTTTAATACCTACTCAGCTACAAAACCCCTTGGAATATCCCTCTAGAGTTTAAGGTGAGCTCAAAGAGCAGAGGAGTTTACCTACTCCTGTAGTTGTCCAAAATCACCCAAAACTTGTTGACAAACACCAAAATCACCTAGAACATGTTGACAAACCTCTTCTTTTCACCCTGACGATGATCCCTGGCCTAGGTGATTTAGGAAACTTTTATAGTTTTGTGTTGGAGTTATTTTGGGAACCAATAGGTCAAACCTAACAAGAGGTTAGTTGAGACAACCCTTGAGGCTTCCTTTCCATCTTTAGAGGTCTCAAACCCTTTTGAGCCTCTAGATTCAACTATAGAGGATGATGGCCCTCTATCCATGGAGAATGTTGTTGGCAATATGTGTTGTCATTGATGTCAACATAAAATGTGTGAACCTGAGGACAGAGATGGGTGAAGTTGATGGACAATGGAAGATTTGAGAGGGATGGTTTAACTAAGTTCAAGAGATAGAATTGGCATACTTAAGGGAAGATTTAGCAGATGGAGAAAGACTGTACTTGTAGTATAAAAATGGTAATCTTCCTAATGTTTGAATGTGTTGTAGAGGTGTGTAAACCTATTATAACATGTTTCCTATATATCTACAATAATATCCTATCAGTTTGAAGTACTGCACTTAGAGAAAAGTTGCAGAAGTCTGGTTAAGGCTCTCACAGTGTATATCCTAAGGCAAAGTTATAGTATTTTAGTCTGCATTCCTCTGTAGTGCAAGATTTAGTCTTACGGTTTAGTAGTTAAGTTGATATTGATATTAACTTGCTATATCCAAGAATTCAGGCCTTTACTCCTTCAACAAAGAAAGTTATCAACAACAGTGTTCCAGACTGTGACTTGACAGTGAAAAGCAATGATGGAAGACGTGTTGGAATGCTCCGCATTCCTTTGAAAGATAAATATTGCTCATGTGGTTTTGGGAATATGTTTAGAGATATGTAATGCATGCTTCCTCATAGTATTAGGTGTTATTATGGTCTGCAAGGTCAGAATTCAAGTGCAGAAGTAACACAGACAGTTCTAAATGATGAAATACCCTATGGAACATAGGTTTGAGCACTTGTGGAAGATGGAAAGTATAAAAATCAGCTATATGATCTCATGCAAAGATTATACATACCTTATTGCATCTTAGGTTTGAACTGCATGCAAATATTTCTCATCTCTGGTACCGTATAAGGCATTTAAGTTAGTGAAGAATTGCATATGACTGTCCTCCAAACTACTGTATACTTGAGTCAAGTCTTTGATTTCCTCCAGAAGTAATAAATGAGGTTGTGCCAATCTAGTAATATATGCATAATGATATATGAGTTCCTTTCTAAGAAGTTTCAAATGGTTTGGTGTACCGCAATACAATATCCTGAGTTGTGGAATATCACAGTTAGTCCAGAACGCTCAGTTTTTAGCAGTTCAACATGTTTCTTGTTTTGTGGATGTATAGAATGATCTAGTACTTTTGTTAGTGCCTGAATTGACTGGCAGTTTTTTGAGCAATTTTCATGCAGGCACTTTCCCTAAGTATCCAAAAAATGTTCTAAGTGTTGGGCCTCCTCAGCATTTTTCAGCTGCAGCATCATATTTTCCTGAGGAGGAGGTCATCATCATCATATTTCCTTTGATGGTGGTCAGCATCATCATGTTCTCCGTCGACCGGTTTCTCATCGTCATCATCATATTTCAATATCGGGTGATGTTTGGTTTTTATCCTGATCCTGCTGATGAGCTACAGTGCGCCCTGATTTGCTTGCGGGGGTGATTTCTCAAGTATCCGGTGATCTTCCAATTATCACCTTGCCCAAACATGATGATGATGTTGCCCCGATATTCTGAAGGGGTTATTCTTTGAGTTGTTTCGACCTGACTTGTTCTTTCTTAAGGGTCGTTGTCATCATCATCATATTTCCAGTTATCACCGTGTTGCTCGCGGGGGTCATCATATTTTCTGCCTTCATGATATTTCACCGGGGTGATATTTTTATCATCGGGTGATCTTGGTTATGATCATCCTGATGATGTTGTTGAAGAGTTCTAAGTGTGACCCGATATTCACTGGGGTCATCATATTTTGAACGTCAGGATGATCTTAGTCAATATCATCCTGATGATGTTGTATCACTTCTTGTTCGTTGTTTTGTCATCCTGATGATGCTGACGTCATCCTTATATCAGGGTGATATCTTTTTCTCTGCCTATCTGCATCATGATATTTCCGAAGGAGGGGGTGATATTTTCATATCACTCGGGTGTATGTTTGTTCCAGCGTCATGATGATGCTGTTATCAAGGAGATATCCGCCTGCCGGCTTCGTGCATTATCTAGTGGGGGTGATCTTTTCAAGCATCATCATATTCGTCTATCGCCCCGATCTTATAGTGGAGCTACAATGCAACCTGATATTTGTGCATCAGGATGATATTTCCAAATATCCGGTTATCTTCCGAATATCATCCTGATGTCGATATGATGATGACGTCATCGAGGTCCGGGGGGGTCATATTTCTAACACAGATCATCTTGTGGAGATCCCCCGATATTTGCAAATATGATGATGACGTCATCCGGATATGAGGAGGTGCGCAGTAGGCAGATATGATATGATGATGACGTCATCAGGATGTTCATCAGCCAGACTTTTGGTATAAGCTCAGCAGGAGGACGTTCCTCCGATGGATCAGGTTGTGCCGATGAAGGCAATTATCATGCAGGTTATATTGCGATATGATGCTGACGTCAGGGTGATATTTCAAGCGATAGGATATCATGCTGCTGGAGGATGATGATGATGAAGTCTTATACTAGTGTCGTCAGGAGCAAAAGCACCGACATCATATATGCTCATGACCTAGTATATAAAGTGTTAAAGAGGTCATCACGGGGTGCATGTGGGATAATTGGTATCCTGCATTTTCAAATATCATGATGATGAATCTCGGCGGGAAATGGTTGCGATCGATTGTTAGATGTTTTTCCCAAGGCCGCGGGTTGGTGCGCCATTAATGGCGAAGGTTGCAGAGGTATGGGCGGATCTGGTACCCGATTGAAGGTGTACATCAGCGGACAGTGGCGCAGGGCTCGAGATATCTTCCTGTCTCCTCCCCTACCTGCTGCATTCATGTTTGGGTGCCAATCTGGTAATGTGTTTGAGCGCCATTTTCCTGATACTGTGTATCTGGCGGGATTTTTGGTCAACCTGGTAGTTAATGCTGAATACACCCTCCTGCTATATAATGCAGACGGTGTTATTCATTCAAGGTTGTTGAAAGTTGAGGATTTTTGGCTCTGTAATCCAAAACCAGCTGATCTGGTTGCTCTGTACAGTCTAACTTGTGAGTTTATGTATCTCCTGTTGTACGATTTGGCATGAATCCACTGATTTCATGGTTGATCTTATATGATTAATGCTATCTTAGCATGTGTTGTGTTAATTCTGTCTCCAGTATTGCATGTATTCTTCTTCTGGATCTGGATATTTGTGTAATGTTTAGATTCTAGAGCATAGAATTCCTATGTTGAATGTCTGATCTTTTAACTTCTGCTCAAGGGGCAGATTAAACTATTTTCAGGTTGAACATTGGGAAGGGTATACTGCAATAGGGATGCCATAAGTAGAGATAACTTAACACTTTTCATTGGGAGATATCTGTAAGGCAGATATCATGTGTATCCCCCTGAAATCTAGTTTTAGCTATTCATGCTGATCATTCACAGGTGTATGTCTACCGACTCCAAGCCCTGGATAGGCACCAATCATGCTGTGTTCTTGTGTTATACACCATGTCCAGCTTTGCATCCAAAATTCAAACTAAAACATTTCATACTTCCACCTGTTAGTTGTAGGAGTAGGATTAGGAATCCCCTGCATGCTCTCATACCCAACCAGACATCATGTCCAAGAATGTTGCCAGCCTTGTGATCTATCATGCAGATCTTGGTCCATACATGAGAGTATTCTGCCTGTTGTTGTCAAGTTAGATCCTTCTATCTTTGAGCTAGTCAAGGTTACATCTTGAGTTATAGGGATACCCCCCTTGGTGCGGCAGAACCAGAAGTGAAGGGGAGGCAGCTCACGCAACCTCCTGTATTTAGTTGGCTGAATCTGCCTGTGCATTAGAAGTGGCAAACCCTAATGCTGATTCAGAAGAAAAACCAACAACTTTAATAAAAAGGTATATGGATGATTTTAATAAGATACATTGTTGAAACCTTGGTCTACATGATGTTTTTGGCTTCTCTCCAATGATGTGAAGATAAACAGTTAGTAGTGTTTGTGCAGTTTGAGTTGACAGTCTGGTTTCTGCTATGTGTGGTGGATCCTTACCAATTGTTTTAATATTAAAAGATGTGCAACAATTTTCCTTGAATTCTATTATGATATTTTGCGGTCCGCAACTTGTTTTCTTGACATATTATATGAGTTGAAGCTGACCCTTGAAGAATTACATGTTTAATCAGGTTTTATGATGCCGACCTAATAAATGTTTTGAAGTGTTGCGAAGGGTATTTTTAGGAGATAAAATTCATTTGTGAAGTGTAGAAGTGTGTGCAAATGTGATAGAGTAGAATGAGAAGCATGAAGTGTGTAGAATTAGTATGATGGAGTAATTGTGCAGAAAAGAGGACTGTAATATTAGCATGAGATAGATGCTTCTTTCATAACAGTTCATAGTTTTGTTTATCATTATAATTCTTTGTAGTAGCGAGCTTTCTTCAGGGAGTAGTAGCTTCCTTGGGTTGTAGCCCTAAAATAAAGTCAGTAGGGAGTTGTAGCTTCCTTGGGTTGTAGCCCTAAAATAATATTGTAAACCTTTATATAGCAGTGAGCATTATATTATGAGTTAACACTCACTGTGGTTTTTCCTAGTTTTGTGTTTTCCACATAAAAAATGTTGGTGTCATTGTGTTGATCAATGTGTTGCATGTTTTACTTTATGTTATCTAAGTAAATGGATCTTATCTACAAATGAAGTAGTTAAGTTTTAATATATGTTGATTAACCCCCCCTCTCAGCATCTTTGTTTTTTCAACAATTGGTATAAGAGCTAAGTTCCTTTGAGAAGCCTAACAGCTGAGGTAGACCCTACACTTGAACACATGGAATGGAAACTAAAAGTTGACACCTCAACCTAGATGGTGTTGACCTTGAAGAAGAACTCCAATCAGCCCTAGAGGATCTGGATGAAGCAAGAGAACTAAATTAGGAATATGAGGACATGCTTGAAAAATTAAAGGAGACAATTGTGAAACTGAAGACAAAGGCCAAAGAAATAAAAGAAGAAATTGGCAAACTAAAAGCTCAAATAGAAGGAGATAAAGGAGGTGACATCAAGCTCAAGGAGGTAGAAGGTATGATCTTTGTTAGATTTAGGGCACACAACTCAGAGGGGGGTGAATCAGTTGTCCAAAACTTTCTCCAATTTCACACTTAAATCTTCTTAGTGATTAGCAGTATATCAATCATGAAACATAATGCAATTAAACAACAAGTAGAAACTCATCAACACATAAGACACCAAGATTTTGACGTGGAAAACCCGGTTAAGGGAAAAACCACGGGGTGATTAACCCAAGATTGTATTCTCTGTTAGAAGAATAGAAAGAACAAAATGGCACATGCCAATTAGGGCTCACTGCCCAAGCACAATGCTCACAAGAGGCTCATTGCCTACAAGAGACACACTGTCTACAAAGTAACAAGTATTACAAACTTGAATTGGAGAATAGCATCTTTACCATGCTTGGATCAGTTCCATTTAGGCCCAAAAACTTCTGCTCTGCCTTTCGCTCTCTTCTTCACTACCACACTCTCATCTCCTCTAGACACACTTTGGGAAGACTTCACAATCCCTTATTTATACACGGCATCAACTTAGGAATAATCATCTAAGTCGGTAAACATCCACAAGAGCATCCGCAAGACATGTAATACATCCGGTCGGCCAGTCTCAGGAAGAACACCATCATCCAGTGGTTATTCTTCAAATGCAAACTCTAACTTCAATGCGGACCACCAACATGAACTGGACATGATCCAAAGATCACCACAACCTTTCCTGAATCACCAAGAACATCCACACTTCATCTACTTGCTGGAATTCTTCTCTCCATCTGGAACTTCAAGAACCCAGTCTGTCATCACTGTCGCAAAGGAATATGTGCTTTCGGACCTTCAAACCACGAACCAATCAAGTTGCCACTTCACACAGACATCCTCAACACTCCCTCAAATCCACAGAATGGGATAATGCATTTCCAGATCTCACCAAACCTATCTGTGTCACTATGTCACCTTTGAACTCCTGCCAGAACCGATTCTACTTGAGTGCCCATAACCTCTTCAGATCTTCATGCGGACCTCTGAAAACTTGACTGGAGTATTTCAAGACTTATATCTACAAACCCTTTAAACCACATCCTCTAATCCTGAACCTATCTTGGACTTTTACCTTATTGTCATCATTGTTCTTAACTGTTCCTGATTGAGACTAATTTTCTCAATATCCTCAGCACATAGCTCATCCAATCCTTCTCATTAATGCAACATGAGTATGTTGACATCAATGACAACACCTGTTAGAACCATACTTGCAACAATCTCCCTCTTTGTCATTGATGGCAACATATGATGTGAAAAATCACCAAGACAAGAACTTCTCCTTACTGTCACAACTCCCCCTATCAGCAACAACTATTCACATGTCTTCTCTTCCTTTACTGCTCCCCCTTTGATCATCAACCACTTGTTTTTCACATGTCTTCTCTCCCCCTTTGACATCAATGGAAAAGGGCTCATACTTGCAACTCCAATACTTCAGAACATACCTACTGCTCCTCGTGAGTAGCAGCTCCCATCAATCTGGATCACAAGATATGACTGTGATATCCACCGGACTGATGCATCTCAGTGCACCTTAGTTCATCACCGGAGGGGCAATAACCCCTAACTTCTCCCTGAGATACTCAAAAGAATCCTTAGGTAGAGGTTTAGTAAAGATATCTGCAATCTGATCCTTGGAAGGCACAAACTCCAATCTGACTTCATTCTTGTTCACTTGCTCTCTCAAAAAGTGAAACTTGATAGATATATGCTTAGTCTTAGAATGCAACACCAGATTCTTAGATATATTTATTGCACTTGAATTATCACAGAAGATTATGATAGGTTCCTCATACTCTACTTTGATATCTCTTAGCATCTGCTTCATCCACAAAACTTGAGTGCAACTACCTGCTGCTACAATCTATTCTGCTTTAGTTGTGGACATAGATATTTCCTCTTGTTTCTTGCTTAGCCAAGAAACCAATATTTTTCCCAAAAAGAATGCTCCACCACTGGTACTCTTCCTGTCATCCACATCTCCTGCCCAATCTACATCTGTATAAGCATGAAGAGAGAAATCATGATCTCTAAGATACGACAAACCATACTCAACTGTCCCTTTTAGATATCTAAAAATCCTCTTGATTTCCATGACATGAGATTCTCTGGGATCAACTTAGAATCTAGCAACAAGACCAACAGCCTGCATTATATCTAGTCTAGTTTGAGTGAGATACAACAAACCTCCAATCATTGATCTGTACTTTGTCTGGTCTGCCTTAGGAGAGTCATTATCTTTGCTCAACTTACATCTGGTTGTCATGGGAGTATTCATTGGCTTTGAATCTTCCATCCCAAATTTCCTCAACAATTCTTTCACATATTTTGTCTAAGAAATAAAGATTCCTTTCTTTGTTTGAGTAATTTGTAGACCCAAGAAGAAATTCATTTCACC
This sequence comes from Cunninghamia lanceolata, assembly GCA_027924645.1. Lineage (NCBI taxonomy): Eukaryota > Viridiplantae > Streptophyta > Pinopsida > Cupressales > Cupressaceae > Cunninghamia > Cunninghamia lanceolata. The sequence continues at coordinate 11,628,955 of BSBN01001359.1, forward strand.
AAGCATAGACATCTCAAACTCACTTTTTATTTGATTTGCAAAACTTTTACACATACTATCTCTTCCTCCAAAGATGATATCATCAACAAATACTTCAACAATCAAGATGTTTTCATGATCAATTTTGAAATATAAGTTACTGTCAGCAGTACCTTTGTTGAAACCAATCTTCAAAAGATGCTTATCCAATCTTTCATACCAAGCTCTTGGGGCTTGCTTCAATCCATACAGTGCCTTCTTCAACTTGTAGACCATATCACCATGACTAGACAATTAAAATCCATCCGGTTACTCTATATACACTTCTTCTTCCAAGTCACCGTTTAGAAAGGCAGACTTGACATCCATCTGATATACCTTGAAATCCTTGAAGGTAGCAAAGGCAAGAAATAATCTGACTACTTCAATTCTTGCCACTGGAGCAAAAGTTTCTTCAAAATCAATTCCTTCTATTTGAGAGTAGGCTTTGCAGACCAATCTGGCTTTATTTCTAATTACTTCACCAACTTCATTTAGTTTGTTCTGGAAGACCCATTTGGTTCCAATCACATTCTTGTTTCTAGGTCTGGGAACAAGATCCCAAGTGTGATTTTTCTCTATTTGCACTAGCTCTTCCTCCATTGCTTTAGTCTAGTTTTCATCATTGCAAGCTTCATTCACTGTCTTAGGTTTAATCTTTGAAATCAAACAATACTCTTCTGAATCTTGAGCAATTCTCCTTCTTGTTAGAACTCCTTTGCTTTTATCACCTATGATCTGATCTTTAGAGTGGTTCAGTCTTACATACCTGGGAACTTTGGGAGTTTCTTACACTTCTAATTCTTGATCAGGCTCATTATGACTCATCTCTTCTCCCTGAATTACCGGATCTGTTTGATTCTGAGTACCAGAAGGAGTTTGGGCTCCTTGAGTCATAACACCATTCTGATCATCTTCATCATATTCATAAAACCTTGAAGGTTTCTCAATTCCTTCATCAACCTTCACATTTGTACTTTCTATCATTTTTCTCAGTCTCTTATTGTAACATCGGTATGCTTTGCTTTGAGTGGAGTAACCCAAGAAAATTCCTTCATCACTTCTAGCATCAAACTTGCCTAGATCTTCATCTCTTTTAATGTAACATTTGCTACCAAACACTCTGAAATACCTCACAGTAGGAGTGATGCCAAACCAGAGTTCATAAGGAGTCTTACCGGTATTGCTTCTGATTTGAACTCGATTGAGAGTATAGACTGCAGTGCTGACAGCTTCTCTCCAAAACATCTGAGGAACGTTTGCTTCCATCATCATTGTCCTAGATGCTTCCTGGATGGTCTAGTTCTTTCTCTCCACTACTCCATTCTGCTGTGGAGTCCTAGGAGCAGACAACTGTCTCTTTATACCATGCTTCTCACAAAAATCTATGAACTCACCGGATGTGAATTCACCACCTCTATCAGACCTCAGACATTTCAATTTTAATCCAATTTCATTTTCTACCATAGCCTTGAAAATTTTGAACTTCTCAAAAGCTTCTGATTTCTCTTTCAGAAAGGTAACCCACATCATCTGGAATGGTCATCAATTAATAGCATGAAATATCTATCACCTTGTACACTCTTGATTCTTGTCGGACCACATAGATTAGTATGAACTAAGTCCAATAATCTGGTAGAAGATTGATTGTTACTCTTGAATGTGATTCTGCTCAGCTTACCCAACTGACATTCTTTGCACAAGCTATTAGTAGGTTTCACCAATTTTGGAAGATCTCTTACAGCCTGAGTATTGCTTATCTTGATGATATTATCAAAATTCACATGACACATTCTCCTATGCCATAACCAACTCTGATCAACTTGAACAAATAAGCAACTTTTACCAGTGCCAACCAAGTGGAAGATATTACCTTTAGTTTGGGTACCGGATGCAATCTCTATTCCTGAGCTTTCAAAGATCTTGCATTTTCCATTCTTGAACCAGAGATCATAGCCTTTGTCCACCAATTGTCCAACACTGAGAAGATTGTGCTTCAAGCCTTCAACATATAGAACATTACCAGTTTTGTTCCTTCCATCAAAAGAAATAGTTCCTCTTCCTCTGATTCTACTAGCAGAATTATCACCAAACTTCACGACTCCTCCTTCATACCTTTCCAAATCTATGAACTTATTTTTGTCACCTGTCATATGGTGAGAGCAACCACTGTCAATGACCCAATCATCCTTTTCTTCTAATTGGGCAGCCAGAGCTCTTTCTATAACTTTATGATTGATAGATACAGAGGATATTGGTTCTTCTTCCTTGATAGCAATAAACACCCATTCACTTCCAGATTTGTTTTGTCTCTGATTCATCATCTGTTACTCCTTCATTATCATCTTCTTCATGAACATAGTAACAATTCTTTTGGAACCTTGATCTATTAGGATTTTGCCTTGAAAATCTTTCTGGGCATTTTGAGGAAAAATGACCAATCTTATTGCAATTAAAACACTTAAAAGACAATTTTCCTTCATACTTACCTGATCCTCTTGGCAGTCTCTTTGCAATGAGGGCTTCAAGTTGAGCAGTTTCTACTTCTTCTTCTAGGTCTTTTCTTGTTTTTTCATACCATGACAGTTTCCTTGATGAGTTCTCTCCCGGATCAAACCTTTGTTTACCTTTTACAAAGGCACTGGCTTTGAATGCAGATTTAGTCTTGGGGGGATCATCTCCAAACTTGGTCATTTCAAATGCAGCCAATTTGCCAGCCAATTGATCTCTTGTGATAGTTGTATGGGCTCTGAATTCATCAATGGCAGCAACCTTGATTTTGTAAGAAGTAGGAAGGGATCTGAGAATTTTGCCAACAATCTCATTTTCATCCAAGACTCCACCAACATTTCTAATTCCACAAACAAGCTCATTTACTCTTGGCATAAACATAGTAATATTTTCATCATCTCTCATCTTCAGGTTTTTAAATTTCCCTTTCAGACTCTGTAACCTTGCACATTTGACATACTGGTCTCCTTCATGCAAAAGTTCCATTTTTTTCCAAATCTCAAAAGCAGTTGGTAGGTCAATAACATTTGAGAGCTCTGAATCAAATAATGCGCTTAGAAGAGCTTCTATAGTCCGCAGATTGTTTTCAGCATCTGTGATTTTATTTGTAGCTTTTGGACCAGCCTGTGGAGGTACATACTGTGTTGTAACCATGGTCTAGTATGCCATACCCATGCATTGCAAGTGACACTTCATGTGACCTTTCCATAGATTAAAATTTGTTCCATCAAACTTCAGGCTGTCCTTCTTGTAAGACAACATCCTGGATCTCCTCAAGTGGTTAAGCTCCTTTTAGAGGTACTTGGCTCTAATACCAATTGTTAGATTTAGGGCACACAACTGAGAGGGGGGGTGAATCAGTTGTCCAAAACTTTCTCCAATTTCACACTTAAATCTTCTTAGTGATTAGCAATATATCAATCATGAAACATAATATAATTAAACAGCAAGTAGAAACTCATCAACACATAAGACACCAAGATTTTGACGTGGAAAACCCAGTTAAGGGAAAAACCACGGGGTGATTAACCCAAGACTGTATTCTCTATTAGAAGAATAGAAAGAACAAAATGGCACATGCCAATTAGGGCTCACTACCCGAGCACACTGCTCACAAGAGGCTCACTGCCTACAAGAGACACACTGTCTACAAAGTAACAAGTATTACAAACTTAAACTAGAGAATAGCATCTTTACCATGCTTGGATCAATTCCATTTAGGTCCAAAAACTTCTACTCTGCCTTTCTCTTTCTTCTTCACTACCACACTCTCATCTCTACTAGACACACTTTGGGAAGACTTCACAATCCCTTATTTATACACGGCATCAACTTAGGAATAATCATCTAAGTCAACAAACATCCACAAGAGCATCCACAAGATGTGTAATACATCCGGTCAGCCAGTCTCAGGAAGAACACCATCATCTGGTGGTTATTCTTCAAATGCAAACTCTAACTTCAATATGGACCACCAACATGAATTAGACACGATCCAAAGATCACCACAACCTTTCCTGAATCACCAAGAACATCCACACTTCATTTGCTTGTTGGAATTCTTCTCTCCTTCATCCGGAACTTCAAGAACACAGTCTGTCATCACTATCGCAAAGGAATATGTGCTTTCGGACCTTCAAACCACGAACCAATCAAGTTGCCACTTCACACAGACGTCCTCAACACTCCCTCAAATCCACAGAATGGGATAATGCATTTCCAGATCTCACCAAACCTATCTGTGTCACTATGTCACCTTTGAACTCCTGCCAGAACCGATTCTACTTGAGTGCCCATAACCTCTTCAGATCTTCATGCGGACCTCTGAAAACTTGACTGGAGTATTTCAAGACTTATATCTACAAACCCTTTAAACCGCATCCTCTAATCCTCAACCTATCTTGGACTTTTACCTTATTGTCATCACTGTTCTTAACTGTTCCTGATTGAGACTAATTTTCTCAATATCCTCAGCACATAGCTCATCCAATCCTTCTCATTAATGCAACATGAGTATGTTGACATCAATGACAACACCCGTTAGAACCATACTTGCAACAACCTCTAGTTTGAAAGTTATGGTTGAAGGAAAAAGGATTGAAGATTGCCTAAACATGAAGCTCAATGAGAAAGTAGCTGAATGAAAACTTGAGGAAGAAGTTGTCACTCTGAGGAAAGAACTAGAAAAGGCAAAAGAATAAATTGAAAAGGGACTAAAACTAAAAGGAGGATCTAAAATTCTTAATGATATAATTAACTCTAAAAAGCCAACAAAATAAAAATCATGCCTTGTTTTTCAAAAGGGGAAAGTCCCATAATCAATGCATCTGCAAACCTATATGATAACTTCCAATCAGAAGGAAAGTCTAAAACAAAGAAGGAAGAGGCCTGCACTGAAGATCCTAAGAAGAATGCCTTTGAAGATGCAAAAGAAGATGAATTCATCCTTTCCATAGACAAAAGAAGAATATGAAGAAGAATTTTAGACAGCCTACACCTAAACAAACTGCTCCTATCAAGTATCCTCAAGCTTTCAATGGTAATTGCTATGCTTGTAATAAATTTGGTCACAAGGCTGTTGAATGTGGAAACAAGCTGAATCAAAATTCATTTAGGCCTCCTAGGTACAATGTTTTAAACTCTCATGGTCAGAGTAATGCTTGCAACAAAGTTAATCATAAGGCTAATGGATACAAAATAAAAATTATGAGGAATAGTTTCACGAACAAGAACAATACTAGGACCTCTCAATTCTTTTATGGTTATTGTTACACATGTAACAAGTATGGTCATAAGGCTATTGACTATAGATCTAATGTAAGAAGAGGTGATTATACTCTGCAGTCCAATACCACCTGCTACATTTGCAATAAAATAGGACATATTTCAAGGTTCTGCAGGGGAAAGAGTGCAAGGTCTTCTGCTTCTCAAAATAAGGTTGATATTGCTCTGTAAAAGAAGGAAATGTACAAGACATGGAGGAAGAAGGAAGAGAATGGAGTAAAGGAAGGATCTGTACCTCTTCCCAGTGCAAATGGATCCTCTAGAAATTAAAAGGGATGAAGTATTGGTTTAGGGGGAGTTACAACTGCAAACACTTTCAAAACCCCTAAATGAATAAGATGTCAAAATCCTCAGCATATTGGCTAAAAATGGTTTGAACATGTTAAGATAATGTTATGAAGATGTTTGATCAAATTTCTGGAGCAATTAGACTACTTGTGGAGCATTGTTGAATGATCACAAGTGTATGTATAACAAAAAGATTGATTAGGTCAAAACAGAGAATGCGATTAATGCACAAAAGTCATGGTTGGTAAGAAGACTATATAGGCAACATTTGATCATTTTGATCTCATTTTGAACAAAGTCAAGTGTGTTGAAGAGCCAAAGAAGAGCAGAAGGTTTTCAACAAAGTAGTTCTGTGGATTTATATGGGTACCCAATCTTGACATTTGGAAGTGCTTCCCAAATTTCTGGTATGAGGAAGATTGTGTCAAGATTGCCCTAAGTCAAATTCATGGAGACTTCTTCTACCTTGATCAACCATATTTGATCACTAATGAAGCCATTAGGGATGTTACTAGATTGTGGTCCTCTAGACCAGTACCTATACTAAAAGCAGTGAAGAATGAAGAAGTAATGAGACTTACTGAAGAAAAATTCAATAAAAGAACACTAACAATAAATGACATTGAAGATTTGGGGGTCCGGTATGCTACAATGTGCATAGCATACAAGATATACTATACCAACAGAGAAAACTCTGCCACTACCACTACAATATACACAGCTCGTCAAATGGTAAAAGAAGGGAAGGATTGTGACCTATGTGAGCTCCTGCAAAATTTCAACCAGTGATTACTCCTCAACTTCTACAGATTCCTACACATGAAGAGCAAATTGATCTGTCAAACATTTCACCCCTTCAAAAACTACAACTTGGTGATATATTGCATGCTTCAGCAAGAAAAGAATTTCTACAAGAAAACTTGAAGAAGACTAGTGTAGTTGAGGATGCTGTGAAGATGATCCAAGAAGGGTTACTAGAGGTAACCATTGATATCTCTCTGCCTCACGAGAAAAAACTCAAGCTATTAATGGATTCTTTCAAAGACCATTGGCAACAAGAAAGGTAAATGATAAAAGGTTGGCTGAGATGATTGACAAATGTGCTAATGCACATGATAAAGTGAAAGAAAATTTGAAGAAGTTTAAGGATTGTATTGATGAAGCCACAACATTGTTTCTGTTCTTCCTAAAATAGCTATGTTCCACAAATAATATCAAAGCTTAAATTGATACCGTTGAGTTACAAATCATTCAAATGGATAGAGTATATGAATTGTCTAAGGACAAAGATGGATCAACAAGGGCTCAACTAGAAAATCTTCATGTACAGTTATCGCAACTTTAGGACTAGAGAGAATAATTGAAGAAACAACTTGGTCAGCTAAGGGAAGTAGTGAACTTAAGACTTGCTTCATTATCTGGGTTGCTAGGAGAAGCTGAGAAGGTTGATCAGAAGATGAAGACCCCAAGCACTATAGAGGAAGTTGGGACTTATACATGTAATGTGAATGTCAAAATCATAATCTTGCCTCAGAAAGTGCCATTTGGGAATCTACTTTGACACAACTCAAGGTAATATACAAAACCATTCTACCTTCTAAATGAGTTGAAGAGCATTATAGAGAAGAAAATTTTGAATGTACATAAACTTGCGGATGAAAATAGTGTACATAGCATCAATTTTTGAGGCATTTTCATCTTAGGGGAGAATTGTTTGAAAAAAATTATATAGTAAGGGGGAGTTTACATAGTTTTGAGATAGTATAATGATGTTATGCCCTTTTTCCTTGATGTCAAAGGGGGGGAGAGAGGAATATACATCTAAGGGGGAGTAGTTGTACACATTTTGTTCTAGGTGTTACCATCAATGACAAAGGGGGAGATTGTTGGCAATATGTGTTGTCATTGATGTCAACATAACATGTGTCAACCTGAGGTCAGATCTGGGTGAAGTTGACGAACAATGGAATATTTGAGAGAGACAATTTGACTAAGTTGAAGAGATAGAATTGGCATACTTAAGGGAAGACTTAGCAGATAGAGAAAGACTATACTTGTAGTATAAGAATGATAATCTTCCTGATGTCTGAATGTGTTGTAGAGGTGTGTAAACCTATTATAACATGTTTCCTATATATCTACAATAATATCCTATCAGTTTGAAGTACCGTACTTAGAGAAAAGTTGCAAAAGTCTGGTTTAAGGCTCTCACTATGTATAGCCTAAGGCAGAGTTACAGTATTTTGGTTGGCATTCCTCTGCAATGCAAGATTTAGTCTTACGGTTCAGTAGTTAAGTTGATATTGATATTAACTTGCTATATCTAGGAATTCAAGTATTTACTCCTTCAGCAAAGAAAGTTCTTAGAAACAGTGTTTCAGACTGTGACTTGACAGTGAAAAGCAATGGTGGAAGACATGTTGGAATGCTCCGCATTCCTCCAGAAGAGAAGTAGTGCCCATGTAGTTTTGGAAATATGTTCAAAGATGTGTAATACATGCTTCCTCATAGTATCATGTGTTATTATGGTCTACAAGGTCAGAGTTCAAGTGACAGAAGTAACATAGATAGTTCTAAATGATGAAATACCCTATGGAACATAGGTTTGAGCACTTGAGGAAGATAGAAAGTATACAAATCAGATATAGGAGCTTGTGCAAAGATTCTACATGCCTTATTGCATCTTAGGTTTGAACTACATGCAAGTATTTCTCATCTCTGGTACCGCATAAGGCATTTAAGTCAGTTAGTGAAGATCTACATATGACTATCCTCCAAACTACTATATACTTCAGTCAAGTCTTTGATTTCCTCTAAAAGTAATAAATGAGGTTGTGTGGATCTAGGAATATATGCATGATTCAATATATGATTTCCTTTCTAAGAATTTTCAAATGGTTTGGTGTACCGCAATACAATATCCTAAGTTGTGGAATATCACAATTAGTCTGGAACACTCTATTTTTAGCAGTTCAACATGTTTCTTATTTTGTGGATGTATAGAATGATCTGGTACTTCAGTAAAAAGGTATATGGATGATGTTAAGAAGATACATTGTTGAAACCTTGGTCTGCATGATGTTTTTGGCTTCTCCCTGATGATGTGAAGATAAACAGTTTACAATGTTTGTGCAGTTTGAGCTGACAGTCTAGTTTCTATTATGTACGGTGGATCCTGATCAATTGTTTTGACATTAAAAGGTGTGTCATGATGTTCCTTGAATTCTATTATGAGATGCTATGGTTCACAGCTTGTTTTCTTGACATATTGTATGAGTTGAAGCCGGCCCTTGAAGAATTACAGTTTCATCTAAAGGTTTTTATGATGCTGACCTAATCAATGTTTTGAAGTGTTGCGGAGGGTATTTATAGGAGATCAAAGTCATTTGTGAAGTGTATTAGTGTGTGAGAATGTGATAGAGTAGAATGAGAAGCATGAAGTGTGTAGAATCAGTATGATGGAGTAATTGTGCAGAAAAGAGGACTGCAATATCAACATGAGATAGATGCTTCTTTCATAGCAATTCATAGTTTTGTTTATCATTGTAATTCTTTATAGCAGTGAGATTTATTCAGGGAGTAGTAGCTCCCTTGGGTTGTAGCTTCCTTGGGTTGTAGCCCTAAAATAATGTTGTAAACCTTTATATAGTAGTGAGCATTATATTGTGAGTTAACACTCATCGTGGTTTTCCTAGTTTTAGGTTTTCCACATAAAAAATCTTGGTGTCATTGTGTTGATGAATGTTTTGCATGTTTTACTTTCTATTCTCTAAGTAAATGGATCTGATTTTCAAATGAAGTAGTTAAGTTTTAATATATGTTGATTCACCCCCCCTCTCAGCATCTCTGTGTGTTCAACAAATGTTACTCATGATGACTCTCTGACCATTGAGAATGTTGACTTACTAGTGGTGGACAACTTGGATCCATCATTGTTAGCTCAAGAAGAAGAAGTTTTCACATGCCTCTCCACCTCCCTACTACAAGTTGTTTCACCTCTATTGAAGCATTCGATCTCATCCAAGGCATCATCCACCTTAAACAAATCATTCACCAAAGGTCCTAAGCTGGTCTACTCCCCTCTTGGCCTAAGGAAAACTAGGAATGTTAAAAAACAAACATGGGTTTAGATTCAAAGATTGGGCACCCATCTTAGTGAGAAATCAAGGATAGAGAAACCTCAAGGGAGATTACGGATAGATTTCAAGGTATGTTGGATGTGGTAGAAACCAAATCAGCCCCTAACATTAAGAATTGAAAGTAATTTCTTGGAACATTTCAAGTTTAAATAACCCCATAAAACATGAACTTATATCTAATCTTAGGAGAACACATAACCCTGATGTTTTGATCATTTAAGAAACAAAGATGTATGTGGAAAGATTTGATGTTGTGAAGAGAAAAGTCTAGTCTAAGGCACATTCTATGGGGGTCAATGCTCTGGGGGCTTTTGGAGGGATCCTCTCTTTGGAATCTATCTATTGTCTCAAGCTTGGTTCTATGTGTTACTCCACATCATGTTGCCATCATTGTATCCCACCTTAAAGAAAACTTCTCATGTATTATTTCAAATGTCTATGCCCCAAAATCCTTAGGGGAAAGAAGAAAGATTTGGATTAAGCTCACTACTTTTAGAGCTTTGCATTGCAACTCTAGATGGATTATTGCAAAAGATTTTAATTCTCTCCTTTCTTCGAATGATGAAATGGGGGGTACTCAAAATCATACTAACAACATGGATGATTTTACTAATTTCATTTCTTTATGCACTTTGATAGACAAAGAGCTTCATGGAGCTCAGTATACATGGTCAAATATAATATTAGGTGCCTCTTTGATTCAAGTTTAGTTGGACAAAGTTTTTGCCTCACTAGATTGGTTGTTCTATCACTCTCTCTACCTCTTGACCCTCTCTATTAAGGTTGGATCAGACCATTCCCCTCTTTTTTTTCCAGTTGGATAATCTCAAAATAATTAAAGAGTCCCCTTTTAGATACAAAAATGTGGTTTGTGCATCATGATCTTAAGGATTAAATTAGGGAGTGGTGGGATATTTGAGTTGCTAGGAAAGCTATGTTTAGATGTGCTAAAAAACTCAAAAACATTAAAATAAATATTAGAGTATGGAATAAAACTTCTTTGGGCAACATGTTTTCCCTTGCTAGAAGGAGCTAGAAAGTATTCAGCAAGAAAACCAAAAACTAGGCGTGAATCAACAATTTTTTGATAAAGAAAGAAGCCTCCTTGGAAAATATTATGTCGTAAAATGTCCCCCTAGGACTTTTAGCTCCCCAGTTTAGCTCTCGGGTCCTTTAGATTTAATCATGCATGTTAAAAATGAATCCTAGAGAAAAATCCCCTGAAACCCATGTCAAATGCGACTTAGGGGATGCTCTTGAGCTTAAGCAAGTCCCAAAATAGGACCCTGGACAAGGACGCTCGCACCCTAGTCTAGACCTATTTTATCGAGACCCAAATTTTAAATGCCTGCAAAGTGACTATTAAAAGGTTTCCATTTGTCAGCCTATTCAATTTGAATTATGAATGTTTAGAGGGAATGAATATATAACCATGTTTAGGACTTCATTTTACACTTAGATGGATAATACAAACTTGTGATCTTATGCTAAGGATACTCAAGGATTTCATTGTATTGCAGAGAAGTATTGTGTTATGTTTGTACTTGTTGTAGATTTATCTTCATCAATCCATCGCCTCATGGCGTGAAAGATCTTCATCTCCCCATGAGAGCTTCACCTCCGAGGTGACATCTATTTTATGTTTCAATCACTTTATCATATCATTTGATTTTGCCTCTATCCACCAAGGACACACACTCTATCTAACAATGGTGTTGGAAGGCTTGAATGCCATTCTAGGGCTTGACCGAGGCAAGCTCTTAAACACCACAACCCCAAACCCCTCTCTTGTGATTGTAGGTGATAGTATTAGATCTTGTGGAGAGGAGTTGTAGGAGGTGAGAGTAGAGTAGGAAGATTCCAGATCTAAAGAAAATGACAGAAAATATCCCTAATTGGACAATGGCGCCCGTTCTTTTGTCCTCCAATTTAGCGTTGTCAGAAATCTCTGAGCATCTTACAGTCTGAAGCACATTTTGATCCAAAGCCCTTAGAAAAAGTACCACCTTAGACACTGATGCCCACTTTTTCATCCCTAAAGTTTCCACTTTCCAAAATTCAAATCCTGGTATGTTTCTAATCTATATTTAGTGCCTTCCTATGCAAACATTTGTCGGGATTCATCCATTTGCTTACAATTTTGCATAATTAGGGTTTTAGGCCTAATCAGATTAGGGTTTAACAAACTAATCAAAAAATTACAAATTTCTTTATCATTCCAAGTGACACCAAACCTATAGCTAAGTCCTCTTGCAAAAGTTGTGATTCAACTCGGTTTAATGTCCTTGAATGTATGTAGTGAAAGGAGGATCTAATTAAACTATCAACCTCATTCAATATCCCTCTTTTTCTACATAACATTTTGGTGAACCTATGTTTTTACTAAATTTTGCACCTTGTTGAGTGTTGTACATCTGATTTGCATTCATACATATCATTTTCATCATCATGCATTTGAAAACCTTGCATAAAAATTGAAAAGTTTGAAAAAAAAGGCATTTTTGGCTTACATTTAGACATAATTTGCACTATTTTCCTTTCACATTATTGAAAACATTTAATTTTCTAATATTTATATCAGATTTGAGATAAATTGCAGCATTTCATATTTTCATAGTCATTTACCTTGCATTTGCATCTCATTTGCTTGGGTTTTGCTTGGACTTTTGCATTTTTCATATAACCTAGTAATTTCAAAAGCTAGGGTTTATAATTAAAATCTTGTTTTAGATTTTATTACTCATTTTAAAACTCTTTCAAATATTTTTTTTGAATGTAGTGTGTTTGTATTGTGTATCTTTGCATTTACATTGAAAAAATTGAAAAAATTGAGCATTTTATGTGCATAAGCAAGCATAGTTTTCCTTTGTTTTGTTGGATTTATCATAAATATAATTCATTTTAGGCCTTGCATTCATTTACAAGCATATATTCATCTATCATTTGAAAATTTGGCATCATTTAAGGCTGTAGATTGAAAATTGGCATATTTGTTAAATAACACATTGTGTATTTCAACAAGCATATCTTGCTCCTTTAGTTTGTTCTTGTAAAGGATGATTTTTGGATAGTTTGTTTTTGGTAGTTTTGGTGTATATCCTCCTTTCACCCTTACATTCAAGGACCTAGGGTCGATTTGCAATGTACTATCATACCCTAGGTCACTATTAAGATGTAGGGAAACTTGGATTTTTATGATTAGATTGACAATTTCCTTCTCTTATGCTCAATTGTACCTTAAAACCCTAATTATGCAAATACGATAGTAAACGGATGAATTACGGAAAATGCTTTTGCAGAAAGATGTAAAATAACAAATAACTATGTACCTATTTTTAGGGTTCCGAGGCAGAAAAGTCAGGGACTAAAGAGTGGACGCCCAAGTCCAAGGCCCTACTTTTTGTTGAGATCTAGAAACAAGGTCTGCAACTCATATCTGTTGTATTAGAGATTTTCCTGTTGTAGAACTTTGAGGACTAATGAGTGGGCACCCAAGTCCAGGTAGTTGTTTCTTTCACTGATCTGCAATTCTGACACTCCAATATGCCCTCCTGTAACTTCACTTTGTTTGCATCATCAACCTGTAACCTGCAACCATGAAAACTTTGGGAGGGGGTTGGTGTTTAGAGGCTTGCCTCAGTCAACCCTCGGAGAGATATTCAAGCTTTCCAAACACCATTGTCAGATACAGAGTGCATACCTTGGGAGGTAGAGGCAAAAACCAAATGATAAATGCTCAATAATCACAATAGATATCACCTTGTAGTGAAGATCTCAAGGGAGGAAGAAGCTCTTCATTCCATGAGGAGATGGATGCTCAAATTTGCAAACACAAACACATAGACAACACAAATCTACTCTTGCAACACAATGAAAGCCTTGAATCACCTTTAGGATGCATAAAGTTCACCATAACAATCTCTAGTTTACAAATGAATGCCTAAACATGCTTTTATATACAACTACAAACATTCCCACCAAGATTTCATAAATTCAAACTTACTGTGTCGGCCTAGGGACCAAATAACGGTCATAAACTGACACTTCAAATTTGGGCCTGACCCAAAATAGGGTAGGACTAGGGCGCGAGCGCCCAAGTCCTCCCCCCTATTTTGGACAGGGTTAGGCTCAAGGGGTCCCCCTAGGTTCCATTTGTCATAAGACCCAGGGTTCATTCCATCAGGATGTTGAAATATGATGTAAGATGTCCTAAATACACCTAAGAGACCCGAGAGCTAAACCTTTTGAGGGAAAAGCCCCCAAGGGGACATTCTATGACATTACAATTCTATTAGTTTGTGCATTGAGTGTTGTATGATTTTGTATGAGTTGTATAACCTGTTGTCTTAGATTAATGGGTTCTAGTGCTCCTGATAGCAATGGTGTTCCTACATCAGAAAATCCATTGAACACCTATTTTACAAAAGGAGAAACACAAACTTTGCAAGATATCATACCTCCTACAACTACAATGGAAGAACAAACATTTCATGATTTTGAGGATCCTATTGATATAATAACACATGTACCTGATGAACAAATAAGCAAACTTGATAGAGAATTAGTAGATTTCCAAGCATTTGTGGAAAAAGAAAGGATAGTGAAGGAAGCTATAATATAAGAGAGTTGTTAAAATAAGGACAAGATGGTGTTAACATGCTCTGTGGCTTAGCGCATATAATGAATCATAATGTTATGCATGTGACTAAATGTGTGAATGTTATCAATAATATGTCATCATTGACTCATACACAAGTATGGGCACCTATACCGACCATCGAAATGTCTACTTTTGCATCATCAATCCTTACTACTAATGCACATGCTTGTAGTAATGCTACCACTAGTATTGGAGTATCGAATGGCATTAATTCACATAATTACAAGGCTGTGAGATTTAATTATCAAAACTTAGCACCTAGGGTGACTTCTTATATGAATAATCACTCTTAACCACCTGTCCATTCCACCTATTCCCAACCACCTTTCACTTACAATTATTCTCAACCACCTTCCACTTATAATTGTTCTCAACCTCCTTTCATTACCACTCATAACCAATCACCTCAAAATTTCATGACCATAGCTTCTAATTCTCAAACCGCATCTTCTAATGATGCCCTCCTAGACCAACTCTTGTAAAGCATGACTTCTTTACAACAAAAGGTAACAATATTGACATATTCTTCTCAACCTAATATACCAACTTACCATACTCACAATCCTCTATCTTTTGTAATCTTAAGAACTCCTATGCCTGACAAGTTTGAGACTCCTCGCTTTGAAAAATATGGTGGTAAAGGTGATCCTGATACTCATGTGGTAGCATTCATGGTGATGTATAGTGATTTCTTCTTTGAAGAGGACTTGTTAGCAAAACCTTTCCCACGATCTCTCAAAGACACTGCTTTGGAATGGTTTTGCTCTATACCTCCGAATTCACTACATTCTTTCTCACAATTAGTTGATCAATTCTTACAACATTTTCAAGCAAACATTGGACCTCAAGTCTCATTAATTGATTTAGTTCATTGCAAGCAAGGTCTGAAAGCAAAGTTAACAAAGTTTATCAGTCAATATCAAGATCTCTATGCACAAATCCAATACCAGATGAATGATGAGGATGTTTAGAAGGTGTTTATTACAAATCTACAACCTAACATTTGTGATAAGATCCTCTTAATGAAGTATAGTTCTTTTCAACATTTATGCACAGCTCTTCGTGATTATCAGCTTTCATCTAGTTAGTAAGAGAACCAAAACTCATTGGCTCAAGGTGATCAAGCTCAAACTGAAACATCTCAAAATAATTTTAAGAGGAACAACAAGAATTTCATTAAGATAAATGGGCAGAATTCAAATAATTTTTCACAAGTGTCCGCTATCACTAATCCAAAGAGGGCACCATTTTAGTTTCGACAACAACAAAGATAGTTTACTCCAATATCTAATTCACTACATTATATTATGAATCAAGAAGTGAGCAATAATCTCTTGAAGCTTCCCCCCATCAAACCATTGGATAGTAATAGAATCTAAGGACCTCACTTTGATGCTAATGCTTTCTATCATTATCATCGACAACAAGGGTATGACACTGAATGATGTATGCATCTTAAACATGAAATTCTAGACCTCATCAACTCAAATGTAATATAGGTAGCTGGTGTGAATGACAATGGAAATAATTTTGTGGCCCCTCCGAATCAGAATTTATAGATCTTTACTAATCCATTTCCTAAACATATGGACAACAATATGGTAGAGCAAAACATAATTGAGCAAGAAGATGACTATCTACATTATGATGAAATAGTTGGTATGATAGAAGTGGATAAAGAGAAGATCAAAGACTCACCTCATCCATGAGGAAAAGGTATCTATGCTGAGGTTCCTCTGCCATTATCCCTTCAAGGATCAGGAATCAAGCAAGATGCACCAAATTTACTAATTAAACAACCGTGACAAGACGTTTTGATACAAGGAAAGGTTGCCATGGTGGAAAATACCCCATTCCACCGCAAAAAGATTGGCAAGAAATCAAAGGATCGGAAAAGAACAAGGCGGTTATCATCAATGGGAAATAGCAATTATTCCCCTCCTCAAAACCAACAAAAGATTTCAAATATACAGGGATTTGAGAAACAAGCACCGCATGATCATCCTAGAAATAAGAATCAATCAAGTATGAATTACTCACACTTTTTACAAACCTTGATGGTGCATCTTTCTAAGATGCTCACACGTTCAGACTCCTCTTAGATAAAATACAAATGTGTGTGTGTGTGTGTATATATATATATATATATGTTGTGTTCCCTCATGATTTGTTATGTGTTGTTTAGGCCTCCTAGGATGACACTTGATACTCTTATAAGGTCAAGGATATAGGGAGACCACCTTTGTTGTGATCATTCTTCTATTTGTTTCATCATTCTTCTATCTTGCCTCTCCTCTATTGTATTGTTGTGTGTCATACCTTAGGAGCATAGCGTTGCAGTTGATGACCTGGGGGCATCCTCCTATGTGGTGTTCCTAAGGCACTTGTTCTTCTCTCTCATTTTTATTATTTACCTTCTTCAGTGATTCTACCTAGTTAGCGGATGACAAAAAACAAACAAATATTGATATGGACCATGCATCCCGTCAATGAGAAAATAGAAATGGACTTAATCCATATATGAAGATGGGGTTGATCTATACATATATCTGACGCTTGAATAGTAGAATCACTCCATGTGATGTATCGTCTTGTGGCATTTCTTGTGACTAACATTTTGTAATCCACTCAATCTACTCTTGTACACTTTGATTGGTATCTCACCTTGTTGCTACACTCAGTTTCGAGGCACCTACAATATAGCCCAATAGTTTTACTCGGCTCTGAACCCGTAGTATAGCCTTGGTCCTTGATATGATTATTTTCATGCATAGCTTTTATGATATGGTTGTTATCTTAGAGTAAGATTTTCTAGCCCAATAGTTTTACTCGGCTCTGAACCCGTAGTATAGCCTTGGTCCTTGATATGATTATTTTCATGCATAGCTTTTATGATATGGTTGTTATCTTAGAGTAAGATTTTCTAACCATCTTGTTGTTTAGCATATCTTATCAATGTGTTTGTGGGAACATTCGGTAATCATAAGCACATGTCACCTTGGGGGCATGGGCTTTGCGAGAGCTCTTGTTCCCTTGTGTGTCTTCTCTCTACCTCAATGTGCTTGATATTAGTACACAACATCAACCACCTTAAGGTAGGGGTATATATAATGATATATGTCTTTATCAAAGAAGCCCTCTGTACAAGCCAAGATAACGTATCCCTTGAGCTAGTGCATATCCTTTTATTCAAAAGCCCTTCTATGGAAGGCAAGATGGTGTATCTCTTGAGCTAGTGCACATCCTTTTATTAAAAATGTCCTCAATAGAGGTGGGGTTGGATCTTGATACTATCCTCCCTTAAGCGTGTTTTTGGTGGTTGTTGTGGCATAAGCCCAACCGTCAAGATTTCATTTTATATATGAAAATGTTATATCAATGTATTCATCGTGTTTTGCATGACTGCTCTCGTGTCTTCATCATGTTTTGAGTGTCTTCAATATGTCTTCTCCATGTCTTGCATGTTTCTTATTGTCTTCATTTTTTTTACGTGTCTGTGATGTGTCTTCTAGTGCTTACCTAAGATTGGGGGCTAGGAATAGTTCATCAATCTTTGTGTATGCCTTAGATTCAAGTGCTTGGCATGTCTGATGTGTTTTCAATCGTACCTTAATGCATGTATGGGTCATAAGATCATACATACATTAAAGTGGGGGCTAAATTTTATGTTGTAAAATGTCCCCCTAGGACTTTTACCTCCTCAATTTAGCTCTCGGGTCCTTTAGATTTAATCATGCATGTTAAAATGAATCCTAGAGAAAAATCCCCTGAAACCCATGTCAAATGGGACTTAGGGAACACTCTTGAGCTTAAGCAAGTCCCAAATAGGACCCTAGACAAGGGCACCCGTGCCCTAGTCCAGACCTATTTTGTTGGGACCCAAATTTTAAATGCCCGCAAAGTGACCGTTAAAAGGTTTCCCTTTATCGGCCTATTCAATTTCAATTACGAATGTTTAGTGGGAATGCATATATAAACATGTTTAGGACTTCATTTTACACCTAGATGGATAATACAAACTTGTGATCTTATGCTAAGGATAATCAAGGCTTTCATTGTGTTGCAAAGCACTATTGTGTTGTGTTTGTACTTGTTTGTTGCAGATTTGTCTTCATCAAATCCATCTCCTCTTGGAGTGAAAGATCTTCATCTCTCTATGAGAGATTCACCTCCGAGGTGACATCTATTTTGTGTTTCAATCACTTTATCATATCATTTTCTTTTGCCTCTGTCCACCAAGGACACACTCTATCTAACAATGGTGTTGGAAGGCTTGAATGCCATTCCAGGGCTTGACCGAGGCAAGCTCCTAAACACCACAACCCCCAACCCCTCTATTGTGATTGTAGGTGACAAGTATTGGATCTTGCAGAGAGGAGTTGTAGGAGGTCAGAGCAAAGTAGGAAGATTCTAGATCTAAAGAAAATATCACTAATTGGACAAGGGCACCCACTCTTTTGTCCTCCAATTTAGCATTGTCAAAAATCTCTGAGTAGGTTACAGTCTGAAGCACATTTTGATCCAAATCCCTCAGAAAAAGTACCACCTTGGACACTGGTGCCCGCTCTTTTATCCTTGAAGTTTCTGCTTTCCAAAATTCAAATCCTGGTATGTTTCTAATTTACATTTCATTCCTTCCTGTGCGAGCATTTGTCGGGATTCATCCATTTGCTTATGATTTTACATAATTAGGGTTTTAGGCCTAATTGGATTAGGGTTTAACAAATTAATCAACAAATTCTAGATTTCCTTATCATTCCAAGTGACACTAACCCTGTAGTTGAGTCCTCTTGCAAAAGTTGTGATTCAACTTGGTTTAATGTCCTTGAACTTATGTAGTGAAAGGAGGATCTAATTAAACTATCAACCTCATTCAATATCCCTATTTTTCTACATAACCAGAAATATAACTCCTTGGTAGCTATGGAAGAGACTTATTAGAGACGAAGATCTAGATCCTTACGGATCAAAGAGGGGGACAAGAATACCATTTTTTTCCATGTCAACACCCTCAAGCATAAAGACACTAATTTGATTAGGGAAATCATGGAAAACAATGGAAATTCTATATAGAATGAAGATATGATTAAGGAAGAAGTAGTGGTTTTTTAGAAGCCTTATATTGGAGGATACAAGATTAGGGTGTTTCATGGATAACAATATACTAAATCTTATCCCTCTTTTGATTTCTTCCAAGGATGACACTTCTTTGATGACCAAGGCCTTGAATGAGAAAGTTATAGATATGTTTTTCTCTTTTAAAGAATGCAAGGTGTCAAAACCTGATGGGTTTCCCCATTGCTTTTTCCAAGATTATTGGGAGGTTGTTTGCAAACATGTGGTTGAAGTGGCCAATGAATTCTTTTATTTAGTGGAGGTCCTCAAGCAACTTAATAGCTCCTTCTTTGTTCTTATCCATAAGAAGTAGGGTGTCAATCACTTCTCTGACTCTTAACCTATCAGCTTGTGCAATTCCCTCTACAAATGTTTCTCAAAAAATATTGCTATGCATCTTCAAAGACTCCTTCCTCACTTGATATTCTCACAACAAAGTGACTTCATGATGGATTTTTAAATTCCAGATTCCATTATTACCTTCCATGAAGTAGTCCATTCCATGGAAAAGAATAAGAAAGCCAACATGATTCTTAAGTTGAACATGATTAAATATTGTTACCATGTTTCTTGGAAATTCTTGGATGTGGTTTCAATGAGGTTCAACTTTGGTTTGATATGTAGAAAGTTCATCTGGAGCTGCATATCCACTCCAAAATTCTTTGCTATCATAAATGGCTCTCCTTGTGGGTTCTTTGGAGGAACCCACAAATTTAGACAAGGGGATCCTCTACCCCCTTTCTTTTCATCCTTTTTAGAAAAGTTCTTGGCTAAAGTTTGTGCAATTGTAGCTTTGGGGAGAGTAAAATGATTCAAGCCCACCTCTTTAGTTCAACTAGTCACACCAACAATTCATTGATGATATAATCATCTTGGGAGAAGCCTCTATGATAGAAGCTACTAAAATTAAGAAATTATGTTATAACTACAAAGAGGTTTTTGGCCAGAAAGTCAACCTAGCTAAAAGTAATGTTGTCTTCATTAATAATCCCCTTCTTTGTTAAAATAAAATTATTGAGCCTCTTGAATGCTAGGTGGGTTCTCTTCTAGCCTCTTACCCAGGCCTCCATTTATTCATGGGACCCATTCCTAAGGCATCCTAGGTGAAACTTATAGATAGATTTAATCACAATTTGGTAGGATGGAAAGGTACTCTCTTATCCAAAGGAGGGAAAATGCAACTCATCAAGTCTACTCTCCAAAACCTTTTGGTTTACTTCATGTCTATGTTTGTCATTCCTTCCAAGATAGATAATTAAATTGACTAGATTTAGAAACAATTCCTTTGGAGGGGAACAAAGGAGTAGAATAGATTCCCTTTAATATCCTGGAAGTAGGATTTCCTTCCTAAATTTTGTGGTGGTCTAAGCTTGAGGAATCTCAAAAAGTTTAATGTTACTCTAATTGCTAAAAGTGCATGGTGAGTCATTACAGATTCCAAGGAATGGAATAATATTGTCAAAGCCAAATATCTAAGACACAATGGTCCTCTATCCCTCTTCAATGAGGACATCTACATTAATGTGTCTCATTTTTGGAAGGGGCTATCAAAATTTAGTAATTTACCTAGTAAAGAAGTCAAATAGAAATTGGGGGATGGTGCTCTAATTTAGTACTAGGAAGACATATGGATGGGTGATTATCCTCTCATGTTTTTGGATTGGACCCCCTTTTGTGATTTGATTTAAGTCCCAGTTTGGCTACTTGGTGGAAAATTATTTTGAGGTTATTGGATCTTAGTGTAGATCGAAACCTTTTCCTACAACCCCTACAGACCTGGGCCGCATCCTTGCCAAACTCTAGCTTTTGCTAAAAGGTTTCCAAATTCCCTAGTCCCTAAAAGTACACACCCTTGTTTGGGTACCCTCCCCACATAGATTCTATTCTACCTCCTTGCAGTATTCATCATCCCTTCCTATTAGCTTCCCATGCCCCTTTTGTCTTAGATCTGGCTGTGAAGCCACCCAAGATCAAAATCACTAAAGGAAAGCAAGAAAGAAACCCATAGATGAATGAAATCAGCACTCCCTTGCACTGAACTTCTTCAATAGAAACAGGGAGAGGGAAGTGTTGTTTATATATAAAAATAAAGGCAAATAAAGCCAAGAGAGGTAATAACTCCTAATAGCCTAAAAATAGGCAGAAGTTATACCTACTTGGTAAATGCCAGATTAAATGGTTGTACCTACCTAGATAAGACAAACATATGGTTAAGAGAGGTGGCAAATAAGTCCAAAAGAGGGTGTGAGGCTCAACTACCCAAAGGTGCGTAAGAGAGACACATGTAGCTGATGGATTATGCCACATGTCCTCATATTAACCATGTCTTATATAACCTAAGAAAGCTTAATATATGTGTAGGAAAAAAAAATATTCCCTAACATAAGGAAAATAAAAAACCTACACTAACACCCCCCTTAAGCATAGCTTAGGTGGGTGAAAAGATGCAAAGATGGGTCCCAACTACAGGGGCATGTTAGGTACCCATGTACAAAACAAAATCTCTCACAAACGGAGGAAAGGAGAAAACCTAGTGGGACAAAACTCCTCCCCAAAAGAGAGAAAATAAATAAGTTCCTCCACACAAGAAATAATCTCATGCAAGGAAAAAGTCCCCTCTAGAATAGAGAGGCGAAGAGAGACTAAGTAGCCTCCTCCCAAGTAGTCAACTATGTCAATGGTTGATGCTCGAAACTAGATGTAGAAGATGGTCCATGATCATCGAACAACATTCCTCCCCTTGGGAAGAAACAAAACCAAAGGTGTATGTAGAATGTCTTCCCATTCATGAAAGGAATATGAAGGAAGAAAGCTCAAAATGTGTGAAGTCTCTAAAAATTGCTCATGTGTATCCATGTTGATGCTGAAAGATGTCACAACCAAATCAGGAATCCCAAGCCTACTGATGAAAGTGACAATCTAGAACCAAGTAGAAACTAAAATAGAACAAGATCCAAAGATGAAGATATATCCTCTAAATACGAAGATGCCTCCTCCAAATGTTGCTAAATGATCTCCAAGTTCTTGTAATACTGTGATAAATATTGATAAGATGAATCAGGTACCATGCAAGATTCAGGTACTTCGGTAGAGGATGTCAACATGAACAATGATTGAGTCAGATATGTGGACTCATGAATATCTGCAAAATCTGTCACTATAGAAGTTAATGTAGGCAAAGAAATAACAAGAGAGTCTAAATGTTCCCTTAAAACATCTGAAGAAGATTCAACTTCATCAAAGAGAAGATGAATGCAATCAATAGTGTCTCCCAAATCTAAAATGTGGGACTCTAAAAACAAAGATGAAATGTATGGTAGGAATATGTCCTAAGAAATTAGATTGGAAAGACCAATATGAGTCTCCTACACTGCTGCAATGATGATCTCAAAGCAAGCAAGAGGACGAGAAGAAATGCAAGGCTCAAGAACTAGATTAGATGTGAGAATACCCAAGTTCAAGTAACCAAAATTCTCCTCAAAATCAAAGTTCACACTAGGAGTGTGATCAACAGCCAAATGATCAGTGCCATCATCAGGTGCAAAGTCTGAAAAGGTGTACAACTGAGATGCATGATCAACCACCCTAGTAGAAATTATCTCTCTGCTCTCCAAGTCTCTGATGATAACTGAATCAGGTGTGAATTCCACAATCCTCCCTTCTCCACCATGGGTGATGTGATAGATGGAAAGAAGATTTTTTGTCAAATGAGGTACACACAAAACATCATTGAAAGTGCCATCCCCAATATCAATAGATCCCCTCCCAATTACATTCATGTAAGTATTGTTTCCCATCAAAATAGGTCGCATAACACAAGGCTCAAAAGAAGAGAACATAGATTGTGAAGAATCCATATGGTGAGAAGCTCCAGAATTGAGAAGGCATCTCCCTGATATAAGACCTATAAAAGCACAAAGAGCTTTACTCTTATTTTTCTGTGACTCAAAAGCAAGACTCAGACATTCTAGAAGGTAGACTGATATTGTTCTTGTTGGAAAATGTGCCTCAAATTAATGGCTTGATATTCTATTTGCAACATTGTGTGTTTATTCCTTCATTGGCCTAACCGGTCACTTTCGATGGGACCTTCTACATAGTCTCTTCAATGGCCGTTAACCCTTGTTGTTGTGTCATTATGAAGTCTATCAGCGGGAGTTAACCTTTTTGGTGGGAGATGGTTGTATCGCTAGGACAGTATCCCAAGTCTCTTCGATGAGCCAATGGTCTTGGTCAATGCAGTTCATAGCCCCGCGGTGCTGTTGGTGGGACCCAGTCTGTACCTCTGCAATAGTGCGGGTGACACCAAGCGGTGGTGACGTGGATGCCGCATGTGTCAGTAGTGGGGACCATGGTTGTATATGTAAAGTATATCAATAAGACATCTTCATATCGGTGGGAGGTGATATGCAATCCCCCTGATATAGCTGATATGTTTAACTTCGCAAGCCCGCAGGCTCCATGGTGGGGCCCGATCAATGTCGTGTGGGAGTGCACTATTGGATGATGTCGATGGAAGGTCTATGACTCGATGACATGGAAGCTGGTATGGATGCCACTTAGATGGTGAGGACCATGGTCAAATCTTGGCTAGTAATAACTATATCGCTGTGACATTGAGATTTCGGTGAGAGACTAATTGTTGTCTCTTTGATATCTCCAATACAAAGTGTTGGCGAAGCTTGGAGTAACAAGACTCTTGTCGAAGGGACACAAGGACTTTGAAGAGAGACTGTCTGGGGTCTCTTCAAAAGTTTTGACAAGGGCAGTGACAATTATGTTTCGTTCGACAGTTTGAGGTGTCTCTGATAGTTAAAATGAATTGTGATTGTTTCTACAAGAATTGAATCAAACAATTTCTGGGATAGTAGAGAATTTAGAACGAATGCTTAGTTGGTAACCAAATGATATAACCTACATTGTAACTGTGTATGATCATCAATTTTGTTCAATTGGGTTGAAGAGGTTGAACAGGGGAAATGCAATGCTGCTAAAGTTGAAGCTGTGAATTAACATCTGGAAGCATAAGTCTGTAACTCTTTATGTAAACAATATTTTACTATAATACATAGTGACTTTGCTTGGTGTGTAGGTTTTTCTCCCGTAAAGGGTTTTCCCACATAAATCTAGTGTTGATTTGTGTATGTATCTTAATTGTTTACTCTGTTATTCTATTTAATGTGCATTTTTAATGAATTGTAATTGGAAATTGAAAGTACTATCTACATTTCTCTTCTGAAGAATTGGCATTAGGAAGGCATTTCCACACTTAGCTTTCCTTACAAGTGGTATCAGAGCCTGGCCAGTTGTGTTATCCTTGTGGGTGAGTCAGGTTTTGTTGAAATACGTCAGACAACTGAGAGGGGGGGTGAATCAATTGTCACAAAAACTTAAACACTTCTTCACTTACACATTAATCACTTATCCACAATTATTATGATATAACAATGAATGCATGAAATTAGAAACTTAAACATAGATGCAACATTATACACAAGAGACACTAGATTTTTATGTGGAAAACCCCAAGGTGGGGAAAAACCATGGAGAGGATTAGCTCTCAAAATATATTGCAATCTTTGAAAAATGATGTCTAGGCTTGGTCACTCCATAGGCCCAGAACATACTGGCTCACTGCCATGAAGTACAGCTAGGTCTAGCAGGCTCACTGCCTCAACCCTAAACTTAGAAAGATTACAATAAGGACTATTAAACCCTACTAGCAGCTCATTTCCAGGCTCACTACCAAAATCACCATCTTCTTCATGTTTGAGATTATTGAAGTACAATAGTTCCTCTGCTCTGCTCTGCCTTATCTCCTCGCCCTTTTCCTTATCTTCCCAATTAACTCAAGGACACCTTTTCCACACTCAATCAAAAGTATTTATACACTCCATCAACCTTGGAATGATCATCAAGGTTGGCATTGCAATCATCAACCATTGGAACAATCTCCAAGGTCGGCATTACAAACATTTACAAAATAGGCCCTGACCTATTACAACAATATGCAAAGGAAATGAAGTAAAGATGTATGCAGATCATGCCACACCTTAGCTGGGACTCAAACATGATCTTCCATGCCACAACACACTTCCACAATCTTAAAGGAATCTCCGCAATTACTAGAATTAACCAAGTCGGCTAAGACTGGTTACACGCTACATTATATGGGAACAATCTTCAAACACGATCTCAATTCCTTAACACAGACCAATGTCAAGATAGGAACATGATTAGGAGACATCCTCAAGCACGTTATAATCATTAGGAGCAACCGCATGAACATTAACCACTTTAGCCATAGGAATCTTCTCACCGGAACACATGAACTTCACTATCTTCAATTGACATAAAAGAAAGATAGCTTGCGGACCACCAAAACATGAACCACTACAATTGTAGGCACTTATCATCATCCCAGACTTTACTCTAGAACTGCAGAGAAAAATACTTTATTGCGGAGGAATGTAGAGAAAAATACTTTCTTCCTATCACTAGAGAATAATCAGAGAAAGCAGGTTTTACTCTGGTGAATGCAACTCTCTTAATTCTTCATACCAGAGGCTCAAACTCAAGATTTAGTATCTTCAGACATCCCTTTAAATAACTTCCAATCTACATACCAAGATATTCAACCAGCGAGAAATGCAGAGTAATCTACCAGACTGTTCTTCATCATAAAACTCACTATCTATACTGCACTTCACTGTAACTCACTTGTTTCTTCCGAAGGGGCCAATTTTCTCAATATCCTCAACATACAAAGCTTAGGACATAGTTGACACCAATGACAATAAAGATATGTTGACATCAATGACAACACCAATTAGGCACATACTTGAAACAATCTCCCCCTTTGTCATTGATGGCAACATATGATGTGAAAAACTGCAACAACCATCAAGACATGATTCTCCCCCTATCTCTTTACACATCTGCACTCTTTCTTTCTGACCAAGATTCTCCCCCTATCTTTTTACACATCTATACTCTTTCTTTCTGAGTTTTTCACATGACTTCTCTCCCCCTTTGACATCAATGGCAAAGGGCACATACTTGCACTCTTCTGCTCTGATTCAATTTCTCTTCTGAACTCACTGACTACTCCCCCTGAGAAATAGCCCTAAAAGCATCAATCCAGATCTGAAGAAGCACCACTGGAATGATACACTCTTGTGTATCTTAGTTTAGAGAAAGAGGGGTAATAACCCCTAACTTTTCTCTGAGATACTCAAAAGTATTCTTAGGCAGAGGTTTGGTGAAAATGTCTACAATCTGATCTTTTGTAGATACATATTCCAACTTGACTTCATTCTCTGTCACTTTTTCCCTTAGAAAGTGATATCTTACGGATAAGTGCTTTGTCCTTGAATGCATTACTGGATTCTTTGATATGTTTATGGCACTTGTATTGTCACAAAAGATTGCAATTGGATCTTCATACCTAACTCTAATGTCCTTCAAAGTCTGCTTCATCCATAATACTTGAGTGCAACTACATGCTGTTGCAATGTATTTTTCTTCTGCAGTAGACAGGGATATTGAATCCTATTTCTTGCTCAACCAAGATACCAACCTTTTTCCCAAAAATAATGCACCTCCACTTGTACTTTTCTTGTCATCCACATCTCTAGCCCAATCTACATTAGTGTATGCACTGAGAGTGAAATCATTGTCTTTTGGATACCACAAACCATAATCTATTGTGCCTTTCAAATATCTCATAATTCTCTTGATTTCCATCATATGTGACTCGTTGGGCTCTGCTTGAAATCTTGCCACAAGACAAACTACATGCATTATGTCAGGTCTGGTTTGGGTTATATAAAGTAATCCTCTAATCATAGATCTGTATATTTTATAATCTGCCATAGGTGAATCATCATTTTTTCTCAACTTACAACCAATTATCATGGGAGTATTTACCAGTTTAGAGTCTTCCAGTCCAAACTTCTTTAGCAACTCTTTCACATACTTAGACTGAGAAATGAAGATACCTTTATCTAATTGATTTATTTGTAGAACCAAAAAGAAATTCATCTCACCAAACATGGACATTTCAAATTCACTTTGCATTTCTTTGGAAAAAATTGTGCACATACCTTCATTGCCTCCAAAGATAATGTCATCAACAAAGACTGCTACAATTAGGATTTGTTCATCATTGATCTTGAAGTAGAGATTGTTGTCTATAGTACCTTTATTGAACCCTATCTGTATCAAATACCTGTCCAACTGTGCATACCATGCCCTAGGGACTTGTTTTAATCCATACAAAGCCTTCTTCAATTTGCATACCATGTCACCCTAATCTGATGACTAGAATCCTTCTGGTTGTTCAATATAGACTTCTTCTTCCAACTCTCCATTCAAGAATGCAGACTTTACATCCATTTGATATACCTTAAAATCTTTGTAGGCTACAAATGCCAGAAACATTCTTATAGCTTCAATCCTTGCCACTGGTGCAAATGTTTCCTCAAAATCTATTACTTCAACTTGAGAGTATCCTTTGTATACCAACCTTGCTTTGTTTCTTACTACTTCACCATTCTCAGTCATCTTGTTTCTAAAAACCCACTTGGTGCCAATTACATTTTTGTCTGCTAGTCTAGGAACAAGATCCCAGGTCTGATTCTTCTCTGTCTGCATCAATTCTTCTTTCATATCTTTTACCCAATTCTCATCATTGCAAGCTTCATTCATAGTCTTAGGTTCAATCTTGGAAATTAGACAGAAATTTACTTGTTCTTCTGCAGCTCTTCTTCTGGTCAGGATTCCTTTACTTTTATCTCCTATGATTTGATCTTCAGAATGATTAAGTTTTACATACCTTGGTGTCTTGGCAGTACTTTCTAAAGCTTGATTCTCTTCATCTAAGTTGTCTTCATGCTGCACCACTTCTAAAACATCTGGTTTATCTGATTCATATCCACTTGAATCTAGAGACCTTTCCTTGCTTTCATCGACTTTGACATTTGCACTCTCAATGATCTTATTTAGCCTCTTATTATAACACCAGTAGGCCTTGCTCTTGGTTGAGTAACCAAGGAAGATTCCTTCATCACACCTAGCATCAAACTTGCCTAGATCTTTTTCTCTTTTGATATAACATTTGCTACCAAAAACTTTGAGATATTTCACAGTAGAAATTTTACCATACCACAATTCATAAGGAGTCTTAGAACTGTTACCTTTGACTTGGATTCTGTTTAGATTATATACAGTAGTGTGAATTGCCTCTCTCCAATATATTTCTAGAAGATCAGCTTCCTTCATCATGGTTCTAGCAGCTTCTTGAATTGTTGTGTTCTTTCTTTCAACGACTCCATTTTGTTGTGGAGTTCTAGGTGTAGATAATTGTCTCTTTATACCATGTTCTTCACAAAATAAATTGAATTCATTTGATGTGAACTCTCCTCCTCTATTAGACCTTAAACATTTGATCTTCAAATCCATCTCATTTTCAACCATTGCCTTAAATGCCTTGAACTTATCCAAAGCTTCTAATTTTTCTTTCAAAAAGGTAACCTAAGTCATTCTAGAATAATCATCAATAAGCAACATGAAATACATGTCCCCTTGCAAACTTCTTACTCTGGTAGGTCCACACAAGTCTGTATGCATGAGTTCCAGTAATCCATTAGCTGATTGGTCATTGCTTTTGAAACTTGTTTTTGTTTGTTTCCCAAATTGACACTCCTTGCAAATAGAATTAGCAGGCTTCACAAGCTTGGGCAAATCTCTAATAGCCTGTGCAATACTTATCTTTATAATATTGTCAAAATTTATGTGACATAACTTTCTATGCCATAGCCAACTTTCATCTGTCTAAGCCAACAAACAATAATTATCAGTTCCTTTCAAGTGATAGATATTACCTCTAGTCTCCTTACCAATTGCAATGATTGTTCTGGAGCTTTCCTTGATCTTGCATCCATTGTCCTTGAAGCTTAGGTCATAACCTTTTTCACACATTTGACCCACACTCAAAATATTGTGCTTTAATCCTTTCACATACAAGACATCTTAAGTATTATGCTTTCCATCAAAAGAAATAGATCCTTTTCTACAAATCTTACTAGTTGTATCATCTCCAAACCTAACCAATCCACCATCATATCTTTCCAAACTCACAAACTTACTTTTGCCACCAATCATGTGGTGAGAGCAGCCACTGTCAATAATCCATTCATCTTTGTCTTCAACAACCTGAGCAGCCAAAGCACTTTCCACTAGTATTTCTTTCTTCACACAACAAACAGGATTAGTAGACATACGTTCTTCTTTAATAGCAATAAACAAGCATTCATTACTGGAAGTACTAGCATTATCTGGTTCACCATTATCTGATACTCCTTCATCATCATCAAGACCTTCAACATAATAACATTTCTTTTGGACCCTAGGCCTGTTCTCATATCTTTTCTTATTTCTTTCAATTCTTTCAGGACATCTAGAAGCAAAGTGGCCTACTTTACTGCAGGAAAAACATTTGAAAGGTAATTTACCTTTAAATTTATTGGATCCTCTTTGTATTATATCCACAAAGTTGGATTCAATTTCATCAAACTCATCATCTGATTCTACATTGTACTTTTCTGATCTGGAGATTTTCCCAAAAGTACTGACTTTGAAGGCAGTCTCTACTTTTGGCAGGGCATCACCAAACTCTCTCATTTCAAAGGCAGTAAGATTACCAAGCAACTGATCTCTATCAATATCTTTTACTTGCATAAATTCTTCAATTGCAGCTATCTTGTGTATAGGACTTTGGCAGTGATCTAAGAATTTTCATTACAACTTCCTTATCACAGAGAGTTCCCCCCATACCTTTTATTCTTGTGACAAGTTCATCAACTTTTTGCATAAAGGCTATTATGTTTTCATCTTCATTCATCTTCAAACTTTCATATTTCACCTTCAAACTTTGTAGCTTGGCCTCTTTCACAGAATCATTTCCCTCATACAGATTTATTAGCTTTTCCCATACCTCATTTGCAGTTTCAAGACCCACCACTTTTGTTAGTAGTGTGTCATCCAATGAACTTAACAGAGCATCTTTTGCTTTAACATCCACTTCATATTCCTTGATTTCGTCTACAGTTGTCAAACCATTTTGAGGCAAGGTGTATTTTATTTCTACAGCTTTCCATACTTTGTAACTAAGACAAAGAAGATGACTTTTCATTCATGCCTTCCAAAGAGCATAGTTTGTCCCATCAAAATGTGGCGCTTCCTTCTTATAAGACATTTTTGGATATTCCTCAAGCTGTTAGACTTTCTTCAGATGTACCTTGCTCTGATACTAATTGTTGAAATGCACCAGAAAACTAAGTTGGGGGGGTGAATCAGTTGTCATAAAAACCTAAACACTTCTTCACTTACACATTAATCACTTATCCATAATTATTATGATATAACAATGAATGCATGAAATCAGAAACTTAAACACAGATGCAACATTATACACAAGAGACACTAGATTTTTATGTGGAAAACCCCAAGGTGGGGAAAAACCACAGAGAGGATTAGCTCTCAAAAATATTGCAATCTCTGAAAAATGATGTCCAGGCTTGGTCACTCCACGGGCCCAGAACATACTGGCTCACTGCCATGAACCACAGCTAGGTCTAGCAGGCTCACTACCTCAACCCTAAACCTAGAAAGATTACAATAAGGGTTGTTAAACCCTAAGTGCTATTAAACCCTACTAGTGGCTCACTACCAGGCTCACTGCCAAAATCACCATCTTCTTTATGTCTGAGATTATTGAAGTACAATAGTTCCTCTACTCTGTTCTGCCTTATCTCATCGCCCTTTTCCTTATCTTCCCATTTCGCTCAAGGACACCTTTTCCATGACTCAATCAAAAGTATTTATACACTTCATTAACCTTGGAATGATCATCAAGGTCGGCATTACAATCACCAACCATTGGAACAATCTCTAAGGTCAGTATTACAAACATTTACAAAATAGGTCCTAACCTATTACAACATTATGCAAAGGAAATGAAGTAAAGATGTATGTGGATCATGCCACACCTTAGCTGGGACTCAAACACAATCTTCCACACCACAACACGCTTCCACAATCTTCAAGGAATCTCTACTATTACTGGAATTAACCAAGTTGGCTAAGACTGGTTACACGCTACATTATCTGGGAACAATCTTCAAACATGATCTCAATTCCTTAACACAGACCAATGTCAAGATAGGAACATGATTAGGAGACATCCACAAGAACATTATAATCATCAGGAGTAACCGTATGAACGTTAACCACTTTAGCCATAGGAATCTTCTCACTGGAACACATGAACTTCACTGTCTTCAACTGACATTAAAGAAAGATAGCTTACAGACCACCAAAACATGAACCACTGAAATTGTAGGCACTTATCATCATCCCATACTTCCCTCTAGAATCGCAGAAAAAAATATTTTATTGTGGAGGAATGCGGAGCAAAATACTTTCTCCCTGTCACTAGAGAATAATCAGAGAAAGCAGGTTTTACTCTAGCGGACGCAACTCTCTTAATTATTCATACTAGAGGCTCAAACTCATGATTTAGCATCTTTAGACATCCCTTTAAATAACTTCTAATCTATAGACCAAGATATTCAACCAGCAAGAAATGGGGAGCAATCTACCAGACTATTCTTCAACATACAACTCACTGTCTATACTGCACTTCACTGTAACTCACTTGTTTCTTCCGGAGGGGCCAGTTTTCTCAATATCCTCAACATACAAAGCTTCTAAACAAGTAATAGAATAGGACATAGTTGATACCAATGACAACAAAGAAATGTCGACATCAATGACAACACCGATTAGGCACATACTTGCAATAGGTTTTTTATGCTGATTTTGTTAAGTGGGAGTTTTGTAGAGAAATCAATTTGAAATCTTATTACAGATTTAAGATGGCAAGCACATCCAGAATAATAGATATTGAGAAGTTCAATGGTGGCAATTTTGAGTTGTGGAAACTCAAAATGGAAGATTTGCTCGTAGATCATGAGTTATGGACTGTAGTGTCCTCTAACAAACCATCAACAACCTCACAAGATGATTGGGATGCAATGGACTAGAAGGCCAAAAGTATGATCAGACTATACTTGGCTGATTCAGTTCTCTTGAATGTCCATGAAGAGAAGACAACAAAACTTCTGTGGAAGAAGCTTGGTGAAATTTATCAAGGGAAATCTCTGGTAAATAAGTTATTCCTGAAGAAGAAGCTATACTCTGAAGATGGAGGAAGGAGCGTCTGTTGCAGATCATTTGAATACATTTAACATGATCATTGCATAGTTGATGTATGTTGGTGTGAAAATTGAAGATGAGGATCATTGCATGCTCCTGTTGTGTTCGTTGCCTGACACATGGGATCACCTGGTAATGGTTGTTGGGAGTACAACAACCACTTTCCAGATGGAAAAGGTGGTTGCTTCACTGCTTTCAGAAGAAATGCGGAGGAAATCTTCTGAGATGGCCAAGGAGGCCCTTGCTGTTAGGGGAAGATCGAAGGAGAAAGGCAAGAAGAAAGACAAGAAGTCTAGATCCAAGTCAAAGGGGAGATCAAAGTATCCTGGTCAAAAGTCCAAGGTGAAATGTTGGAACTGTGGGCAGATTGGACATATCTGGAAAGATTGCAAAGAGGAGAAAAAGAAGAAAAAGAAGAACAATTCTTTTGATAATGATTCTTCTCAGAGTGAAGCAGATGCCTTCATTGCAGCCTTGGTGACTCAGGCATCGGATGATGTTTGGCTAATTGACTCAGGTGCATCCTTTCACATGACCTCTCATAGAAATTGGTTTTTGAAGTATGAAGAATACAAGGGTGAAAGGGTGTATCTGGGTGATGATTCTCACTTGGAAATTGTTGGTCATGGAAGAGTCAAAATTAAGTCTCCTGATGGAAGAATAAAAGGAATCAATGATGTAATGCATATACCAGGTCTGGCTCGTAATTTTATTTCTGTAAGTAAGTTGAATGATGTTGGCATGCAAGTTTCTTTCTCGAATGGTGGTTGTAAAATGACTAGAGACTCAATGGTACTGGCCAAGGGTGCACGCATAAGCACTCTATACAAGTTGGACACACTTGTTGTTCAATGTAACAATGTCTCTTCAAAGTCAAACAAAGCCGCACATGCTGGGAAGGAGAACGACATTCCTCTGGGTGAGAACTCCTTGGAGGTGAAACTCCTAGCTAAGAAAACCATGTTGTGGCATCATAGACTCAGCCACATAGGGAAAAAAGGCTTAAACTCCTCAAGTGAAAAACAAAAACCTGGTTGAAGGGCTTGATGATTGTAACCTTAAGTTTGATTTTTGCAAACATTGCATTTATGGAAAGCAACACCATGTTTCTTTTTACTCTAGTCCTCATAAATCTTTTGGCATACTGGATTATGTTCACTTTGATGTATTTGGTCTAGTGAATGTTCCTTCATTATCAAAATCTAAATATTATGTTTCATTTATAGATGATTATTTGAGAAAGGCATTTGTGTATTTTCTAAAAAGTAAATCAGAAGTGTTCAGTCAATTTAAGGAGTTTAAAACCTTGGTAGAAAATTAGACTGGTAGAAAAATTAAATGCTTGAGGACAGATAATGGTAGTGAATTTTGTTCTACAGATTTTGAAAGGTATTGCAAAGACCATGGAATTAAAAGGCATAAAACTACACCTTACACTCCACAGCAGAATGGAGTTACTGAAAGGTTGAATAGGATGCTGATGGAAAGGGTAAGAAGTATGTTGACCAGTGTTGGCCTGGAGCAGAAGTTCTGGGCTGAGGCTGTGGCTACAGCATGTTACTTGGTTAATCGTTCTCCTTCTTCGGCACTTGTCAACAAAACACCTTTGGAAGCATGGTCTGGTAAGAAGCCCCCTTTAAGATACATTAGAGTCTAGTAAGAAGCAAATGTGTTGAATGAGAAAAGATCTAAATTGGAAAACAAGGCTGTAAAATGTATCTTTATTGGTTACAGCATTGGTGTGAAAGGATGCAAGCTTTGGAATCTTGTTACTGAGAAGGTATTGTATAGCAGAAGTGTAATCTTTTGTGAGCTAAAATCTTCTACAGTGGATCTACAACTAGAGGTAAAAGAAGCAGAAAAGAAAAAGGAAGTAGTTAAAATTCCTCTAACTCTAGATAAAGAGGAACTACGAATTCCAAGTGTACCTGAAAGTGAGGAGAGCTCTAGCAGCTCTGAAAATTCTAAACAAGAAGAAGAACCTCAGCCTCAGTTTGTGAGGAGGTCTACACATGAGAAGCGGCAACCTGAAAGGTTTGGATATTCTATGTTGGATTCTAGTTGTGCTTATGCTTTGATTACTAACACTAATGAGCCTAGAACTATTAGAGAGGCTATTGATATGTCTAATTTAGATTCCTGGCTGAAAGCCATGAATGGGGAAATGACATCATTGAAAAAGAATGAAACTTGGGATTTGGTACCTTTGCCTGAAGGTTGAAAACCTGTTAGCTGTAAATGGGTATTTAAAAAGAAAATTGGTCTAGATGGCAGTGTTGAAAAGTATAAATCTAGGTTGGTCATGAAAGGTTATTCCTAGGTAGAGGGAATTGATTATGGAGAAATATTTTCCCCTGTAGCTAAGATGACATCTATCAGATTTCTATTGTCACTTGCAATATCGTATGACTTAGAGATCGAGCAGATGGATGTGACAACAACATTTCTTCATGGAGATTTGGAAGAAGAAATTTATATGTCCCAGCTTGAGCACTTCGTTGAAAAAGGTAAAGAAAATCTAGTTTGTAAGTTAAAGAAATCTTTGTATGGTTTAAAATAATCACCTAGAATGTGGTACCAAAAGTTTGACACGTTTGTGTTATCATTGGGATTTGTGAGATCAAAATTAGATCATTGTGTGTACAATAAAATAGAAAATGATCGTTTACTTATTATTGCCCTATATGTGGATGATATGTTGTTCATTAGGAATGGTAAGGGTATGATTTCATAATTAAAATCTCAATTGTCAGCACAGTTTGAAATGAAATATTTAAGTGCAACTAGGTATATTCTGGGGATGGAAATTAGAAGGGATAGGGCAAATAGAAAACTTTGGCTCAGCCAGAGCAAGTCTATTAATTCTGTCATAGAGAGATTTAATATGATAGATTACAAGAAACTAGTTGTTACAGTGTTGCAGGGAACAAAGCTATCTATTGAAGATTGTCCAAAATCTCCTACCGAGATGGAGGACATGACCAGGGTGCCTTATGAAGGTGCAATTGGTAGTTTAATGTATGCAATGGTCTATACAAGGCCAAACATTACCCAAGAAGTGGGAGTACTTAGTCAGTTTATGGCTAATCTAGGAAGGTCGCATTGGGATGCTATGAAAAGAGTCTTTATATATTTGAAGGTTACCTCAGAGTACGCCTTGTGTTATCATGGTAACTCTGTTGGATCATAGAGATCTATTAGCATTATTGGATTTGAGGATTCTGATTGGGCAAGGGACATTGACAGAAGAAGATCCATCAGTGGATATGTATTCACGTTGTTTGGTGGTGCAGTTAGTTGGATGAGCAAGCGGCAAGCTATAATCTCTTTATCTACTACTGAGGTGGAGTACATGGCAGAAACTCATGCCTATAAGGAAGCCATTTGGATTAGACATTTGTGTTTTGATATTGGGTTTAATGCAAGGAAAATTACTATCTGTTGTGATAGTCAAAGTGCTATTTATTTGGTGAAAAATCCTACTTTCCATGCCAAGACGAAGCATATTGATGTTCAGTACCATTTTGTTCGTGATATGGTGGAGGATGGAAAGGTTAATCTAGAAAAAGTGGATACTCTGGAGAATGATGCCGATGCATTGACAAAGCCTGTGAGCACAGACAAGTTCAGGTGGTGTGCCAGTTCAATGGGCCTTGGGGCCTATGATATTCAGTAATTTTGAGTTTGGAAGAAGCTAGTAAGTTCTTCATCAAGTGGGAGCATATTAGAAAATGTGCCTCAAATTACTGGCTTGATATTCTATTTGTAGCGTGTGTTTATTCCTTCATTGGCCTAATTGGTCACTTTCGATGGAACCTTCTACATAGTCTCTTTAATGGCCCGTTAAGCCTTGTTGCTGTGTCATTATGAAGTCTGTCGGTGGGAGTTAACCTTTTCAATGGGAGATGGTTGTATTGTTGGGATAGTATTCCAAGTCTCTTCAATGAGCCAATGGTCTTGGTCAATGCAGTCCGTAGCCCCACGGTGTCATTGGTAGGACCCAGTCTGTACCTCTGCAATAATGAGGGGGACACCAAGCGGTGGTGACATGGATGCCACGTGTGTTGGTAGTGGGGACCACAGTGGTACATGTAAAGTATATCAGTAAGACATCTTCATATCAGTGGGAGGTGATATGCAATCCCCCCGATATGACTGATATGTTTGACTTCGCAAGCCTGCAGGCTCCATGGTGGGGCCCGATCAATGTCGTGTGGGAGTGCGCTAATGGATGATGTCGATGGAAGGTATATGACTCAGTGACATGGAAGCTGATATGGGTGCCACCTAGATGGTGAGGACCATGGTCAAATCTTGGCCAATAATAACTATATCGCTGTGACATTGAGATTTCGGTGAGAGACTAATTGTTGTCTCTTCGATGTCTCTAATACGAAGTGTTGGTGAAGCTTGGAGTACCAAGACTCTTGTCGAAGGGACACAAGGAATTCAAAGAGAGACTATCTGTAGACACCCAAATTTGTCCCAATTTGTCCATGTCTTGTAACACCTTGATAAAAACATCACTTAGACATCATGTAGCATTTTGTCTTAATCCCACTCTTAATCCCATTTATGCATTAGCCAATTAATTAAATAAATTTTATTTATTTAATTAATTTCCACATCATATCTTATCTCATCCTATTCATTTATCCAATTAATTAAATAAATATTTATTTATTTATTTAATATCCAACTCATATCCCAACTAATTCAAATATTTTATTTGAATTAAGTTCTCATCATAAGCCGACCTTCCAATTAATTAAATAAATTTTATTTATTTAATTAATTTATCTTATCATTTAGCTGACATGTGTGCCTCTTTCATTTAAAAAGATAAGTGGTACTATAGCCTTTTATTTAATATCTTTCACATGTAGTACTTTTTATGTACACAAGCACACATGAGCCCTATTCTCCTTGCCACTTGTCAAATGACTACAACTCCCTTGAAGAGTGGGAATAACTAATTAATCCTAGCCATCCACATCAATCATTTAGCTTTTTAATCTCAACCATTCATTTGAACCAAGCCTTTCCTATAAATCAAACCCCTCACAAGCCATTAGTAGGCATTGAGCTTCAAGTACCATTATTCTGTCAAAATATCATTAGAGCCTTTGCATCCTTCAACTATCATCCTCATATCATCTTCATCTTAATGTTATGCTGTAGAAGTGAGCACCCAACATTCTTCCAACAATAATCCTTCAAAATCTTGCATGCTCATGCGAGGTAGAGAAGAGCAATGGAGATAAATTGAGCATAGCGTGGAGATCGGTTTGCATTTACATTTGTTATTTTGATTTTCATGTTGTCTTGTGCTTCATTGTGCATTGCTAGGGTTTTTATCATTGCTGTTTATTCATTTGCCTTGATTTGCAATTTTACCCTAACATACACTATCTAGGGTCTCTTCAAAAGTTTTGACAAGGGCAGTGATAGTTATGTTTTGTTCGACGGTTTGACGTGCCTCCGATAGTTAAAATGAATTGTGACCGTTTGCTACAAGAACTGAATTGAATAGTTTCTGGGATAGTAGAGAATGTAGAACGAATGCTTGGTTGGTAACTAGATGATATAACCTGCATTGTAACTATGCGTGATCATCAATTTTGTTCAATTGGATCAAAGAGGTTGAACAAGGGAATTGCAATACTGCTGAAGTTGAAGTTGTGAATTAACATCTGGAAGCATAAGTCTGTAACTTTGTATGTAAACAATATTTTACTATAATACATAGTGACTTTTCTTGGTGTGTGGATTTTTCTCTCATAAAGGGTTTTCCCATGTAAATCTGGTGTTGATTTGTGTATGTCTCTTAATTGTTTACTCTGTTATTCTGATTAATGTGCATCTTTAATGAATTGTAATTGGAAATTGAAAGTACTATATGCATCTCTCTTCTAAAAATTTGGCATTAAGAAGGTGTTTCCGCACTTAGCTTTCCTTACAGTTCTTCTTAAGAAGATGTTTTAGTTCATCAATATTCTTCTTATAACAAGAATGTTCTTCATGTCCATTCCTCTTGCAATATGCACAAGTAGACTTCTCCTTCTTAGATGAGTCCTCTTTTGAAGAGAATTTGTTTTGTGCTTGATCCGTGTGTGGATTTTTCTTAGTTTTCTTTTGTTTCTTGTTAGAAGGACCTGACTCTTTTTGTCCCTTAGGTTGACTAGCCAACAAGGCGTCTATGATGGCTTAATGATACCCATAGATAGAAGCTTCTATTGTTCATGCATTAACATTTCAGAAAAAGGTGCGAATGAAGGCATAGTGTATCATCTCCCATAGTTATCCTGTGAGTGTGAAAGCTAGAAACAAAAGTAGCAAATTCAAGACCAAGTTTGTTTAGTACATTATAGATTAACTGAATGTCCTTTTTCTTAATACCACATGCTTTACATTTTGCTCTCAAATCATTAACCTTAGTTATTTAATCCTGGATGTTGCCAAAGTTCTTAGGATCAAGGCTCATCAAATCATTGTCAATCTAATAGCCTCTAACTTCATCAGTTTTACCATAAAATGTTTTCAATTTTTCCCAAGCATCATGTGAATTTGTACATGCTTCAATCTAAAACATAAGATCAAGGGAAACAAAGCTACGAAGACATCCAAGAGCCTTAGTATGTTCAAGCATCCATTTTATCTTTTCCTTATCATCTGTAGGTTCAACTACCTTTTGTTCAACATATAGAGTATACCCAAGTTGCATTAAGGCATTCCATGCATGTTGATGCCAAGTTACATAATTATAAAGTGTTAGCAATGGAACCTTAAAATGATCCATGTGTGCAGGAAAAGAGGAGCACAAGCAATCAGATCAAAAAACACAACAAGAGACCCCCCTTTTTCACTCAATAAAGAATCCCCCCAACAAAAAATGATTGGCACTTTATAGATCAATGCGTTTACAATGTTAGAGTTGCTTTCCAGAGTTTTACAAATGTCCAAAATGGACCCAAATACTGAAAGTATAAAATTATCTTTGAATGAGAACCTCAAACTAGCACCAATATGTAGTGCTTAGAAAAATATCCACTTTAAAAAAAAAGAATCACCTCGATCTAAGGTCGTATGTGAAAGTTACAGGCGTTTGAAGTTTAGAAGATGAGAACTGTCCTTCAAATCTAATGAGAAAACTAAATTTCTGGAAAATAGGAATCACCTGAGCCAAAACCACTTTAACCACTGTGAAGAGCATGAAATTCTAGTCCTTTTCAAAAAACATTGCACTAAAAAATGCCTCTGTATGGCCAAGAACAAGCCATTTGAAAATCAAGGGTAAAATGCAAAACTCCACTGGTGAGGGGTCTAAATTTTCAAAAATTTAGCTACCACCAAATTTGGTGAAATTGCCACTATATTTAGATGTGCCACCAAAAGTAGCTATTGCTAGATAGTTTAGAACTCTACCAATTTTAGGATCCTTTGCTAAATTTAGATCCTTTGCCAAAGTTGGCAGGATTGTCAATATAGCCGCTAAATCTAGCAGTGCCTCTAAAAATTCTGGTAACGTGGCACAAAGGCCAAGGTAGGTACAGGGCGTAGGAGAATTTTTCATTTTTTTTTATTGAATTCTTTTCTCAAAAATTGTGTCGTACCTTGTGTAGGTAGAGTCGTACGGCTCTCCCTGCTAAAAAAACTTGCCCAAAAATCAACTTTTCCAAAATCAATGATTTGAGAGTTGATCTTAGGGTTTTTGGGCCTTCCAAACATGATGGCATAGTTTGTTTTGCCTAAACATGCCCTGATTTTGAGCAGCACGTTGGATCTCCACATAAAATTATCTGCTTCAAACTTTCACAGATCTCGCCTTCAGTGTCTGATTTGGATGAAGTAAAAGCCTGATTTGACTTTTATAGCCATTCTAAACTCAATGGTGAGCTCAGAATATCTCTAGGAAGCTCTGATATACCTAAAAATGGCAAGTTGAGATACAGAACCCCCAAAAAACTAAAATTTCTCTCAAAGGTTTTTGATTCTCCAGGTCATCATCAAATGCAAGAGAAGAGCATACTTTGCTTTCAAGAAAGAATAGGACCCAAATTTCCTAAAAGATTGCTAACTCAAAACTCACAACCAGCTTTGATACCATGTTAGATTTGGTTGTGAAGCCAGCAAAGATCAAAATGATTGAAGGAAAGCAAGAAAGAAACCCAGAGATGAATGATATTAGCACTCCCTTGCACTGACCTTCTTCAATAGCAAAAGGGAGAGGGAAGTGTTGTTTATATAGAAAAATAAAGGCAAATAAAGCCAAGAGAGGTAATAACTCCCAATAGCCCAAAAATAGGTGAAAGTTATACCTACTTGGTAAATGCCAAATTACATGGTTGTACCTACCTATATAAGATAAACAAATGGTTATGAGAGGTGGCAAATAAGTCCAAAAGAGGGTGTGAGGCTCAACTACCCAAAGGTGGGTAAGAGTGACACATGTGGCTGATGGATTATGCCATGTGTTCTCATATTAACCATGTCTTATATAACTGATGCAAACTCAGGATGGGAATCTTATCAGTTTGCCAATCCCAACAGCACACACACACACAAACAATTTGTCTTTTACTCAATCTAATTTATATGGAGCCACAGGAACAATAATTCATTTCAAGAATCAAATTTAGTCACAACAAATAAAAAAAAGACTTCCAGATTTTATTCAATTTTTAATCTCCATATATTCCAATGCGTTTACATTCCCATTATGCATCCTCTGTTCCGCAATCTATCTATACCTTGACTCTTGATTGCAATCTCTATGAAAATCTACATTCACATTTGTTTTACCTATCAATTTTATCTTCATTGTTCTTCTTTATTCAAGACCCCCTTCTCCTTTATTAGACAATGCCTCTGTTAGTTGTTCATTTCTCTATATTTTACTTGGCTAAAGCAGATCATAAAAGTCTCCCCCTCTCGCTATGCTTTTCTTTTCTATATTTTGTTCTTCTTTTCCCTTAGGGCCAAACCCCCTTTTTTTGGTATCAATTTGATTTATATATGAATATTGTTAACACCCATAGAATGGGCTCCCCTATTCCTTGAGTCGATGCCCTTTCTAGTCTCTGGTACTCAAAACATCATACAATAGAAACACTCCCACGCAAGTAGGTCTTAATTATATTTGCACACATCATAAATATGTCTTATTCCCCAAAAAGAAGAGTCTTTAGCTATAACAAAATAAATTGCAAGGGTAAACTCAACATTCTGTCATGGATCCACTTAGAGATAGATTGAATGGCACCATAATAACACAATTTCACACTTTATGCAGCCAATCGACGCCTTATTGAAGACTTCCAATGAGACATGATTGTTATCCAAAAGAAATTTCAGCTAGCAACCAATAATTCACATGCAATTGGTCCTTTTGACTCCTTCAAAGTAGTCACCCCAATCAACCTTTCTTTGTTATTACAGTTGTTGTTAATAACTTATGGATTTCAATTTGTTTTCTCAGCCACTTCAGATATATACTCAACTCACCAATTTGCACCTTTTCTATGTATTGTAATATATACATACATATGGTATTGTGAACGGGAAAATCAAGTTCTAATTTGAATTCAACAAACATCACAAATAGGAAACTATGGTATTGTCAATGAATAAAACTAAGTACACAATGAAACTGACATCTGAAATTACATTTCTTCCAAAATTGCATACCAAGATCAACAAAATGTCAGAATGGAACCATAACAACTCCAAAGATTTTTATCATCGACAATATCAATGAGTTGAAATACTTTGAAAAAAAACACACGCCAGTCTGACACAACAAACACAATTGAAACAACAAATAATGAAACCAAATCAAAATTGATTCAAACATTCTTTTTGGTCGACGCAAGATAGCCTGTGAGCCTGGGTGCTTCTGTGCCAATAACCTAAACAAGCTTAATATATGTGTAGGAAAAATAAATATTCCCTAACATAAGGAAAATAAAAAACCTACACTAACATTTTGGGCCAACCTATGGTTGAAACCTCTTATCGCGAAGATTAATATTTTTTCATGGCTTGCTACTCAAAATAAAACCCTTTTAGTGGATAATCTCACTAAAAGAGTCCTAACTCTGATTAATAGATGTGCCCTTTTCCATGCTAAAAGGAGTATATCCCACATTTTTTAATTTCTTTTCCCTTCTCCTCGATGGTTTAGGGTCATATTCTTTCTCTTTTCAATTTGGCCTAAGTGATTCCCTTTTCTTTGCTAGACCTCATTGCCCAATGGTCTTCTTCATTTGTATGCCTTGTTCTTAGGCTTCTATGGTCTCTTACCCTTCCCCATGTTTCATTGAGTTTTTGGTTGGAAAGGAATCCTTGAGTATTTAGAGGAGTCTCCTCCCAATATTTTAGAGTAGCCTTATCATCTTCCTTCTCTATTAAGGAGAACTTTTTCTATTCCATCTCTAGCTATGCCCTATTGCCTAGACATCAACATATTCCCCCATTTGAATCCATACTTTCCCTGAGATGGCATTTAAGTGTTATTAGTGGCCCCCTCCCCCTCCCCTTGTCACCTCTCCCATTAGCTCAAAACCAAACCAAATTGGTTCAAAATCAACTTTAATGGAGCTTCTAAGAGTAACCCAAGCTTAATAGGAGGTGGTGTGGTTGTTACAGGTTGCTCAGGTAGATTTCCTGGTGCCTTCACCATTAATTTGGGTTTTCAAACTAGTCATTTTACCGAATTCTTCATAGTTTTTTTGGGTCTCTTGTTGGATAAAGACCTAGGTGTTAGCCTCTTGGAGGTGGAGGGAGATTCTTTAAACATAGTTAATTGTCTCCTTAAATTTTCCACTCCTAGTTGGTCCATCAATCACCTTAGTAATGACTCATTATTCCTCTTGTCTAGATTCTCAAAGGTGGTGGTTCATCACATCTATATGGAATGCAACCAATGAGCAATTTTTTTACAAACCTGTTATGTCGTAAAATGTCCCCCTAAGACTTTTACCTCCTAAGTTTAGCTCTCGGGTCCCTTAATTTTAATCATGTATCATAGAAATGAATCTTAGAACAAAATGCCCTGAAACCCATGACAAATGGGACTCAAGGGACATCTCTGAGCTTAACCCTGGCCCAAAATAGGTCCTTAGGCTTAGGCGCCCATGCCCTTGCCCTGCCCTATTTTATCGGGGTCCCAAATTTGAATGTTGATTGGAGACCATTAAAAGGTTTCCATTGCCGACATCTTGAGTTTGAATTATGAAATTTGTAGCAGGAATGCATATATAATCATGTTTAGGACTTCTTTTGTAAACTAGAAGATGATTTTGAGATTTTAGAAAATTTATGATTTTAGAGCATTCAAGGCATTCATTATGTTGCATAGTAGACTTGTGTTGTTATTGTGTTTGTTATTGCAGATTTGGCTTCATCTTCTCATGGCGTGAAAGAGCTTCATCTCCGTGAGAGCTACACCTCTGAGGTGATATCTATTTGTGATTCAATCTATCATTTTTATCATTGTTTTTGCCTTTGTCCTGCAAGGACACACACTCTCTATCTAACAACAGTGTTAGAAGGCTTGAATGCCATTATGAGGCTTGACCGAGGCAAGCTCCTAAACACCACAACCCCTAACCCCTCTCTTGTGATTGTAGGTGACAGGTGCAGGATCTTGCAGAGTGGAGTTGTAGAGGATTGTTACAGAGCATAAGGAATCAGGATCTGAAGAAAAAGGAAGAAAATATCACAAAAAGGTCAAGGGTGCTTGACGAGGATCGTTGCAATCCTCTTCAT
Organism: Cunninghamia lanceolata; assembly: GCA_027924645.1. NCBI lineage: Eukaryota > Viridiplantae > Streptophyta > Pinopsida > Cupressales > Cupressaceae > Cunninghamia > Cunninghamia lanceolata. The sequence continues at coordinate 11,673,517 of BSBN01001359.1, forward strand.
TTAATTTATCAATCCGGGGTGGTGTCCAAAGGCTATATACATTAGGAACTTAAAGATTTTTTTTTTGGCAAACAGTTCTTTCTAACAAAAATAAAAAAGAAAAATTAAATTAATCTAATGAAATCAGACATGCAAAATTTAAACACACTTGCATAAATTAAAATTATAAATTTAAAACATGTTTCCATGAATTCAAAATACAGAAATAAAATAGCTCTTGCACTAAAATCTAATTTAATACATTTAAAATAAATAGAAATGCATGAAACTAAAATAATACAAACAATAAAATAAGTACCAAATGTTGTCCTTTTCCTTGGGATGAGCAATTTGCTTTCTCCTGCCTTGGAATTGGACCAAGATCATTCACCCAACTTTGTGCTCAATGCTCCATATATCTTATTTCTTCAACAAAATATTACAAATTTACTTCTAAAACTGCTATAGCTTTCTTATTCCAAAAATTTGCCAAGATAACAACAACTTTCTTTAGAGTTGAGAGATTTATTTATACATTGAAGATCTTCACCCAACTCCCTAAACTAATGGAAAGCATAAATACACTTGTCTTTCCCATTCCTATGATAAAGGAACAACTCCCTTTATTCTCTACACATATCTCTCCTACTCCTATGCTAAAGGAAACAAATTCCTTTATTCTCTCTACTAGTCCTATGCTAAAGGAAAAACATCATTTATTCCCTCATTACAAAGTGACAACACATCCATATCCTTTTAAGGGAAAAAGACTTTATTTTTGCTACTTTTATTATTTTCCCAAAACAATTTATCTTCAACTTTTTAGAAAATAAAAGGTTGAGAGATTATCAAATCCATGGTTCAAGCCAAATGAGTTGAAACACCTTTGGCTGAAATCAAGCTGAACTACTTTCAAAATTGGCTCCGGAAGTGATTTTAGAATGCTTCAAGGTTGGCTGAAAAAGGCTAGAATACTTCAAGACTAATTCTGCATCATTTTAAAACATATTGCATTCTATTTTTCCAATAAACATTAGAAAATGTTAGCAATTAAATTGCAATAGACTTCTAAGAAACAAACCAATATATATCTATATTCTATTTTAAATAATCTAACAGTTTGTAAAACTACATTTAAGTCCACTTTTAATGCTAATTTTAAGAGAAAATAGAGATGAATTTAGATGAGACATTTCTAGTCTCATAAGTGCCCACGCCTTTGACCCTCAATTTCACAACACCGGAAATCTTTGAAGTGGTTGCAGTCCGTAGTAGGTTTTGTCCCGAAGCCCTCTGAAAAAGTTGTACGTTGGGCTTGGGTGCCCGCCCCTTCAACCCTAGATTTGTTGTATTCCAAAACTTAAAATCTGGTATGTATCTGATATGTATTTAGTGTCTTTTTGTAGAAGGATTTGTCATGTTTCATCCATTTGCTTACAATTTTGCATAATTAGGGTTTTAGGCTTAATCAGGCTAATAATCAATAAGTCAATTAACAAATTCTAAATTTCCTTATCATTCCAAGTGACATCCAACCTGATAGTTGAGTCCTCTTGCAGAAGTTGTGATTCAACTCAATTAAATATCCTTGAATGTATTGAGTAAAAGGAGGACCTAACTAAACTATCCATCAATCCCATCAACCCTCTTTTCATACATTATATTTTGGTGAACCCATCTTTTTTTTCTAAATTTACACCTTGCTAACTTTTATACATCAGATTTGTATTCATACATTTCATTGTCATCATTTTACATTTGAAAATCTTCCATAAAAATTGAAAAATTTGAAAAAATCAAGCATCCTAGGCTTGCATCTAGACATAGTTTACACTATTTGCATTGCATTACATCTAAATCATTTAAATCTCTAATATTTACATCAGATCTTATATAAATTGCAGCATTACATCATTGCATAATCATTTACCTTGCATTTTCATAATCTATTTGTTAGGGTTTGCTTGAAATTATGCATTTTTTATATAACCTAGTCTTTGCAAAAGCTAGGGTTTGTAGTTAAAATCTTGTTTCAGATCTTACTACTCATTTTTAACACTTATTCAAATCTGATTTTGATAGTAGTGTTTCATCATATGTGTTTTTGCATTTACACATTGTGTATTTCAACAAGCATATCTTGCTCCTTTGGTTTGTTCTATTAGTTTGTGCATTGAGTGTTGTATGCCTTTGCATGAGTCTTATAACCCTCTGCCCTAATAGAAATATCCCTTTAAGAAGAATTATTAGATTAATGGGTTCTAGTGCTCCCAATAGCAATGGTGTCCCTACATCAAAAAATCCATTGAACACCTTCTTTACAAAAGGGGAACAAAAACTTTGCAAGAGATTATACCTCCTACAACTACAATGGAAGAACAAACATTTCATGATTTTGAAGATCCTATTTGTTGGTGCCTGCTGCAAGTTTGGGTTTCGAGCATTTACATCCGTAGGCACTTTCATGAAAAATCCAAAAAATTCTAAGTCCTTCGGCCTGTGTAATTGTATGTATATGTGTCTTTGTATGTACAAGTGTAGATGTACATTGGCGGACCCGAAAAAAGAGTTAAATCGGCTTCAGAAGATGAAAATATCTATTGTATGCATATCAGGATGTATATCGCAGATTCTTGAAATATTTCATGCTTGTATGTAAAGTATTGCATGTATATTTTGTTGTATATCAGATATACAATGGGTATATACAAGTGGTGGACTTCAAAGAGTTTCAAATCGGGTTAAGCAGTGGTGGGGTCTGCACATACAAAGGCGATTGTATCTCATATACAAGTCGCAGGTGCAAAGAAGAAACGTGCAAGGGCCAATATACAAAGGTGGACACAAAGGTGAATGTATATCAAATATACAAAAAGGTGATGTATAAAGCGCACATGCAAAGGAAAATATGCAAAAGGATCATCGGTGAGACAATATGCATCGACAGCTCAACTAATAGTCTATCCGATGGTTGATGATACAAAGAGGAAACATGCAAAGGGTGAATACAAAGACAAGATGCAAAGGAGGAGATACAAATGGTGGGGCCCACCAATCGCATATACAATGCGATATACATTCCCGAGATGCAAGGCCCAGACCTGAAATGAATATGCCTTCTGGTTGATACAGGCAGAGGTGATTGTATATTTTCCTTGTATGTATGTTTGCATTGTATGTCGGCACATACAAGGGTCATATACAAAGCGACATACCTGACTAGCAAATCAAATTTCACAAATTCAGCGTTGAGTCCGCAGTTTGTATGGTGAAGTGCTTGTATATGCCGATATGCAAAAGGAGTTAGATACAAGACCCGGACCTGACTGCGATTGCAAATTGGTTCATAATGATTTGGGGTCCGCGGGTTGTATATTGCACATTGTATGTGCAATATACAAAGTGATGTACAAGGAAGGAGATGCAAGGCCCGGACCCGATGGTAATTTCAGAGTGTTTCATAAAGTTTTGGGGTCCGCCCTTGTATGCAGGTGATTATATGTATATACAATCTCATATACAACCACAGATGCAAGAAAAGATACAATGAATCGTTGATGAAAAGGCCAATGCTTAGCGATAGAGAACCAATCAGATGCTGCCACATGTCCAAGTCAGTTGTATGTATATACAACTGCACATACAAAGATTTAAAAGGCAAAATAAGCAAAAATGGCAAAATGGATGAGGAAAAAGTAAGCGATGGAAAAAGGGTGCCTACGTGGCACGATCTCATTGGCCGATGACTTTTCAAAGCTAGTGACTAGATTGCCCGATCAAATTGAAGCCGCAAATCTCAGTGGGAGAAGGGAAATCGACGGCCTGTTTCTAATCTTTAGAGTAGGAGTAATTTTTTTGTGTTCACTGCATCATTTTAGGTGGAAGGAAACTTCATGAATACGCAAACTGTTGCTGCACTTCGAAATCGGTAGGTTGGCATTTATGGCAAAACTACAGAGGTATGGGTCGAATGGACGGGTCAACTACCATTTTTAAGGAGAAAATCTCTAGTCAGTTGCGTGTTTCCCAAGTTCACCACTCCTTCTTCTGCCTGGACATTGAATGTTTTGGGTGCCATTTTCATGGTGCGATGTATCTGGCAATAGTTGGAAATGACATTGTACTTAATGCTAAGGGCACGTTCTTGCTATATAAGAGGACTGTGTCACTCATTTTTTCGGGTTGTCGAAGACTTGGGCATATTTTGGAGAAAATAACAAAGAACAGAGCATTTCTTGGTTGTTCTATCTCTTTTGGAGTTTATGAGTTGCATTTGAGTGCACCTTGCACACATATTCAATTTCATGTTATTGTTATATGATAAATGTTTTATTACATGTGGTTAGTTGTTTGTCTCCATTTGTTGTATGCATCCCTTCTTTTGAATCTAGTTGCTAAGGGTTACTTAGATTCTAGGATATAGATTTGTTGTATCACATGCTTGATCTCTAACTTCCATTCAAGGAGTGGATTAAACTATTTTAGGTTAAGTATGAAGAAGATTGTATGGCAACAGGGATGTTTGTAAGTAGAGATAGCTAAATACTCATCCTTGGGTGGTGTTTGTAAGGGAAGCACCAATCTGACCCCTTGAAACTTGAATGCCAGTGCAAATCATTCTCTTGTATATGTCTAGTTGACTCCTTGCCCTGAGATAGGCACCGGTCTGCCCTTTGTGTAGTAGTTATGATCCAAAACCCCCTGTCTTGCATCCAAAATATAAAACAAATCCTTTCAAAGCTTCAACCTGTTAGTTTGTAGGAGTAGGAATAGGACCCCTGCATACTCTCATTCCTAACTAGTTAGATATGTCCAAGAACACTGCCAACCTTGTGACTTATCATGCAAATCTTGGTCCAAACATGAGAGTATTCTGCCTGTTGTTGTAAAGCTAAATCTTTCTATTGGGTGAGTCAAAGTTAAATCTTTAGCTATAGGGATACCCCCTTGGTACGGCAGAACTAGAAGTGAAGGGGAGGTAGCTCACGCAACCTCCTGTATTTGTTGGCTAAATCTGCCTGTGCATTGGAACTGGCAAACCCTCTACCGATTCGAAGAGAAAGACCCAACAAAGTGGCGACTCTGCACACAAAGAACCTGATAAAAGACACAAGAGGTGTTAAATTTTCATATTTTCAGTCAGGGAAAGGAATTTGCAGTGGCTACAACATATCGAGGTATTTTCACATGTTTTGGTTTTCAAAAAACATGGTGTACAAGTTTTAAAGGATTCCCTATTTGGTGAAATAGCACTGGTTAAAAGGGAAATATTGGTGATAATCTTGCATGCTTTGTATTTGTTGAGAATTTATTTTGTGTTCCAAAAGAAGTATGCAAATATTGTTGAAAGACTCATTTAGAGGACTTTAGGAAATTTGAAACAGTAGTTTATATTGTAAAGGCCTAAGGTCATTGTTGTAAAAGGAAGTCTGAGTTGAGAAGAAGGTTGCAAAGGCATATAAGATGTATTATCAGCCCATGCACCCTTGTGAGGTGTCAAATGCAACAATGTATAATGACCAATCCCAACCATGTAATAAAAGAAGTTTCAGCATTGACAGATATAAGCCCATCAATTTCAATGGGATTTGTGGTTATCCAAATGCTTTTCCATCTAAGATTAGAAAGTATTTGCCTAAGTTCAGTGGTGTAAAGGATGAATCAGCTGAGAGACACTTGCAACAGTTTAGAAATGTTATAGATGACTTTGAGGTTGACCATGAAGATGTAGTTATGAGATTATTTGTTCAATCTCTAGATGAAGATGCAAGGGACTAGTTCTCCTACCTTCCGGCCTACTCTGACAGCTCTTGGCAAGAATTTAAATTTGCATTTCTAGAACAATATGGTGAAAGAATGTCTAAATATGCAGTTATCAGTGATTTCATGTACATCCATATTGAAAAACATGAGTTAATTCTAGCCTTTAACCTCAGATTTATGAAGGTATTGAAAAGAATTCAAGAATGTATGATACCTAATGATGCATTGTGCCTGGTGGTCTATCTGGGAGCATTTGATAAGAAAATGAGCTATAGATTGAGAGATAAGGAGCCCATCACATTGCATCAGGCACATTAGTTTGCAATAGACATTGAAAACAACTGGAGGTATGGAATTCAAAAGGGTTATTTCTCTATAAATTTCTGTTGTCCTAGGGTCCCCAATGTTGATGAAAGATATAATTTAGGTGTTGGAGATGAATGCCAAAGCACTCACACCCCTACTATCCCTGTTTATGCATCATTCCAAGTTAATGATGACTCTGCCATGGAGGAGGATGCCCTTATTTGCCTAGCTAATGAAGTTGATGGTAATGATTTTTCAAATGATATTAATATGCCAGTCCTAAGCAAGGACCATTCATGTTTAAATGATCCAGTTGTGCATAGTTGTGATCATATGGATCAGGAGTCAATATCAATTTCATTAGGAAGCATTAGAGGGCTAGAAAATGATATCAATAATTTAGCTTCAGATTGCATTGAAGTAGTATAAATCTTGTATGTGGGGCAATCAGATGATGAAGAAGAGGTGGATTGTCATGAAGAAGAAGCAGAGACCTTTGCAATGAGTATAAATCCCCTTTACGATGAGCGTTTAAATGCATTGAACATTGTGAGTCATGACCTTCATTGGTGCAGAATTAACCCTCTTTTTGAAGATGATGATGAACATTCAACTTCAGTTGTGCCGGATGTATGCAACAATGGGTGTGTGGATCAAGTTTTGTTTTTAATGTCAATAAGTGATATAAATGATATTGAAGGTCTCATATATTTTGAATGTTTTCAATTTCTGGATCAGCTGGATGAGTGTTTGGTAATGTGCAACGGTCAAGTAGATAATGAGGAAGGCCACATGCAATATGATGATATACTATTTGAGGAATATAACATACATATGTTGCCTAATACTGAAGAATTTTATAGTATGTATGGTTATGTGTCTGATCTTGAGGTGCAGAGTGACAGAGGTAATACTGACAGAGTCAAGTTTTCAAAAATGGTGAAGTGTTTAATTGACAAGATCAACATGTAGGCAAATTATGTCAGTGTTTTCAGTTGTGGTTAGGGTCGTTTAGATTAGAATCCAGTATTTGGCAGGAGGAGATTATAGTTTTTTATTTTTGGCTGCCCAGGACCTCCAAAATAGTGCTTGAAGATGTGATTTGTGATGCAGGTTGGTGCAGTGTTTGACTCTGTAGCCCAATGGATAAGGGACTAGTCTGCATCCTAGAGATCTGGAGTTCTCGCCATGCCTGCAAGAGGCATGTGTCCCTAGACAAAGCCAATGTTGGTGCCTGTTGCAAGTTTGGGTTTCGAGCATTTACATCCACAGGTACTTTCATGAAAAATCCAAAAAATTCTAAGTCCTTCGACCTGTGTAATTGTATGTATATGTGTCTTTGTATATGGCCACTTGTATGTGTCTTTGTATGTACAAGTGTAGATGTACATTGGCAGACCCAAAAAAAGAGTTAAATCGGCTTCAAAAGATGAAAACATCTATTGTATGCATCGTTGTATGCATATCAAGTTGTATATCACAGATTCCTGGAATATTCCATGCTTGTATGTAAAGTATTGCATGTATATTTTGCTGTATATCAGATATACAACGGGTATATACAAGTGGCAGACTTCAAAGAATTTCAAATCAAGTTAAGCAGTGGTGGGGTCCGCACATACAAAGGCTATTGTATCTCATATACAAGTCGCAGGTGCAAAGAAGAAATGTGCAAGAGCCAATATACAAAGGCAGACGCAAAGGTGAATGTATATCAAATATACAAAAAGGTGATCTACAAAGTGCACATGCAAAGGAAACTATGCAAAAGGATCATCAGCGAGACAATATGCATCGGCAGCTCAACTAATAGTCTATCCGATGGCCGATGATACAAAGAGGAAACATGCAAAGGGCGCATACAAAGACATGATGCAAACAAGGAGATATAAACGGTGGGGCCCACCAATCGCATATACAATGTGGTATACATTCCCAAGATGCAGGGCCCGGACCTGAAATGAATATGCATTCTGGTTGATACACGTAGAGGTGATTGTATGTTTTCCTTGTATGTATGTTTACATTGTATGTCAGCACATACAAGGGTCATATACAAAGTGATATACAAGGCGGACCTAACTGGCAAATCAAATTTGGTAAATTTAGCATTGAGTCCGCAGTTTGTATGGTGAAGTGTTTGCTTATGCCGATATGCAAAAGGAGTTAGATACAAGGCCCGGACCTGATTACGATTGCAAATTGGTTCATAATGATTTGGGGTCTGCGGGTTGTATATTGCACATTGTATGTGTAATATACAAAGCGATGTACAAGGAAGGAGATGCAAGGCCCAGACCCAATGGTAATTTCAGATTGTTTCATAAAGTTTTGGGGTCCGCCCTTGTATGTAGGTGATTGTATGTATATGCAAATCACATATACAACCACAGATGCAAGAAAAGATACAATGGATCACTGATGAAGAGGCCAATGCTTAGCAATAGAGAACCAATCAGATGCTGCCACGTGTCCAAGTTAGTTGTATGTATATAGAACTGCACATACAAAGATTTACAAGGCCAAATAGGCAAAAATGGCAAAAAGGCGAAAAAAGCAAAATGGATGAGGGAAAAGTCAGCGATGGAAAAAGGGCACCTACGTGGCACGATCTCATTGGCTGATAACTTTTCAAAGCTGGTGACTAGATTGCCCGATCAAATTGAAGCCGCAGATCTCAGCAGGAGAAGGGAAATCGATGGCCTGTTTCAAATCTTCAGAGTAGGAGTAATTTTTCTATGTGTTCACTGCATCATTTCAGGCATAAGGAAACTTCATGAATACACGAACCGTTGCTGCACCCTGAAATTAGTAGGTTAGCATTTATGGCAAAACTGCAGAGGTATGGGTCGAATGGAGGGGTCAACTACCATTTTTAAGGAGAAAATCTCTAGTCGGCTATGTGTTTCTTGAGTTCACCACTCCCTTCTTCTTCTTCTACTTGGACATTGAATGTTTTGGGTGCCATTTTCATGGTGCGATGTATCTGGCAATAGTTGGAAATGACATTGTACTTAATGCTAAGGGCACATTCTTGTTGTATAAGAGGACTGTGTCACTCATTTTTTCAGGTTGTTGAAGACTTGGGCATTTTTTGGAGAAAATAACAAAGAACAGAGCATTTCTTGGTTGTTCTATCTCTTTTGGAGTTTATGAGTTGCATTTGAGTGCACCTTGCACACATGTTCAATTTCATGTTATTTTTATATGATAAATGCTTTATTGCATGTGTTTAGTTTTTTGTCTCCATTTGTTGTATGCATCCCTTCTTTTGAATCTGGTGGCTAAGGGTTACATAGATTCTAGGATATAGATTTTTTGTATTACATGCTTGATCTCTAACTTCCATTCAAGGAGTGGATTAAACTGTTTTAGGTTAAGTATGAAGAAGATTGTATGGCAGCAGGGATGTTTGTAAGTAGAGATAGCTAAATACTCATCCTTGGGTGGTGTTTGTAAGGCAAGCACCAATCTGACCCCTTGAAACTTGAATGCCAGTGCAAATCATTCTCTTGTATACGTCTAGTTGACTCCTTGCCTTGAGATAGGCATCGGTCTGCCCTTGTGTAGTAGTTATGATCCAAAACCCCCTGTCTTGCATCCAAAATATAAAACAAATCCTTTCAAAGCTTCAACCTATTAGTTTGTAGGAGTAGGAATAGGACCCTTGCATACTCTCATTCCTAACCAGTTAGATATGTCCAAGAATACTGCCAACCTTGTGACTTATCATGCAAATCTTGGTCCAAACATGAGAGTATTCTGCCTGTTGTTGTAAAGCTAAATCTTTCTATTGGGTGAGTCAAAGTTAAATCTTTAGCTATAGGGATACCCCCCTTGGTGCAGTAGAACCAAAAGTGAAGGGGAGGTAGCTCACACAACCTCCTGTATTTGTTGGCTGAATCTATCTGTGCATTGGAACTGGCAAACCCTCTGCCAATTCAAAGAGAAAGACCCAACACTATTGATGTGATAACACATACATACCTGATGAGCAAATAAACAAACTTGATAAGGAACTAGCTGATTTTCAAGCATTTGTGGAAAAAGAAAGGATACCTGAAGAGGTTGTACCTGATATTCATAATTTAATAGAATTGTTAAAATAAGGACAAGATGGTGTTAATACAATATGTGGATTGGCCCATATAGTGCATAACAACTTTATGATGGTGATTGAATGTGCAAATACTATTAATATGTCATCACCGACTCATACACAAGTATCAGCACCTATACCGACTACTAGAATGTCTACTTCTACATCATCAATTCTAACCACTAATGCACTTGCTTGTAGTAATGCTACCACTAGTGTTGGAGTATCTAATGGCATTAATTCTTATAATTACAAGGCTGCGGGATTCAATTATCAAAACCTAGCACCTAGGGTGACTTCTTACATGAATAATCACTCTCAACCACCTCTCCATTCCACTTATTCACAACCACCCTTCACTTGTAGCTATTCTCAACCACCTTCCACTCACAATTATTCCCAACCACCTTTTATTACCACTCATAATCAATCACCTAAAAATTTCATGACCACAGCCTCTAATTATGAAACCACATCTCCTAATGATGCCCTCCTAAACCAACCCTTGCAAAGCATGACTTCTTTACAATAGAAAGTGACAAGCTTGACAAATTCTTCTCAACCTAATTTACCTACATATCATGTTGGTATTCCCTTATCTTTTGCAATCCTTAGAACTCCTATGCCTGATAAGTTTGAGACTCCTCGCTTTGAAAATATGGTGGAAGAGGTGATCCTAATACTCATGTGGCAGTATTCATGGCTATGTGTAGTGATTTCTTCTTTGAAGAGGACTTGTTAGCTAAACTCTTCCCGCGATCTCTCAATACATGGCTTTAGAATGGTTTTGCTCTTTTCTTCTGAATTCAATACACTCTTTCTCTCAACTAGTTGATCAATTCTTACAACATTTTCAAGCAAACAATAGACCTCAAGTCTCATTGATTGATTTAGTTCATTGCAAGAAAGGTCTGAAAGAGAAGTTAACTAAGTTTATTAGTTGATATCAAGCTCTTTATGCATAAATTCAATACCAGATGAATGATGAGGATATTTAGAAGGTGTTTATTACAAATCTACAACCTAACCTCCGTGATAAAATCCTCTTGATGAAATACAACTCTTTTCAACATCTATGCATGGCTCTTCATGATTATTAGCTTTCATCTAGTCAGTATGAGAACCAAAACTCATCGGCTCAAGGTGATCAAGCTCATGCCAGAACATCTCACAATAATTTCAAGAGGAACAACAAGAATTTCATTAAAATAAATAGACAAAATTCAAACAACTTTTCACAAGTGTCTACTATCAGTAATCCAGAGAGGGCACCAATTCAATATCGACAATAGCAAAGACAATTCACTCCAATATCTAACTCTCTACATTCTATTATGAATCAAGAAATGAGTAATAATCTCTTGAAGCTTCTTCTGATTAAACCATTGGATAGTAATAGAATGCAAGGACCTCACTTTGATGCTAATGTTTTTTTGTCATTATCATCGGCAACAAGGGCATGATATTGAACAATGTATGTGTCTTAAACATGAAATTCAAGACCTCATCGACTTGAATGTGATACAAGTAAATGGTGTGAATGACAATGGAAATAAGTTGGTTGTCCCTCCAAATCAAAATTTATAGATCTTTACTAATCCATTTCTTAAGCATAATGAAAACAATATGGTAGAACAAAACACAATAGAACAAGAAGATGACTATCTTGATTATGATGAAATAGTTGGTATGATAGAAGTGGATAAGGATAAGATCAAAGAATCACCTCATCCATGAGCAAACGGTATCTATGTTGACGTTCCTCCGCCATTATCCCTTCAAGGATCGGGAGTCAACCAAGATGCACCGGAGTTACAAATTGAACAACCACGACAAGATATTATGATTAACAAAATATCGAAGGATCAGAAAAGAACAAGATGATTATTATCAGTGGGAAACAGTAATGATTCCCCCCTCACAAGCAACAAAAGATTTCGAATATACAAAGATTTGAGAAACAAACACTGCTTGATCATCTTGGAAGTACAAATCAAACAAATACGAACTACTCACACTTTTTACAAAACTTGATGGAGCACCTTTCTAAGATACTCACAAGTTTGAGCACTTCTTCACAATATGTAAGTATCTCTAACCCTGATGGTCACCTTTGTCATAGCATAGTTTTCTTGTTTATGTGACCTCCCCTCTTGTGTTGTGTTCCCCCGTGATGTGCTATGTGTTGTTTAGGCCTCCTTGGATGACCCTTGATACTCTTGTAAGGTCAAGGATACTGGGAGATTGCCTTTGTTGTGACCTCTTCTATTTGTATCATCATTCTTCTATTTTGCCTCTCCTCTATTTTATTGTTGTGTGTCGTGCCTTAGGGGCATAGCATTGCGGTTGATGACCTGGGGGCATCCTCCTACATGATTGTTCCTAAGGCACTTGTTCTCCTCTCTCATTTTACTATTTACCTTCTTCTAGTTATTCTATCTAGTCGACAAATGACGAAAAACAAACAACTAATTGATGTGGACTGTGTGTCCCTTCAGCAAGCAAAGAAAAAATGGACCTAGTCCATACATGAAGATGGGTTTGATTTGTATATCCGATGCTTGGCTAGTAGAATCACTCCATGTGATATTTGATTTTTTTCTTATCTTTCTAACAAATCATAATAATACATCTACTCCGTGCACTTTGATTGTTTTGTATCTCACCTTGTTGTTACACTCGGTTCTGAGATACCTGTAGTATAAGCCCAACGACTATACTCAGATTCCAACCTGTATCTGTAGCCTTGGTTTCTTTGATGTGATCTTATTTTCATGCATAGATTGCATGTTTTGCTTTGGTTATTATCTTAGAGTAAGATTTGTAACCTCTCTTATCTTATCTTAGCATATCTTATCAATGTGTTTGTGGAAACATTTGGCAATCGTGAGCACATGTCACCTTGGGGGCATGGGCTTTGTGAAAGCTCTTATTTCCTTGTGTGTTTTCACTCTACCTTAATGTGCTTGATATCAGTACATGACATCAACCACCTTAAGGTGGAGGCATATACAAGGTAAGTTGTCTAATGATTTTGCTACTAACGAAGCATGTTTGTAAGCCCTCTACGGAGGCGGGAAGTTGTATCTCCAGCACGAGTGCACATCTTTATCTATATTGAAATCAAAAAATCCCTCTATGGAGGTAGGATAATGTATCTCTTGAGCTAGTGCATATCCTTTTATTCAAAATCCCTCTGTGGAGGCGAGATGGTGTATCTCTTGAGCTAGTGCACATCCTTTTATTTCAAAAGTCCTCTACAGAGGTGAGGTTGGATCTTGAGACTATCCTCCCTTATGCGTGTCTTTGGTGGTTGTTGTGGTATAAGCCCAACTGTCAGGTGTGTCTGTAGCATGTTTGAGATGGTGGGAACTTAGCAATAAGCTCCTTCCATTTCCTTGTTTTCCTTGTTTAATATGTATAACTATATGTCTATGGCATGCTATATGGCGCTCGTGTCTTCCATATGTCTTCCATGTGTTTTTCCCCTCGCGTAGTGTAAAGGGTGTGGCGATGAGTCTCCCCTACACTTAGGTTTTGTATGGCGTGTTTTCCCCCTCACGTAGTGTAAAGGGTGTGGTGATGAGTCTTCCCTACGCTTGGGTTTTGTATGGCATGTTTTCCCCCTCGCGTAGTGTAAAGGGTATGGCGATGAGTCTCCCCTACACTTGGGTTTTGTATGGCATGTTTTATCCCCTTAGTGTAGTGTAATGGGTGTGGCGATAAGTCTCCCCTACATTCTTGGGATGTGTGTTGCAATTTTTATTTCCATGCATCTATATATATGAAAATGAAAAAAAAATTATATCACTGTATCCATCATGTTTTGTGTGACTACCCTCATGTCTTCATCATGTTTTGTGTGTCTTCAATACTATCTTCTCTATGTATTGCATGCCTGTTACTGTATTCTTTGTGTTTTGTGTGTCTACGATGTGTTTTCTAATTCTTACCTAAGACTGGGGGCTAGAAATAGTTCCTCAATCTTTATGTATGCATTAGCTTCAAATGTCTGGCGTGTTTGTTGTGTTTTTGACTGTACTTTAATGCATGTATGGATCGTAAGATCATACATACATTAAAGTGGGGGCTAAATGTAATGTCGTAAAATGTCCCCTAGGACTTTTACCTCCTACGTTTAGTTCTTAGGTCCTTTAATTTTAATCATGCATCATAGAAATGAATCCTGGAACAAAATGCCCTAAAACCCATGACAAATGGGACTCAAGAGACATCTTTGAGATTAACTATGACCCAAAATAGGTCTCTGGGCTTGGGTGCCCATGCCCTTGCCATGTCCTATTTTGTGAAGGTCCCAAATTTGAATGTCGGTTGGAGACTGTTAAAAGGTTTCCATTGCCGACATCTTGAGTTTGAATTACGAAATTTGTAGCGAGAATGCATATAAAATCATTTTTAGGACTTCATTTGTAAACTAGAAGATGATTTTGATATTTTAGAAAATTTATGATTTTAGAGCATTTAAGGCATTCATTGTGTTGCAGAGCAGACTTGTGTTGTTATTGCAGATTTGGCTTCATCTTCTCATGGCATGAAAGAGCTTCATCTCCGTGAGAGCTACACCTCTAAGGTGATATCTATTTGTGATTCAATCGATCATTTTTATCATTGTTTTTGCCTCTATCCTGCAAGGACATGCACTCTCTATCTAACAACGGTGTTGGAAGGCTTGAATGCCATTCTGGGGCTTGATCGAGGCAAGCTCCTAAACACCACAACCCTTAACCCCTCTCTTGTGATTGCAGGTGACAGGTGCAAGATCTTGTAGAGTGGAGTTGCAAAGGACTATTACAGAGCATAAGGAATTAGGATCTAAAGAATTAGGCAAAAAATATCATAAAAAGTTCAAGGGTGCCCGCACCTTTGGCCCTCAGTTTCACAGCGCCAAAAATCTTTGAAGTGGTTGCAGTCTATAGCAGGTTTTGTACCGAAGCCCTCTAAAAAATATATACCTTGGGCTTGGACACCCGCCCCTTCAACCTTGACTTTTCTATATTCCAAAACTCAAAATCTGGTATGTATCTAATCTGTATTTAGTGTCTTTTTGTAGAAGGATTTGTCGTGTTTTGTCTGTTTGCTTACGATTTTGCACAATTAGGGTTTTAGGCTTAAACAGGCTAATAATCAATAAGTCAATTAACAAATTCCAAATTTCCTTATCATTCCAAGTGACAGCCAACCTGATAGTTGAGTCCTCTTGTAGAAGTTGTGATTCAACTTGGTTAAATGTCCTTGAATGTATTGAGTGAAAGGAGGACCTAACTAAACTACCCATCAATCCCATCAACCCTCTTTTCATACATTACAAAACCAAGGATTTTAGATAGAAGGGATGCAAAGATGGATGCATAATGATTACCTCCCTCAAGAGGTGGAAACTATTACCCATTGAGACAATGAAGATCATTCATGATAATAGGACATTAAATGAATCCTCATTGATGATTCATTTCATCATGCCTTGTTATGGTGAAAATCATGCTAAATTTAATAGACTTCTATTACCTTCATCCCATATTTTTGGGTTTTCTTACCAACATTGTTGCAATTTTTGGAGGTGATTTCACAAAATCAACAGGAACTATATAGATTTGAAGAATAGTCTCAATTGGTCAAGATTACTCAACATCCAATCACTATGGGTGGGGACCATAGCAAAGTGGTGCCCTTGTCATATAAATTAGTTAATAAGAACTAAATAATTTGGAAAATACTTCAGAAAAGTGGATTTATTCCTTATAAAGAGAGACTCAATGGAAATGACCCTACTTTATTGGTCAAATTTTTAGCAAATTGGAACTCTATAGTGGTATCTTTACAAGGTGTGGAGATCCACCTCTCTGAAGAGTTCATTATTGAGGTTATAGGTTGTCAACTAATGGAAAAAAGATGTACAAGGATAGGAAATGGATATGAGGTAGTAGACACCATCCTAAAGGAGGGAGAAGTTATTAATAGAGTATAAATGGGATATGCTAGGTTCTCACTACCATGGCCATGGGAACAAATTTTCTTTGTAGATCATGAGATACATCACTTTGGAGGGTCAATTCCAACCAAGTTATACATACAATTTCTCCCTATTGAGCCATTTCAGATACAACAAGAAGGTGAGTTTTCCCTTCTTTATTTTTTCTTTGTCGGAATATTTAGTGTTGGAAACTAAAAGAGTCAAGGGTATCTCTCCCTTGCATCAATCTTTAATCTTTTTATTGTTTAAGCATGCCATGAACCATAAATACAAACCTAATCTTTTCTTTGGTCAACCCCCTCCTACTCGTCGTATCCGCAAAAGGAAAGAGTCATCCCCTCTCCCCTTTCTAACCCTATCTCACTCTATTCTCAAATCCCCCTTAACACTTTAGACTCTAAGGACTTGGATAAAGGAACTAGATTTAGAGGGAAGTTAAAGAAATCCAAGTGTGAACCCTGGAAGGTTAAAGAGACTTGTGATGGTGGGTCTCCACAAGGTGATACTTTGTATGTTGACAATGGAAAGGGAAAAATTCTAGAGAAAGAAGAAATCAATGTAGAGAATAGAATTCTAGAAGTGGAAGGCCTATGTCCTTATGGTACCAAATGGGAGGAACTCTCCCATTATCCCTCCTCCTCCTTAAAAGATATTACATCTGTTATTGACTTCCTAGCCAACACAATGAATGAGTTACACAAGGAAATTGACACACATCACAAGGTCCTTAAATTGTCAACCAAGGAGGAACTACTCAATGTTATGGAGTAAAAAGTGTCAACTTATGTTTTTACCTCCTTGCTTATCTCCTAATTCCCATTTATTACAGTATACATTCTAAATGTTTATCCCGATGCAAAATTGCCTGACACCAAAGTAAAATTGGAATAAGTGCCCCTTTACTTGTCTTATCCTTGACCCAAAAGGAGCTAAAAGACTTGGGTGCCACCACCCAAGTCCTTCTTGATTGGTCAGGGAAAAATTAAGTATTGGTCAGCCTGGGACCTTTCAAAAGGTTTCTCTTTGTCAGTTCTTTTGGTTTAATTTCACAATTATGAGCGGGAAAGCATATATAAGTGTGTTTTTGAGTTCATCTGTAACCTAGATGGAGATAGCTAACTTGAGATATTGAAGGAAAGCAAGCAAGAGCATTCATTGTGATTCTATAGAAGATTTGTGTGTTGTTATTGTATGTTTGTTGTAGGCATGAAGCTATCATCTATCCACCTTAGGAGTTTAAGGATCTTCATCATTCTAAGGAATCATCAAATAGGTGATGTTGTTTATCATCATTCAATTCATCTCATTATCATTGTTTTCATCCTCTGGCCCCATGAGGGCATGTACTTTCTATAAATCAATGATGTTGGGAAGCTTGAATGTTATCCTGAGATTTGACTGAGGCAAGTCCCTAAATGCTATAACCCCCCAAACCCTCTCTTGTCATCTTGTGTGCAAGTTATAGGAGTTAAATCCAAATAATGTGAAGATACAAGAAGACTAAGTGAAGATCAGGGTTTCAAGATCTAACAATAGTTAAAGAATATTCCTCCATCCAAGATTTGGGTGGTGGCACCCTATTCTTTCTACCCTTTTTGACTTTAGATCTAGCATCAGGGTAGCATTTGCAACATCTTTTTAGTTTACAATTTTAGTAGATTCTATCAATCAAGACTTGGGTAGTCCCGAATTAGTCCTCTAACAGATCTACTTTCGGGAGATGGGTTCTATCATCTTCCTGATCATCCCTATGAATTGGTTTCTAGATTGTTGTTGTACTTATTATGTTATAAGTTGATCTTTGTAAAACTAGGGTTTCATGCATTGTTGACCTAGGGTTTGATAAAAAGGCTGAGTTAAGTCTGATCCATCTATAACATACCTGAGTACAAGATCTGTAGCTAAGTCGACCTCCATTTGGTAGTGATTTGGCTCGGTCTTGTCCTTGAATTTTATATGGAAAAGGGTTTGATCTAGTGTGCATTCTAGTTGTCATCATTCACCTTTTTCATCATTCTAGTTGGTGGTATTTGATAAATGAATAGATCTAATTATACATTGTTGTTCCAAGTCACCTCATCATGGCTTCTTCTAATTGTTCCTCTTTGGTATCTTTGCATGCATATACTAAAGATTTTGAAACTTTTTACAAATTCATTAATATGCATCCTTATGTTTTAGATATTGATATCTTTAAAGGCTCTTTATATGAAATCCTCAATTGCATATCTAATTTTGATAGATTCATAACCCTCATGGGTGAGCATCTTTCAATATTAGAAGATCTAACCGAATTCATCTCCATGAATTATCATGAGAAAGAGGATGGTGTTAGTTCTTCTTCTACTTATACCACAATTTATGACAATGCCATGGATCTAGTCTCTAATACATGTAATGGTGACCTAACTTTGTCTATTTCACCCTATGATTTGGATCCCTATCCCAAAGTTATTCACACTTGTGAGGACATTTTGGCAAAAGAAGATGAAATCATTGATACATTCGTTAACATCACCCTACCCTCTCTGCATTCCAATGCTCTCTCTTTGAAAGATGAAGCATTAGTGGATGAAGAGACTCTTCTCAAAAAGGATCCTCCATGGGTAGATAATGGGCATTCATCTAATAATCTTAAATCTTCTATAGTACTTGAATCTTCTATGACTCATCCTATGGATCTCTCACCTTTGATTGAATGTTCAAGCACATTGGATATCGCTAAGGATGTGAATACCATGGATAGTTCTCCTTTAGTTTCATGTTCAAACCTCTTGGACATCACTAAAGATACAATCATCAACAATTCTCTTAAAAAAACTTTACCTTCCCTTCGTTCCAATGCTCTCCCTTCAAAAGATGAAGCATTGGTGGATGAAGAAAGGTCTCTCACATTAAATCCTTTGAGGATGGATGTTGAGCTTAATCAAAGTAAAAACAATGTTAATTCAATTATCATTAATAGACTTATTCAACCTACTAAGGGGATAGTGAATAAGTGTACTAATGTTCCTAAAATCATTGTGCATAAGGCACCTAATTTGCCTCATCATTCCAAACTAGTGATTACAGTTCAAGGTGCTCCAACACCACCTCAAATCTCAAGTTACATTCTCAATTATGCAAAACAAATTACTCAAGGAAATCAAGTGTATCAAAATGTGTTGCAACAACCCAACTACAATGTGGTTGCTCACATATGTAAGGAAAGCACAGGTGCGGAATACAACTTCCTATGTTAATTCTAAGGGAATAATGCAGACAGGTAACTTTCTATTCAAAAACATAGATGAATACACCAGAAAATATAGAATACACAAACAAGAGACAGAGAAAGACACCAGATTTACGTGGGAAAACTCTTTCGAGTAAAAAACCCACCACCACAAGAGAACAATCTTTATTATAGTAAAGTCAATATACAATAAAGATCCCAACTCTCCTTGCTCTGGTATCGATTCTCAAAAACATACACCATTCATCTACTTACTGTATATTTACAAAATGAACTATGTATTCAAAACTCATCAACTACTCTCATCATCTGACGACTCCATCAAATCTCTATATTTAGTTTGCAAGTGTAGAACCGTTTATTAACATCTGCCCTAACCATTTCATCTGACTTCTCCAGCAACGATTTCAACCAACTATTGCAACCGTTCACATTCTGGTGTGACCAATTGTCCCACATGTAGCAAGTCACAGAGGACACTTCAGTTTATAACCACCAACCAACTATAACACTATCATCGGCAATTTTGTTGCCGACAATAACAAGTGAAAAGGCTCATCGAGGTGACACATGATTGTCGGCAAAGCAATTAACACTTATTCCAATGAACCTTGTCTTGCTGACACCTACAAAAAGCCTTCATCGGAGTGGCTACCGTTCATCAGCCTAGGAACTTTAAGCTATGCCGATAGATGTCCTCTCACTGACGCCCAGAGCTTCACCAAACTCCATTGGTGAGACATCATACATCAGCCAAGGACTTCGAACTCCCACCGATAGCAGTTTTCACATCGATGCCAAACATCATCGGTATGATGGATAACATTGGAGTAACATCAGAGTGCTTAGCTGACAATAGTTCTCACACCGATAGGAAAAGGTCATCACTGAGACATCAACAATCGAACAAATCCTCCTATGTCTCTCCAATCACCAAACTCACACTGACAGGATACATCCATTGGGGTGACACATGACTTGGAATTGACATCTCATAGCTTGGCCGATGGAGATTGTTAGACTGATGCCAATGCTTCATCAGAGAGACACAAGAGTATCAACAAAAGACTTCTCACTTCTGCCGATAGTGAAAGTCATTCCGATAGCACGCCATTCATCAGTATGAGCTCTACTGTCGGTGTGACATTACAAAGGTCAGTCGATATAGTAAGTCTACCTAATAACTTGGGTGTGACTGACGACCCATATACAGAAGGAGGTTCCAAGCAATAATTTGAGACACTAGGTCTCTTCAATCTCCCACTTGTCAAAGGGATTATTGCTAACCTCTTAATCCTTAAAGGATTAATGAGAATTATGGGCCCGAAGACCCATTCCATCTTAACACCATTTGAACTTGGCCGTACTCACTAGTTTAGTTAAGGCATCAGCAACATTTTCCAAAGTGTCAACCTTTTCTAGCTTCACCTTCCTGTCTTCCATCATATCACGAACAAAGTGGTATTGGACATCAATATGTTTTGTCCTAGCATGGAATGTAGGATTCTTCACCAAACAGATAGCACTTTGACTGTCACAATGTATTTGTATCTGCCCTGCATTAAAACCAACATCAGAACACAACCTCTTCAACCAAACAGCTTCTTGGCATGCACGAGTAGCTGCCATGTACTCTGCCTCTGTTGTGGACAAAGCGACTACAGCCTGTCGCTTGCTCATCCAACTAATAGCACCACCATTTAACGTGAATACATATCCACTGGTGGATCTTCTACTGTCAATATCCCCTACCTAATCAGAATCCACATATCCCTGAATGTTAATAGATCTCTGTGATCCAACTGAGTTTCCATGATAGCAAATAGCATAGTCAAAAGTTCCCTTCAAATACCTCATAACTCTTTTCACAGCATCCCAATGTGATCTACCTGGATTCGCCATAAACCGGCTCAAAACTCCCACTGCTTGGGCAATGTCTGGTCTGGTACAGACCATTGCATACATTAAACTGCCAACAGCACTTGTGTAAGGTACTCTTTTCATTTCATCAGATTCACTCGAAGATTCTAGACAATCTTCAACAGATAATTTCGTTCCCTGCAAAACTAGAACAACTAACTGTTTAGAATCAGACATATGAAACTTATCAAGAACATTGGTAATATACTTGCTCTGGCTGAGCCAAATCTTTCTCTTAGACCTGTCCCTTTTGATTTCCATTCCCAAAATGTACTTCGCTGCCCCCAGATTCTTCATTTCAAATTTCAAGGACAACTGAGATTTTAATTCTGAGACCATCCCCTTACCATTGCCAATGAATAACATGTCATCCACATATAGTGCAATTATAAGAATCCGATCACCTTCAGTTTTATAATAGACACAATGATCAGATTTAGATCTCACATACCCCCAGGATAAAACATACATATCAAATTTTTGATACCACATTCTGGGAGATTGCTTCAAACCATAAAGAGACTTCTTAAGTTTACATACCAGATGTTCTTTACCTTTTTCCACAAAATGCTCTGGCTGGGACATATAGATTTCTTCTTCAAGGTCCCCATGAAGAAATGCTATTGTTACATCCATCTACTCAATTTCAAAATCATATGTCGCTGCAAGTGACAATAGAAATCTAATGGATGTCAGCTTAGCTACGGGAGAAAAAATTTCTCCATAATCAATACCTTCCTTTTGGGAATACCCCTTAGCAACCAATCTTGCCTTCTACTTATCAACACTACCATCTAGACCATATTTCTTCTTAAATACCCACTTACAGCCTACAGGTTTTCTTCCTTCAGGCAAGGGCACCAGATCCTAGGTTCCATTCTTCTCCAAAGATGTCATTTCAATATCCATGGCTTCCAACCAAGAATCTGAATCAGGTAAACTAATAGCTTCTTTCACAATCCTAGGCTCATCAGTATTAGTAAGTAAAGCATAGGCACAAGTTGAATCAAGTACTGAAAAACCATACCTATCTGGTTGTCTTCTTTCACGTGTAGATCTCCTCACAGGCTGAGGTGCAGGTTCAGGTTCTTACTCTGGATCTGAATCTTTGGAGCTACTCAAACTGACATCTAAACCATCTACACTTGGTGTTTGTTGTTGTTCCTCTTTTACAGGGGTCAGAGGAATATTCACAACACTCTTTTCTTTCTTCTCTTCTGTCTTTTTTGGCTGAGAGATACTAACCAAAGGTTTCAGCTCTCTGAAAATTACATTCCTGCTGTAAATTACTTTTTCAGTTTCAGGATTCCAAAGCTTGTACCCCTTAACACCGACTCCATAGCCAATAAAGATACATTTAACTGCCTTGTTATCCAACTTAGATCTCTTTACCTCAGGAATATGAGCATATGCCTCACAGCCGAAGACATGAAGATGTCTTAGAGAGGGCTTCTTACCAGACCATGCTTCCATAGGCATCTTATCAACCAATGTTGAAGTAGGAGAACAATTCAGCAAGTAACAAGCTGTAGCAACTGCCTCAGCCCAGAACCTTTGTTCAAGACTAGCATAACTCAACATACTTCTTGCTTTCTCCATCAATGAACGATTTAACCTTTCAACAACTCCATTTTGCTGTGGAGTATAAGGTGTAGTTTTATGCCTTTTAATTCCATGGTCTACACAATACTTATCAAAATTTGCATTGCAATATTCACTACCATTATTCGTTCTCAAACATTTTATTTTCCTACCAGTCTGATTTTTCACAAGAGTTTTAAATTCTTTAAACCAATTGAACACTTCTGATTTATTCTTCAAAAAATATATAAATGCCCTCCTTGAATAATCATCAATAAACGATACGTAGTATCTTGATTTAGACATAGAAGGAACATCGACTGGACCAAAAACATCAGAATGTACATAGTCCAAAACACTAGAAGATTTATGAGAACTTGAGTAAAAAGAAACATAGTTATGTTTTCCATATATACAATGTTCACAGAAATCAAACTCCAGATTACAATCAATTAGCCCATCTACCAAGTTTTTGTTTTTCAAAGTTTTTAAACCTTTTTCACTTATGTGACCAAGTCTATGATGCTAGCGCATTGTTTTCTCTGCAGGAAGTTTAACTTCCATAGAATTTGCATCATGTGTTACAATAGTAGCTTTTCCAGATTTTACAGAGACACTATTACAGCATATTGGTTTAGCATCTAACCTATACAGAGTTCCAATGCGTTCACCCTTTGCCAGTACTATAGAACCTCTAGTCATTTTACAGCCACCATTCACAAAAGTAACTTGCACTCCAACATCATTAAGCTTACTAACAGAAAGTAAATTTTGAGCCAGACCTGGTATGTGTAGCACTCCATTCATTCCCTTTATTCTGCCATCTGGGAACTAGATTCTGACCCGTCCTCGTCCAAGAATTTCCAATGTTGAATCACTTGCCAGGAACACCTTTCCACCAGCATACGGTTCATACTTTGTGAACCACTCTCTGTGAGATGTCATACGAAAAGATGCTCCTGAATCAACCAACCAAACATCTTCGGATGCAGGCATTGCCAAAGCAACAATGAAGGCATCAGCATCACTCTGTGAAGACTCAGAGTCAGAGAAGTTCTTCTTCTTCTTTTTCTCCTCTTTGCAGTCTTCCCTGATGTGTCCTTTCTGCCCACAATTCCAGCACTTCACCTTAGACTTTTTGCCAGGAGATTTTGATTTCCCCTCTGATTTGGACTTAGACTTCTTGTCCTTCTTCTTGCCTCTTTCCTTTGATCTACCTTGAACAGACAGGGCCTCTTTGGCTATCTCAGAAGATTTCCTCCACATCTCTTCAGATAACAATGAGGTAACAACCGCTTCAGTTGTAAACGTGGTTGTTGTACTTCCAATAGCCATCACAAGTTGATCCCATGAGTCAGGTAAAGAACACAATAGAAGCATACAGCAGTCTTCCTCTTCTATTTTTACACCTACAGACGTCAACTGTGCAACAATCAAATTAAATGTGTTCAGATGGTCTGCTACAAATGCACCTTCATCCATCTTCAGAGAATACAACTTCTTTCTGAGGAACAATTTATTCACCAAGGACTTGCCCTGGTAAATATCTCCCAACTTCTTCCACAAATCTTTGGCTGACTTCTCTTCATGGACGTTCAATAGAACAGAATCCACAAGACTTAATCTTATCAGTCCTCTGGGTTTTCTGTCAGCTAGGTCCCAATCTTCTTGTTTCATGCTTGTAGGTTTAACCCCAGACACAACAATCCAAAGATCTCTATCGACTAGCAAATCTTCAGCCTTAATCTTCCACAACTCAAAGTTTGTGCCATTGAACTTTTCAATGTCTATTTTGCCTGATGTACTTGCCATCTTATTTAATAGAATACACCTCTATAGAACTCCCACTCACTAAACTAACACAAAAAACCCAACCTACCAACAAGGATAACACAATGGGCCAGGCTCTGATACCACTTTTAAGGAAAGCACAGGGGCAGAATACAGCTTCCCTAATGTTAATTCCAAGGGGACAATGCAGACAGGTAACTTTCTATTCAAAAACACAGATGAATACACCAGAAAATACATAATACACAAACAAGAGACAGAGAAAGACACCAGATTTATGTGGGAAAAATCTTTCGAGTAAAAAACCCACCACCACAAGAGAACAATCTTTATTATAGTAAACTCAATATACAATAAAGATCCCAACTCTCCTTGCTCTGGTATCGATTCTCAAAAACATACACCATTCATCTACTTACTGTACATTTACAGAATGAACTATGTATTCGAAACTCATCAACTACTCTCATCATCCGATGACTCCATTAGATCTCTATATTTAGTTTGCAAGTGCAAAACTGTTTATTAACATCTGCCCTAACCATTTCATCTGACTTCTCCAGCAACGATTTCAGCCAACTGTCGCAACCATTCACATTCTGGTGTGACCAATTGTCCCACATGTAGCAAGTCGCAGAGGACACTTCAGTTTATAACCGCCAACCAACTATAAGACTATCGTCGGCAATTTTGTTGCCGATGATAACAAGTGAAAAGGCTCATCGGGGTGACACATGATTGTCGGTGAAGCAATTAACACTTATTCCAATGAACCTTGTCTCGCCGACACCTTCAGAAAGCCTTCATCAGAGTGGCTACCATTCATCAGCCTGGGAACTTTAAGCTACGCCGATAGATGTCCTCTCGCCGACGCCCAGAGCTTCGCTCAACTCCATCGGTGAGACATCATACATCGGCCAAGGACTTCAAACTCCCACCGATAGCAGTTCTCACATTGATGCCAAACATCATCGGTATGACGGATAACATCAGAGTAACATCAGAGTGCTTAGCTGACAGTAGTTCTCACACCGATAGGAAAAGGTCATCGCTGAGACATCAACCATCAGACAAATCCTCCTACGTCTCTCCGATCACCAAACTCACGCTGACAGGATACATCCATCAAGGTGACACATGACTTCGTATTGACATCTCATAGCTTGGCCAATGGAGATTGTTACACCGATGCCAATGCTTCATCGGAGAGACACAAGAGTATCTTCAAAAGACTTCTCACTTCTACCGATAGTGAAAGTCATTCTGATAGCACGCCATTCATCGGTATGAGCTCTACTGTCGGTGTGATATTACAAAGGTCAGCTGATATAGTAAGTCTACCCGATAACTTGAGTGTGACTGACGACCCATATATAGAAGGAGGTTCCAAGCAATAATTTGAGACACTAGGTCTCTTCAACATATACAATACGCAAAATAATAAACCAAGTAAACAACAATCAAACATTCTGATCACTTTACCAACTTCTCAACCTACGCTTCCTCTATTGCAAGTATGTGCCTGATCCTTGTTGTCATTGGTGTCAACTGTATTTTATTCTATTACTTGCTTAGAAGACTTGTATGTTGAGGATATTGAGGAAATTAGCCTCTCTGGAAGAAACAAGTGAGTTACAGAGAAGTGCAGTACAAACAGTGAGTTGTATGCTGAAGAACAGTTCGGTAAACTACTCCGCATTTATTTCTTCTTGAAAATCATGGTCTATGGATTGGAAGTAAGTTAGAGGTATGACTAAGGATGCTACATTCTAGGTCTGAGCCCTCCACATGAAGATATGAGTGAGTTGTGTTCACCAAAGTGAAACCTACTTTTTCTGTAAGTTCAGTTGGGACAGGAAGAAAGTATTCTGCTCCGCATTCCTCTGCAATAAAGTATTTTTCTCTATGGTTCTAGAAGGAAGTCTGGGATAATGATAAGTGCCTACAGTTGCAATGGTTTGTGGTTTGGTGGTATGCAAGCTATCTTTCTTTTATGACAGTTGAAGACAGTGAAGTTCATGTGTTCCAGTGAAAAGATTCCTATGGATAAAGTGGTTAAGGTTCATGCGGTTACTCCTAATAATTATAATGTGCTTGTGGATGTCTCCTAATCATGTTCCTATCTTGATATTGGTCTGTGTTAAGGACTTGAGATCGTGTTCAAAGATTGTTCCCAGATAGTGTAACATGTAACCAGTTTTGGCCGATCTGGTTAATCCCAGTGATTGCAGAGATCTCTGGAAGATTGTGGAAGTGTGTTGTGGCATGGAAGATCATGTTTGAGTCCCAACTAAGGCATGGCATGATCTACATTTCACTTACTTTGCATAATGTTGTAATAGGTCAGGACCTATTTTGTAAATGTTTGTAATGCCGACCTTGGAGATTGTTCCAATTGTTGATGATTGTGATGCCAACCTTGATGATCATTCCAAGGTTGATGAAGTGTATAAATACTTGTAGTTGAGTCATGGAAAAGGTGTCCTTGAGAAGAAATGAAAAGATATTAAGAAAGGTCCAAAAGGCAAAGCAGAGAAGAGTGTTGATGATGATGATGAGTCATAACATGTATAAAAATTTGTACATCAAACCCTTATTATCTTGTAAAGTACGATCAGCTTAAGATAAGTTGATCACTCCAAGTCTCTGTTGATCAGGTCATGATCATCTGACATTACTCAGAGGTTGATGTGACATGTTATTTTCCATTTCAAGGGGTCTTACGTTTGTCTAGATGATCAGTATTGTTCTGTTTCCTATAAATTTACTCCACATATAGGTTAACTCTCTCTATTTCCAAAGATAGCGATGTATTTGCAAGTTTCATCAATTCTTCTGATTATTGATCATCATGAACCTGTTCTTTCTTCTACATAGTATATTTATTCAAATGATGTGTCTGTAAGTGGATATTTGCATGTATCTCTTGGATATTTGTATGAATTTTTATGATATTTATCAATTTAACATGCTTTTACTCTAAATATGCTATGTATTTCCAATTATCTATGGGATATCAGCATATTTCATCTTATTTGCTTCCAATTCTCTATTATTTGCAATTATGGTGATGAATTGTTATGAAATTGAATAAAATTTAAAAGGATGCTTCTAACTTTGGTGATTCTTTAGCCATTGAACCACATACATACAAGATACATTCATGAGGAGAAGAAATCAAGCCATATTGTCCCTAGTGTGTTCCATGGCTAGATATGGATGATGCTAACTTCAAAGGATAAGGAATGAAAACAACACATGCAGACTGACAAGAACTCCAAGGCACGCAGCTAATCAATGCATGTATCAAGATTTCAAACACAGATTACTCAATATTTATGATTAATCAAATTGTCTTCTCTTTCATTTAGTATGCATAACATGTACATTTAAAACAACTTTGAAATGAGTCCTGATATTTCAGCAATCAAATTTCAATTAAGTTTCGAATATTCAAAATATGACACTCCTACACCTTTTATAGAATAAGGTGAGGAGGCAATTACAAATGACCTACGGTCAGGATTTATCAATTAAGATCAATGGTATATTATCACTCTTTGACTTAGTCAACTTTCCTTCGTGGCACAGGTTGCCTACTGGCAACCATCTAGATGACTCATTATTTTATGAGTACCTTATGCATATATCTTCTTGTGATGCATCTTCATTTATTCCTCGAGTTCCTCTTCTTCATGTTCTTCTTCGTCATCATGATCATCATCCTCATTTCATTTTGTATCACTATCAGCCTAATGAACATCATCCTGTATATGGACCTTCATTGCCGTCCTGATATTCTCATAGGCCTATACTATCTTATCTATTTCCCCGCCATCTTGGCTTTTGGCTTTTGTTATGGCATGCTTGTGAGACTGGAATTTAGCTTTGATTGTGTCCAGCTTATCCTTTCTGTTGTTTAAAGTCTCATTATAAATCTCCACCTTAACCTTGATCCTCATGATCTTATTCATCACCTCTTCTATCAGGTGGGTGAGGGGGTCATCAGCTACTGGTTGGAAATTATCATGCAGTACCTTGATGGCAAAGTCTATGTCTTGGTTTTCAATCTTCCCCTCTACTTTCCCTTCCAAAGCTTCCAGGATCTCTGCTTCATATGCCATCATGTTGTGCAGCTTTATAATAATATCCCTGAGCTTGCCACTGCATTTCTTCAGGATATCACACTCAAACCTAATATCCTCATACCATATGTCTATCAGCAGGGCGGTGTTATTATTCAATACTTGATTGTTTATTAGGATTTGAGGATCAATCCTCTTCATCTCACTCAAAGTAGTTAGGTCTTTCTCCAATTGGAATGACCGCCTCCCTATTTCATTTTGCATTTTATCTACTTTTCTCTTCAAAGTGCTTAAAGAATTCCACCTCTGTAAGGAGGTCTCAATACTTCCTCAGCTCCTATGAGGGCTGACAGCATCTATTTTTCCATTATCATGGCTTCATGTTTCATGAGGTCTAACTTGGTGACCTCCTACTGGGATATGACAGTCAATGGGACTACTAGATCAACTGGTGTACTATCAGGGTTAATCAACCCCTTTATATATGAATGCAACTGGGCAATGTGCTCCTTATGCTGTTTATTTTTCTCCTTCTCTTTCTTTACCCTTTGGTTCAAAGAATCAACGATGTCCTTCCCTTCTTGACCTTCTTGATCTTCATTAGCAAAACCCAAATCAACAGGGGTGATCTTTCCCTTCACTTTTTTTAGAGTGGGAAGTGCTACTTGGACTGTCCTTCTGCCTGTAGCAGGATCTGTTCTAATAGCCGATGTCAATCTAGCTTTCCTCTTGGGCTTCATGATTGTCTCTGCAAACAAGGTGGAAACATAAAATTCTTGAATTTCAAAGCCTTGTTTCGTACCTATTTATTTCTCCAACCACTGAGGTACTTAATTTCCAGATCCTTGTTGTCCTTTGTCATCATCATGTCCACCTTATTCTCCAATATCTATCTCTATTCTGGGTGGAGAAGGCGACTTCCTAGTTTCTTCCTCATTGAATTCCTCATGAGGGGGATCTTGTTGAATCTCTTCTTGTTGAGGGGCCTCTTTCTGTGGGGGAGGATCTTGTGGAATGTCCACATGATGATCCTGTGCTTGATCTTGCACTCCCTCTTTCGGAGTCTCATCCACCTTAGTGTTTTCCTCATCTTGAGGCATATTAACATCTGTGGATGTATGTGTGCTTGGCCTTGGTGCATCACCCTGATCTTGGATCAACTCTTGTTCTGCACTTGATGCACCAACATCTTGTGTCTTAAGGTCTTTAGGACCTGATTTATCTTTTTCTCCTATATCTCCTTCAGTTCGGGTGGCATCATCACCTAATGTATCTTTATCACCCTTGCCCTTTTGTTGGACTTCAACTATCTTTGGCTCAGCAGGTATATCATGCTGTTGCTGGTCCATATCTGGAGCATTGCTCTCTTCTTCTGCCTGCTTGGCTACTTCAACATTCTCTGTTACATTAGGTGCACCTACTTTGTCTTTGGGGCTCACATCCTCCCTGTATGTCAAATCTATAACTGTAGGGCTAGTCACCTGATCTACCAACTTGTCAAGCTTGATTCATTGGACTGCCCTTTCTGTGCAACTTTCCTAAGCTGTTCACTTCACTTCCTCCAGTACCACCATCTGTGCTAATGGGGTCCCATGTGGAGTCATGCAGGTACTAGAGGCGGGAGTTTCCATCCTTTGAGAGGTTACATTCTACACTACTTCATCATTTGATAGGTCCACGGTGTCTTCCAAGGAGAAAGGACCACCCTGACCTGCTTTGAAAGTCTTTTTTTCTTATTCCTCTGCTCTCTCTGTCTTAAATTTGATTATGGTGGGAAGTGGCACATCATGTTGCATCTCCTTCCTAAACACTTCACCACCAGCTCCTCTCAATACTATAGGATCAGCCTTGATAGCACCCCACATGGATGTCCTTTTCTTCTTGGGTGGTGACATTAGGGGGGCGACCCCCCTCTTCCTGCTGACCATCATCAGGTCATCACCTACAGGCTCTTTATCTACTAGCTCTTCTTCAAATGGGATATCCTCTTCTACCTCATGCTGTGAGGTTTGGCCTTCCTCCTGTACTTCTATGATTTCTACAGTTGGCCTCAGGATCTTCTTTGTCTTTGGTTTGTCCATCAGAGGCGATGCAGATGAGGCAGATGCCTATCTTGATGTTGATACACCTACAACTGGTATGGCAATTCTTTCGATTATCACTCCCTTAGGCTCATCATCATTTTTCTTTCCTCTAGGGGGACCCTTCCTCTATTTCTGGGTGGGTAGTCTTTCTCCATTGGATTTCCTTTTCTCATTGAGGACGTCATCATACTCCTCGTCAGTTAGTTCTTGCATTTTCTTCTTGACATCAACAGTAAGGGCTACACCCCTTTTCTTCAATCTATTTATCTGTTCATCTACCCAAGCTTGGGTTAACTACATCACCCCACCTGTAAACTAATCCAAGGAAATATCCTCTGGCTATGTTAGATCAAGGGTTGAGATGGTGTCATTGTAGACCTTGTCTTCATATTCATTTGACTCTTCATCTGTGCTAGCACTGGGATGCAGTCATATGTTCTTATCTGATTCAAGGTGAGCCTCTAGTATTTTCTTCTTCTCACCTTAGCTTCATCCTCACAATCTGTCTAGAAATCTTCCAGATGCTTCTGATGTATAGGTTTCCCCATTATTTTCTGCATCCTGCCATAGGGGTCATAAGATCTAGCCAACGGAAATGGTTGCAGATACATTAGTTTCAGACCTCCCATGACATGCTCTATGCTCTGTGAATCTGAGCACATGTACCAGCCCATAGACACTAGAAATAGTACTAGAGGTATCTTCTTTTGTGCTTTATATGCCTCCACTATGGTAGACACTTGTCTAAGAAACTCCATCAGGACCACCCCATCAGTAGGGTACCTTGGTAGCATAAGGGGTTAATCTTCAAATCCTTCTATTCTTAAATAGGAGAAGGTGGCATACTGGATGAAACATGCCCCATGTCTATAAACAACTTCTTAAGCCTCCATGCTCATTCTCTTGGTTCTGTCTTCCTCCATTGTTCT
Organism: Cunninghamia lanceolata; assembly: GCA_027924645.1. Taxonomy (NCBI): domain Eukaryota; kingdom Viridiplantae; phylum Streptophyta; class Pinopsida; order Cupressales; family Cupressaceae; genus Cunninghamia; species Cunninghamia lanceolata. Next base: position 11,705,281 of record BSBN01001359.1, read on the forward strand.
GACTAGATGCATAGAGAATGTATCATTCACCAATTTGTAATCTAGGAGGTAGTTCTTTCTCCGTATCTGAGGATAGTGATCCCATATGTGGGCATCATCTACACCACCACTAACCTTACCCATTGTAGTCAGGGCATCAAATGTTCCCCTGTAAGCACATCAGTACACAACATATGATGTCATATGGAATGAGCATTCCTAACCTCCCAGGTTCCTCATCTCTTCATCCAATGCATCACTAATGACCTTGGCCCATAATGGCTTGTTATCTGTATAAAGGACCATCTAGATGATCCCAAACATCCAATTCTTAAAATTTCCAGCATGAGGCTGACCTGTCATCCTACTAAGCAAGGTAATCATGTACTGGTACTCATCATCAAAATCAAATTTATACAGGTGGACAGGCAACTTAGCTGAGGCAGTGTAGGTGCTGCTCTTTGACCTCCACTGGTACATCCTCTTCCTTGCATTCTTCTTATTGTTATTATACTCTGTCTCCAGTTTATGTAGATCCAAACTGACCACCCTCTTTCCAACTGGTAGATTGAAAGTAGATGTGATGCCCTTAATTGAAAATTCAGCATATACTCTTCCATGCTTCTCCACCCGCCTGGTTTGAGGGTTATAGTTCCTGGTACATTCTACTACCAGTTCTGGGGTGTCCATGGCATAGGGGAATCTGGCAACATGCCATATTCCTGAAACATATATTGCATCCAGAAGGGTATTGTCCTTATCATGATCTATTCTGGTGGACCATACCACCAGGTCTGTATCTCCTTGGTGAGTGTCACCAATGAAACCATACTTGAATTGTACCCCCTCGGGCTGAACAAACATGGGCTTAAGAAATTCTGCATCAGACTTGTTCCGCCTAAGATCCACCATGGAATCCTGCAATAAACATGCCTTGTCTTACCATATGATATCCATATGTATTCATACAACATTATATATCTCTACGGCATCATGCATATTCTATTCATTAATCTTTACTTCATCATGATATGCACATTTACAGATTCAAACCACAAGAAAGAACATACTACCTGAACACACAGATAATGACAACATGAGGGTTTTCAATTACTTACCTGATTGTGCTTTTCTCCTGGGTTAGGTGGATGATTACAGAAAAGGGCTACAGATGTTGAGGATCACCCGTTCCGTTACGCTGGAAGATCCGGTCCATTCACATGTAGCTCATATGAGGGTTTGACTTCTCTGCTCTGTAATTTCTTGTTTTCTCACAAGGTAAATGAAAATAACCTTGGAAAGATACTTTTAAACTCATCCATAGGGCAAATTAGGGTAAAACTGCATTAAATCGATTGAATTCGTTGATCTTCTGTAGAGAATCAATGGATGATGCCAAGTGTTTGATTTGTATTCACAATTGGCAGGAATCCATCTACTGCATTTAAGTCCATTTAATGTTAGGAAATAGGGGGGTGATCTTCGAAAGATCAGGTGATATTCAAAAAAATTGAACCCCTTTGGATAAAATGACCTTCCGCCTTTGAGCGGCAAAATTAGTGCAAAAGATTCGGGTGATGTTGTCAACATTGACCAGATGTAAATCGGGTCATGAATTTAGGATCAGGGGATGTTCAAAATATGACCCCGCAAATAAAATGACCCCCTTTAAAAAAGATCAGGGTGATGTCACCGTGTTGACGTCCTTGTTTAAGCGTTATGTTGTAATGACGTCACCATCATGTTATTGAATATGGTGGGCATCGGATATATACCTCCGCGGAGTAAAATAGAATGATGACTTCATCACCAGGGTGATATCCTTCATTGGGTTTCGATGATGTCATCGTCATATTGGCATAGGGTGATATTTGTAAGATGACGGATATTAAAAATATGACCCCCACAAATATGATGAAGTCGTTTGACAAGCAGATAATAGCTACTACGTAAAATTGATGTCTGGACTTCGTGGACCAACTGATGATCGGGTGATAAACTCATATCGGGATGATCTTATATAATGTGACCGATGTTTGAAATGTGACCCCCCCTCCTTGGAATATCAGGTTTGACCGAAACTTTAACTTAACATAACTTTCTCCCCTTAGAGAATTTCGAGGTGATCCAGCAGGCAAACCTGCATGGAATTTCATGCACTTTCCAACCATGAGGTTAATAATGTGAAATACTGACTTTGACAAATGACCTCATCATGGTGACCTATCTACCCCCTGCAGGGTTACCTGCATGACCTAATTTTACCAGACCGCCCAAAGCAGAAAAACAACAAGCCAAAGCAACAAAAAAGTTGGGTCCCTATTTTGTCAAGTCAAAATGGGGCGTGTTGTGTAACCACACAACAACTTGCTACCAAAGAACATAACTAAACTCTAATGATTCAAATGATGTGATCACATTCTAATATAGTATTTTAACTCCTAAGTATAAGTATATAATCTTTCCGAATGATAAGATTTCATCATGGCAATAATGCTAACAAAGGATCAGGTGTGTGCAGATGATTAATTATCCTCATCTTGAAAGTAAGTTGAAAACATGAGTAACTGGTGTTAAGCTACATAGTTTGGGAGCATCTTTCATAGCCAACCTAGATAGAGCCTTGCTACCAGCAGGTGTTCATAGCCCCGGCAAGGTTATCTATACAATCCCCCTAAGTAGAGCCCCACTGCCAGTAGGCGTCTATAGCCCCGGTAGAGTTACTTAGATGGCCTAATTTTTATTTCTTTTTGGATTTTCAATATTTATCTCTATATTCATATGATATCATCATGTAAGCTTAATGTGCAAGGCATGGTCACTTACTGATTTAGGTTGGAGATTGCATTGGTAGCAAGGGAGTCCCTTTAGATTTTTCACTTAACACCTATACTTATGTGTTCCACAAACCCAAGGCTATTAGGTGAGTCATTGTGAAAGAATCAATTTGGTCAAGAAAGGGCACCCTGATGAAAGATATCACATACCTGATCACCAACACTTCTCAAAATGAGTCATAACCTATATATGAATTTGTTCTCATCACTTGAATCTTAACAATTTGGTTGTGTTCTTAGGTGATGAGCTACATCATCTTGACTAACCAAAACAAAACTCAACAAGCAAACAAACAAAACAAAACAAAACTATACAAACAACTATACAAATATGCACACTATGATACACATGACCTGCATGACACTGTTTCAAGCTTGGAAATAATGCTTGAGAAACTGTCCATTAACTGGTAATGGGACATCCTCACCGGTTAGGGTCTTTAGCCTGTAGGTGTTGTCTCCTAAAATTTTTGAAACTTGAAAGGGACCTATCCAAAGTTTATCAAATTTACCATGATCTCATTTCCTTTCATGTGCTTTGTCCCACATAAGGACTAAATCTGAGATTCTAAAGGCTTTTACTCTGGCTCTTTTGTCAAACCAACGCTTGACAACAGCTTGATGTTTAGCAAATTGATCAATTGCTTTATTCTTTTTTTCTTCTAGGTGCATCAACTGAAGCAACCTAACTTCTTGTTTGTTATCTATGCCTAGATATTCTTGTGCAAATTGTAGTGTGGGACTCTTTAGGTTAACATGGAGGATGGGATCCACCCCATATACTAGGTGAAAAGGAGAATTTCCTAATGCAGCTTTCATTCTGGTTCTATCTACCCACAAGGCATACTTTAGTAGGGTGTTCCATTCCCTTGGGTTCTTTTCTATCAATTTATTTATGATGTTCAATAAATTCTTGTTTGTGGATTCCGCTAATCCATTCCCCTGAGGATAGTAATTTGAGGAAAATTTTAAGATGATTCCATGGTCAAAAGCCCAACTTGATAATGTTATTGAAGCAAGGGCAAACCCATTATCACATACTAAAGCATAAGGAACCCCATACCTAGTTACTATGTTGCTTTCTAAAAACATGATTACATCCTTAGCATTACACATCTTACTGCTGACAACTTCAGTCCACCTGGTATAATAATCAGTGATAGTCAAAACATACATGTGGCCTGAACATGATGGAGGGTTGATAGGTCCTATGAAATCCATTCCCCATTGAGCAAATGGGTACATCTCCATCATTGGCTGCAAAGGTTGAGCAGCATATCTTTATTTGTAGCAACCTGACACATATGACAACATTTGATGTGTTCAACAGTATCTTTAAAAAAAGTAGGCCAGTAATACCCTGCCTTGAGGATAGCATGAGTGGTAGCTAAGGATGAACCATGTGCAGTTCCAAACGTGTCATGTAATTCTGCTAGCACCTTATCTGCTTCTTGCCTCTCTAGGCATCTTAGGTATATTCCCTCATAGTTCTGCTTGAAAAGGACTCCTCCTTTTATCATGTATTTCTGTGATCTTATTTTTAAGGCTCTCCTCTGTGAAGCCTGCAATCTTGAAGGACATCTTCCAGTAATCAAGATGTGCCTAATGTTTGAATACCATTCTCTATCTTCCTTTGTATTTATGACATACTGTTGGCTCATGATGTTAGGATCAATTTTTTATATCATCTGACTCAATGCTTGTCCTCTCACTAATTTCATGGGTGTTATGTCCATATCATACTCTTGGAGGACAGTAATCCATTTGGCTCTCTTCTCAGCTGGTTCACTTTGCATTAAAAGCATCTTCACTGTTGCATCTGGTACTACAACAATTACTTTACTTCTTAAGATGTAATGTCTGAACTTCTTGACTGCTCGAACCAAAGCAAGTGCTTGTCTTTCAACATCCATGTATCTGAGTTCTACATCTCTGAAAGGACAACTCATGAAGGCTATAGGCTTTTCTTCTTTAGCCTCATTTCTCTGTGTTAATACTGCTGCAGATGTATGCTCTGAAGCAAATGAGTAAATGTAAAAATCTTTGGTATAATCTGGACTAATTAGAACTGGAGCATTAGATATGGCTTTCTTGATATCTTCAAAAGCTGCTCTAGCTTCAGGTGTCCACTCAGTTTTGGCATCCTTCTTGAGCATGGCATTCAATGGTCTGACAATTTCTGCAAAGCCAGTAATAAACTTTCTAACAAAATTAATCTTACCAAAGTAAGATTTAAGCTCCTTCTTACTTCCAGGAAGTTGTATCTTCATGATTGATTCTACTCTCTCAGGGTCTATGATGATCCCATTCTCTATTATTAGGTGACCTAATAACTTCCCTGTGGTTACCCAAAATATTCATTTCTTAGGGTTTAGGGATATTCCATAATGTTCACATTTTTTTAGTACCTTCTTGAGGTCTTCTACATGATTCCCTCTCTCTTTAGAGAAAACTGTCAAGTCATCCATGTATATGACTATGCATTTACCAATTAGCCCTCTGAAGGCTATATACATTGCTCGTTGGAATGTGGCTCTAGCATTTATCAATCCAAAAGGAATGCGCCTATAGGCGAATATTCCCCACTTTGTAGTGAATTCAGTCTTCAACCTATCTATCTTGTCTACCATCACTTGGTTGTAACCTGAAAAACCATCCAGAAATGACATCATCTTTGCACCATTTACAATGTGCAAGACCTCATCTAGAGAAGGCAAAGGATAGTTATCCTTTCCAGAAGCTCTATTTAAATTCCTGAAGTCTACACACAATCTGATGTCACCATTCTTCTTTCTTACTGGGACCAGGTTGGCCACCCATGTGGAATGTCTCACAGGAAATATGATCCTGGCATTAAGCAATTTCTTAACTTCTTCAAAAATGATGGGCTCCAACAATGCATTGACAGGTCTCTATTTCTATCTGAAAGGCTTAACATCTTGCTTTAGAGGTATAGTATGAGTGATGATTGATGTATCATAAGTTTTCAACTCATCATATGTCCAGGCAATGACATGGATATAATCTTTAAGTGCTTGGGTTATCCCTTCCAATTCTTCTTCTGTGCACACTTTTCCAATCAGGACATTCCTTTTTTCATCATTATGTCCAATGCTGACTTGTGAATACTCTCCTCCATCTTCTTTAGGGAGATCTTTCTATTTTAGCATGTTGTCTAAATCAAATGCTCTTTCCAACTCTATCATTCCTTTAGGAATCTTGTTACTAGGCAACTCTAGGATTTCTTCTTCTTCCTAGACATGATCTTCTACATTTCTTTCATCTATGATCTGTGTATCAAAGACATCTCTATTGGAGATGAAGTCTAAAATATGTTGATCATCATCAAAGACTTGAAGGTTGACTACATTATCTGGTATAGAGGGTACTGATACTAATTCCACTGAAAACCTTTTCAAACTAGATATAGACAGTGGTTCCAAAGTACTTGTGGCCTGGGCCAAGGCATCTGCCCTATGATTTTGTTCTCTAAGTACATGGGTGATGTTGAATGCATCAAAATCTTCTATCAGGTCCCATACCCTATGTCCGTAATTAGACAGCTTCTTGTAATTACAAGAATATATACCTCTTACTTGTCTTACTACCAATTTTGAGTCTCCAAAGACATGCAGAATCTTCACTTTCTTTCTGAGTGCAAACAATATCTCATGAATCAAGGATTCATACTCTATCACATTATTTATGCATGGGAATTGTAATCTGTATGCTACTAAGTAGGATTTACCAGACAGATCAATGAGATCTATTCCTACTCCAGCCCCTTGTTTTGATTTGGATCCATCAAACCTAAGGATCCATGGCTTATCTTTAGTTAAAGGCTTGTCTGGGCCTTCTCTTTTCTTTTTAGCTCTAGTAGATGCACCATTTGATATCCATTTCAATTTTGGTGTTTCAATCTTCTCAAACTTCACCTTATCTGGCTGATGTGAAGTTGATATCTCTTCTTTCTCTTTACCATCAGAAGGAAAATCTTCTAGACTAGGCATCATCTGCCTTTTCAGGATATGCAAACATAGTGAACAAACAGTTTCTGAATGCGGTGCTTCATGTAACCTGCACCATCCCTCAATCAGGGCATCCTATGGGAATCTTTGTTGTTGTGTCATCTCTTGAATTTGCTTTGACAAAAATTCTTCAAACTTGGACAGATTACTACCCCTATCTTCATCAGATAGTTCATAATCTGATTCTACCAAACAATCACTTCCTGGGGTGATCTTCTTGTTACTCTTAGTATTATTCTTGCTGCATACCAGAATTTATTCCGTCATCTGAATAAGACTTTCATCACGATATGTGTATTCCTCTGTTCCTACAGATGACAAACAAAAATTAGTGTCGCTATCACTATCTACAAAACTTACCGTGGATGAATATGATGATGCCTCACTGCATGCTTGTTCTAGTTCCATCATGTCTAAGCAAGCATCACAGGTCTTTTTAGAATGTGGCTCATCATGTAACCTACACCATCCTTCAATTAGAACATCATGAAAAGGCACTTTTAACAATTGGCAACGTTGCACCTCTTTGGACAAGTGCATCTCAAAATTCTTGAAGTGATCTACCTCTGTTTCATTTTCAGGGTTACAATCAGACTCTAAAGTTATTTTATCCTCTTGAAGATCATCATCATGAACATGAACATCGTACATGAGGATATCCTCTATCTTGACGGTCTGAGGCCTGATGGAGTAAACTCCAGGTTCTACATCCACATACATGATCTCATTGGTTTTATTGTATTCAGTGATCATATGTTTCATGCGAGGCTCAACATCTATCCTTATTTGATTAGGTATTCCTTTCCAAGGCAACCACATGTGACTAAAATTAGTGGACATGTATCCATTAAGGGTTTTAGACCAATCCTTGTTGAGTAGCATCCCATAGGTATCAGGTATATCGACTATCTGAATATCAATGTAGTATTAGATTCTTGGATCTGATGCTAGCTGCATATGAATGTGAGTTAGTTCTCCTACTACACTCACCTCTGTTTTATCTAATTGTGTTACTTTCTTTATTGACTTAGTAGGATGCAACCCTAAGGCATTGCATATGGACAGGGGCATTACATTGGTAGATGCTCCTGAATCTACTAAGCAATTATGCAAATTTTTACTAAACATCCTTACAGTAAGGAGAAAGGGAGGTGACTCAGTCTTGTCTCTATAAAGGGTCATGTGTGAAGTCTCTGCAGCCTAAACAGTAGCTGGAGCTTTGTGTTTAACATTAACATCCCTAACAGCATGATCCTTATTCCCTATTTGACCTGAGGTATGATTATCTTCTTTTGGAACAGGGTCATCTAAGGATTTCATGAAGGCTTTTTTGATAGCTAGGTTTTTAAGTAGTTCTGACAATGACAGGCTGATTTTGATCTTTTTCATTTCATCTGACAGGTATGTGACTAACTTATCAGACTCAGGAGGCATATTACCAGTTTTTGGTGCTGTATTTTGTGGTGCTAAGTACTGAGCATTGACTTTGGGAAATCCAGGGTTATTGCTTGCCTTAGAATCAAGAGGAGTGTTGAAATTATTTAGAGGCAAGAATGTAGTCAAAGGACCAGCAGGTCTGTTTGAGTTATTCATTAGATTGTAATTATGCCTAACCTGATATTGTTGTTGATAAGCATGTACTTCTTCATGTTCAATTGATGGCTCATTTTCATCTTCAAATGGAAAAACATAATTGGTTTCAAAAGCCATGGCTGATTCTTCACATGTTAAGGTGTAATCCTGATGAGGAGACGTTGTCTGCTGATCATAATGATTGATGAAACTTTCTAGTACTAAGGCAAAATCATATCCGCAGGGGACAATTTCATTTCCTTCAACACAAGGTGGATTACTTGAAGTATTGGACACTTCAGTTTGGAATATACTGGCAGCAATCCTGAATTGAGGACAATCTAGCTCTACATGAGCATTGGTGTTGTGTATCCTGCACCAGTTTGTACGAGCTGCCTTTGCCAAATTCACTCTAGTGGTCTACTTAGGTTCACTAGGGGGCTCATTATCTAGGGGTGATGGCAGAGAACCATTGTTTGGCCTAGTGTTCCACACTCTAGGCTGTCTAGGGGGATTATTGTTACCATTGTTGTTATTGTATCCCCTATCAGGATAATTAGGTATGTCATTAGCATATCCTCTATTCTGATTTGGTTGAGAATAGAAATTCTGACTCCTCAAGTGAGTGATCTCAGTGGTGAGTTTCCTTAACTGTGCTGATATCTCTTTAATTTCTTCCTTTTCTTCCTAAACTTTGGCTACTACATTCTTTGTTTGAGGTTTGAAGAAGGAAGATCCATTATTATTGTTGTTATTGGACTGTTCCACCACCTCAGGTACCTGTGTATGTCCTGGATATTGTAACATTTGACCATTTCCATTTGGAGGTGGCATGATACTGAGTGGAGGTATCTGTAAAGGACTTAGCATTATAGCTGGAGGTATCATGGCTCCATTGGTCTGTTGTTGACCAGGATATATAGGATAAGCAGGGAGTGTAGGAAATGCAATATTAGGAGTTGGAGCAGGGATCAGCTGCTGACTGATTTTGACAGCTTCTTCAAAAGCTCCTGTCAAGGTTGTGACACCAAGATGTGCTCTCCTGATAAACATAGAAGTCAAGGGATCTAAAGCTAAGTAGTATATGCTCCTAGCAACTTCATCTAGTACAGTATATGGAGCAACTAGCTTAGAGAGCATCTTTTGGAATCTTGCATTGAAATTAGCAATAGGCTCTCCTTCAAATCTCTTGATTGTGGCAAACAGATGATAATTCATTGAAGGATCTATAGGTATTTTGAATCTATCCTTAAAGTCTTTCTCCAAGGTAGCCCATGAACCGACTGAACCTTGACCAAGACTGAGATACCAGTTATATGCCTCTTCCCCTAAGGAAAAGGGAAATAACCTGCATACCACATCCTGATGTTCAATTCTAGCTCTACAACACACTTCCTTGAATGTTCTAATGTGATCATCAGCATCCTGATATGGATGATATTTGGGACAAATCTTGTCAGGATTTTTTAGGCAAAGGATGATATGCCATGAAAGTCAGAGGTGACTCTACAGTAAAGAATGACATTGTGACTGGTGAAGGTTGAACCTGAGGTGTGACAGGTGGTCCTATAGGTGTTTGCAACCCTATATAGGAGTTATAGGAGTGTGTTCTGGTGAAGCTCCTGATGCACTAGAACCAGGAGAATGATGAATATCTACTATTCTAGGTCTAAATCCCTGGATAGGCAATTCTTCAAAGAGTCCGCTGGATCTAGACCTGGTATTTGGCCTGAGAGCCAAGATTTCTTAAATTCTAAGGAAATTTGGCTTCTTTATTGTAAATATCGGTTGAAACTCCCTAGCAAGGGCTATATTTATGATCAGGATCTGAAACTGACTGGATATTTACGAATATTTGTAGAAATGGTGCAAATATGGGGTGATATGAGACTTAGGGACACAAGCAACCAGATATCAGGTCTCTTAAGCAGATTACCTTAAAGCTTTTAGCAAAAAGACCTAAAATAGAACTAACCTTTGAAATATCATGATGATCGACCACAAAGCTTGAAATATTTATGATCAATTTTGAAAACTCTACAAAGTACAAGCATAAATGAACTTAAGACATCAAATCTTTGCATATGGCTTGAAATATAGAGCTGGATGAGTATTACCTTTATGTCTGCATCATCAAATCAGATAAATCTATTGATGAAGAGGCTCTCCTTCTAGCGCCAATTTATGTTTATGATGATGATGAGTCATAACAACATGTATAAAAATTTGTACATCAAACCCTTATTATCTTGTAAAGTATGATAAGCTTAAGATAAGTTGATGATTCCAAGTCTCCGTTGATCAGGTCATGATCGTCTGACATTACTCAGAGGTTGATGTGACATGTTGTTTTCCATTTCAAGGGGTCTTACGTTTGTCTAGATGATCAGTATTGTTCTGTTTCCTATAAATTTACTCCACATATAGGTTAACTCTCTCTATTTCCAAAGATAGCGATGTATTTGCAAGTTTGATCAATTCTTTTGATTATTGATCATCATGAACCTGTTCTTTCTTCTACACAGTATATTTATTCAAATGATGTGTCTGTAAGTGGATATTTGCATGTATCTCTTGGATATTTGTATGAATTTTTATGATATTTATCAATTTAACATGCTTTTACTCTAAATATGCTATGTATTTCCAATTATCTACAGGATATCGGCATATTTCATGTTATTTACTTCTAATTCTCTGTTATTTGCAATTATGGTGATGAATTGTTATGAAATTTAAAGAAATTTAAAAGGATGCTTCTAACTTTAGTGAATCTTTAGCCATTGAACCACATACATACAAGATACATTCATGAGGAGAAGAAATCAAACCATATTGTCACCAGGATGTTCCACAGCTAGATACGGATGATGCTAACTTCAAAGGATAAGGAATGAAAACAACACATGTAGACTGACAAGCACTCCAGGGGACGCAACTAATCAATGCATGTATCAAGATTTCAAACACAGATTACTCAAGATTTATGATGATTTGTAATCAAATTGTCTTCTCTTTCATTCAGTATGCATAACATGTACATTTAAAACAACTTTGAAATGAGTCCTGATATTTCAGCAATCAAATTTCAATTAATTTTTGAATATTCAAAATATGACACTCCTACACCTTTTATAGAATAAGGTGAGGAGGCAGTTACAAATGACCTACGGTCAGGATTTATCAATTAAGATCAATGGTATATTATCACACTTTAACTCAGTCAACTTTCCTTCGTGGCACAGGTTGCCAGCTGGCAACCATCTGGATGACTCATTATTTTATGAGTACCTTATGCATATATCTTCTTGTGATGCATCTTCATTTATTCCTTGGGTTCCTCTTCTTCATGTTCTTCTTCTTCATCATGATCATCATCCTCATTTCTTTTTGTATCGCTATCACCCTAATGAACATCATCTTGTATATGGACCTTCATTGTCATCCTGATATTCTCATAGGCCTGTACTATCTTATCTACTTCCCCGCCATCTTGGGTTTTGTCTTTTGTTATGGCATGCTTGTGAGACTGGATTAGCTCTAATTATGTCCAGCTTATCCTTTCTATTGTTTAAAGTCCCATTATAAATCTCCACCTTAACCTTGATCCTCATCATCTTATTCATCACCTCTTATGTCAGGTGGGTGAGGGGGTCATCAACTACCAGCTGGAAATTATCATGCAGTGCCTTGATGGCAAAGTCTGCATCTTGGTTTTTAATCTTCCCTTCTACTTTCCCTTCCAAAGCTTCTAGGATCTCTGCTTCATATGCCATCATGTTGTGCAGCTTTATACTAATCTCCTTGAGCTTGCCATTGCATTTCTTTAGGATATCACACTCGAACCTGATATCCTCATACCATATGTCTATCAGCAGGGTGGTGTTATTATTCAATACTTGATTGTTTATTAGGATTTGAGGATCAATCCTCTTCATCTCACTCAAAGCAGTTAGGTCCTTCTCCAATTGGAATGATCACCTCCCTGTTTCATTTTGCATTTTATCCACTTTTCTCTTCAAACTGCTTAAAGAATTCCACCTCTGTAAGGAGGTTCTCAATACTTCCTCAGCCCCTGTGAGGGCTGACAGCATCCATTTTTCCATTATCATGGCTTCATGTTTCATGAGGTCTAATTTGGTGACCTCCTGGGATATGACAGTCAATGGGACTGCTGGATCAACTGGTGTACTATCAAGGTTAATCGACCCCTTTGTATATGAATGCAGCTGGGCAATGCGCTCCTTATGCTGTTTATTTTTCTCCTTCTCCTTCTTTACCCTTTGGGTCAAAGAATCAATGATGTCTTTCCCTTCTTGACCTTCTTGGTCTTAATTAGCAAAACCCAAATCAATAGTTGTGATTTGGAACTCCTCAAGGGTGATCTTGCCCTTCTCTTTCTCTACAGTGGGAAGTGCTACTTGGGATCTCCTTCTACCTGTAGCAGGATCTCTTCTAATAGCTAATGTCAATCTGTCTTTCCTCTTGGGCTTCATGATTGTCTCTGCAAACAAGGTGGAAACATCAAATTCTTGAATTTTAAACCCTTGTTCCGTACCTATTTCTTTCTCCAGCCACTGAGGTACTTCATTTCCAGATCCTTGTTGTCCTTTGTCATCATCATGTCCACCTTGTTCTCCAATATTTGTCTCTATTCTGGGTGAAGAAGGTGACTTCCTAGTTTCTTCCTCATCAAATTCCTCATGAGGGGGATCTTGTTGCATCTCTTCTTGCTGAAGGGCCTCTTTCTATGGGGGAGGATCCTATGGAATGTCCACATGATGATCCTGCACTTGATCCTGCACTCCCTCTTTTAGAGTATCATCCACCTTAGTGTTTTCCTCATCTTGAGGCATATTAACATACATGGTTGTATGTGTGCTTGGCCTTGGTGCATCACCCTGATCTTGGATCAACTCTTGTTCTGCACTTGATGCACCAACATTTCATGTCTTAAGGTCTTTAGGACCTGATATATCTTTTTCTCCTATATCTCCTTGAGTCTAGGCGGCATCATCACCTGATGTATCTTTATCACCCTTGCCCTTTTGCTAGAATTCAACTATCTTTGGCTCAGCGGGTATCTAATGATGTTGCTGGCCCATATCCGGAGCATTGCTCTCTTCTTCTGCCTGCTTGGCTACTTCAACATTCTCTGTTACATCAGGTGCACCTGCTTTGTCTTTGGGGCTCACATCCTCCTTGTATGTCAAATCTATAACTGTAGGGCTAGTCACCTAATCTACCAACTTGTCAAGCCTGATTCGATGGACTGCCCTTTCTGGGCTACTTTCCTAAGCTATTCGCTTCACTTCCTCCAATACCACCATCTGTGCTAATGGGGTCCCATATGGAGTCATGCGAGTACTGGAGGTGAGAGTTTCCATCCTCTGAGAGGCTACATTCTACACTACTTCATCATCTGATAGGTCCACAATGTCTTCCAAGGAGAAAGGGCCACCCTGACCTGCTTTGAAAGTTGTTTTTTCTTGTTCCTCTGCTCTCTCTGTCTTAAATTTGATTATGGTGGGAAGTGGTACATCATGTTGCATCTCCTTCCTAAACACTTCACCACCAGCTCCTCTCAATACTATAGGATCAGCCCTGATATCTCCCCGCATGGATGTCCTTTGCTTCTTGGGTGGTGACATCAGGGGCGCAACCCCCCTCTTCCTACTGACCATCATCGGGTCAGCACCTACAGGCTCTTTATCTACTGGCTCTTCTTCAAATGGGATATCCTCTTCTACCTCATGCTGTGAGGTTTGGCCTTCCTCCTGTACTTCTACAATTTCTACAGCTGGCCTCAAGATCTTCTTTGTCTTTGGTTTGTCCACCAGAGGTAGTACAGATGAGGCAGATGCCTGTCCTAATGTTGACGCACCTGCAGCTAGTATGGCAATTCTTTCGATTATCACCCCCTTAGGCTAATCATCAGTTTTCTTTCCTCTAGGGGGACCCTTCCTCTATTTCTGGGTGGGTAGTCTCTCTCCATTGGATTTCCTTTTCTCATTGAGGAAGTCATCATACTCCTCATCAGTTAGTTCTTGCCTTTTCTTCTTGGCATCAACAGTAAGGGCTACACCGCTTTTCTTCAATCTATTTATCTATTCATCTACCCAAGCTTGGGTTAACTGCAGTACCCCACTTGTAAACTGATCCAAGGAAATATTCTCTGGCTGTGTTTGATCAGGGGCTGAGATGGTGTCATTGTAGACCTTCTTGTCTTCATATTCATTTGACATCATTTTTCCATCATCCTTCTTCATCTGTGCTGGCATTGGGATGCAGTCATATGTTCTTATCTAATTCAAGGTGAGCCTCTAGTATTTTCTTCTTCTCACCTTAGTTTCATCCTCACAATCTGTCCAGAAATCTTCCAGATGCTTCTAATGTATAGGTTTCCCCATTATTTTCTGCATCCTGCCATAGGGGTCATAAAATCTAGCCAATGGAAATGGCTATAGATACATCAGTTTCAGACCTCCCATGACATGCTCTATGCTCTGTGAATCTGAGCACATATACCAGCCCATAGACATTAGAAATAGTACTGGAGGTATCTTCTTTTGTGCTTTATATGCCTCCACTATGGTAGACACTTGTCTAAGAAACTCCATCAGGACCACCCCATCAATAGGGTACCTTGGTAGCATAAAGGGCTGATCTTCAAATCCTTCTATTCTTAAATAGGAGAAGGTGGCATACTGGATGAAACAGGCCCCATGTCTGTAAACAACTTCCTGAGCCTCCATGCTCAATCTCTTGGTTCTGTCTTCCTCCATTGTTCTGACTAGATGCATAGAGAATGCATCATTCACCAATTTGTAATCTAGGAGGTAGTTCTTTCTCTGTATCTGAGGATAGTGATCCCATATGTGGGCATCATCTACACCACCGCTAACCTTACCCACTGTAGTCAGGGCATCAAATGTTCCCCTGTAAGCACATGAGTACACAACATATGATGTATATGGAATGAGCATTCCTAACCTCCCAGGTTCCTCATCTCTTCATCCAATGCATCACTGATGACCTTGGCCCATAATGGCTTGTTATCTATATAAAGGACCATCTAGATGATCCCAAACATCCAATTCTTAAAATTTCCAGCATGAGGCTGACCTGTCATCCTCCTGAGCAGGGCAATCATGTACTGGTACTCATCATCAATATCAAATTTATACATGTGGACGGGCAACTTAGCTGAGGCAGTGTAGGTGCTGCTCTTTGACCTCCACTGGTACTTCCTGTTCCTTGCATTCTTCTTATTGTTATTATACTCTGTCTCTAGTTTATGTAGATCCACACTAACCACCCTCTTTCCAATTGGCAGATTGAAAGTAGATGTGATGCCCTTAATTGAAAATTCAGCATATACTCTTCCATGCTTCTCCACCCGCCTAGTCTAAGGGTTATAGTTCCTGGCACATTCTACTACCAGTTCTGGGGTGTCCATGGCATATAGGAATCCGGCAGCATGCCACATTCCTGAAACATATATTGCATCCAGAAGGGTATTGTCCTTATCATGATCTATTCTGGTGGACCATACCGCCAGGTCTGTATCTCCTTGGTGAGTGTCACCAATGACACAATACTTGAATTGTACCCCCTCAGGCTGAACAAACATGGGCTTAAGAAATTTTGCATCAGACCTGTTTTGCATAAGATCTGCCATGGAATCCTACAATAAACATGCCTTGTCTTACCATACGATATCCATATGTATTCATACAACATTATATATCTCTACAGCTTCATGCATATTCTATTCATTAATCTTTACTTCATCATGATATGCACGTTTACAGATTCAAACCACAAGAAAGAACATACTACCTGAACACGTAGATAATGACAACATGAGGGTTTTTAATTACTTACCTGATTGCACTTTTCTCCTGGGTTAGGTGGATGATTACGGAAAAGGGCTGCAAGTGCTGAGGATCACCCGTTCCGTTATGCTGGAAGATCTGGTCTGTTCACCGGTAGCTCTATGAGGGTTTGACTTTTCTGCTCTGTAATTTCTTATTTTTTCACAAGGTAAATGAAAATAACCTTAGAAAGATACTTTTAAACTCATCCGTAGGGCAAATTAGGGTAAAACTGTGTTAAATCAATTGAATCTGTTGATCTTCTACAGAGAATCCATGGATGATGCCAAGTGTTTGAATTGTATTCGCAATCAGCGGGAATCCATCTACCGCATTTAAGTCCATTTAATGTTAGGAAACTAGGGGGTGATCTTCGAAAGATCAAGTGATATTTAAAAAAATGGCCCCCTTTGGATAAAATGACCTTCTGCCTTTGAGCGGCAAAATTAGTGCAAAAGAATCGAGTGATGTGGTCAATGTTGACCACATATAAATCGGGTCATGAATTTAGGATCAGGGGATGTTCAAAATATGACCCTGCAAATAAAATGACCCCCTTTAAAAAAGATTAGGGTGACGTCGCCGTGTTGACGACCTTGTTTAAGCATTATGTTGTAATGATGTCACCGTCATGTTATTGAATATGGTGGGCATCAGATATATACCTCCGCGGGGTAAAATAGAATGATGACTTCATCACTAGGGTGATATCCTTTGTTCGATGACATCATTGTCATATCGGCATAGGGTGATATTTTGTGATGAGGGTGATATTCGTAAGATGACAGATATTAAAAATATGACCCCCGCAAATATGATGAAGTCGTTTGACAGGCAGATAACAGCTACTACGTAAAATTGATGTCTGGACTTCGCGGACCAACTGATGATCAAGTGATAAACTCATATCGGGGTGATCTTATATAATGTGACTAATGTTTGAAATATGACCCCCCTCCTTGGAATATCAGGTTTGACTGAAACTTTAACTTAACATAACTTTCTCCCCTTACAGAATTTCAGGGTGATCCAACAAGCAAACCTGCATAGAATTTCGTGCACTTTCCAACCATGAGGTTAATGATGTGAAATATTGACTTTGACAAATGACCTCATCATGGTGACCTATCTACCCCTTGTAGGGTTACCTAGATGACCTAATTTTACCAAACCGCCCAAAGTAGAAAAAAAGTTGGGCCCCTGTTTTGTCAAGTCAAAATGGGGCATGTTGTGTAACCACACAACAAAGAGGTAGAGGAAAGAAGAGGAAGAATAGAGTAGAGGAAGATCATAGCAGAGGAATTATCGTACTTCAGTCACAAATATAGAAAGGTGTTGATCGTGGTAGAGAGCCTGGTAATGAGCCGCCAGTAGGGTTTAATAGCCCTCAGGGTTTAACAGCCCTTATTGTAATCTTGCTAGGTTTAGGGTTGAGGCAGTGAGCCTGCTAGATCTAGTTGTTCTTCATGGCAGTGAGCCAGTATGTTTAGGCCCATGGAGTGACTAGCCTGAACATCATTATTTCAAGATTGCAATATATATTGAGAGCTAATCCTCTCCATGGTTTGTCCCCACCTTGGGGTTTTCCACGTAAAATCTGGTGTCTCTTGTGTTTGATGTTGTATCTATGGTTAAGTTTCTGATTTCATGCATTCATTGTTAAATCATAATAATTGTGGATAAGTGATGAATGTTTAATTGTAGAAAGTGTTTAAGTTTTTGGGACAACTGATTCACCCCCCCTCTTAGTTGTCTGGTGCATATCAACATCCTCAACCACCTCATCTTCCTCATAATGTTAGTCGAGATTCTGATCTTGTTGAGCAACTTCCTCCAATGTCTCAAAGCTTGCATAATTGCATAAAACTCTACATCATAGGTTGAATAGTTCTTCCTAACCTCATTCAACTTTTCACTAAAGAAGTCTATGGGTTTACCTGCTTGACTAAGTACAACTCCAATGCCCACATGTGAGGCATTACAATCCACTTCAAATACTTTATCAAAATCTATTTATGCTAAAATAGGATCTTCTTTCACCTTCTTCTTCAAAAATGTAAAATCCTCCTCAGCTTCCTTAGTCCACACAAATTCCCTTCCTTTGCTGCAATATGTTATGGGTGCTACAATACTACTAAAATTTTGAACAAATTTCTGGTAGATTGTGGCTAACCCATGAAAACTTCTTTCCTCTGTTATGCTCCTTGGACTAGGTCACTCTAGAATTGCCTTGACCTCTTCTGTGTCCATTTTGACACCATCTACAAAAATGACAAAGCCCAACAATATTAGACTTTCTTGCATGAATCTGCACTTCTTCAAGATTGCATATAGTTTCTCTTTTCTCAACACATCCAATATGATCCTCAAGTGTTGCAGGTGCTCCTCTTTGCTCTTGCTAAAAACCAAAATCTGATCAAAATAAACCACCACAAACTTACCAATATAAGGATACAATATACTATTCATTAGCCTCATGAAGTTGTTGGGTGCATTAGACAACCTGAATGGCATAACCATCCATTTGTATAATCTATCCCTAGACTTGAAGGTTGTTTTCTAGTCATCCCCTTCTTGAATCCAGATCTGGTGATAACCACTATGTAGATCAATTTTGCTAAAGTATTTAGCCCCTGTAAGCACATCCATCATGTCATCCAAATGATGGATGGGAAACTGATACTTGATGGTGATTTTATTGATTGATCTACTATTTGTGCACATCCTCCACGTGTCATCCTTCTTTGGAGTTAATAATGCAGGTACAACACATGGGCTCATGCTCTCCCTCTCCACACCTTTCCTTATGAGATCTGTCACTTTTCTATTAAGTTCTGCATGGTGGGTAGGACTCATTCTATAAGCTTCTTGATTAGGTAGAGATGCTCCTAGGATCAAATCAATGTCGTGCTAAATATCTTTATTTGGTGGTAGACCATCAGGTAACTCATCAGGCAGAACATCAACATATTCTTCTAGTACCTTTGTTGCTTATGTTGGTACTAGTATTTCCTCACCATCTTCTTTCTACACCACTAGTGCATAACAGAACTCTGTCACCTTCATTTCCTTGATAAGTTCTCTTGTGGACAACATACTCTCAATTGTCCTTTCATCCTTAAGGGGCAATAAAATTACTTTAGAACCTCCTTTCCAAAAGGTGTATGTATTCTTTTCTCCATCATGCATTACCTTCCTGTCATATTGCCACGACCTTCCCAACAACACATGGCATGCATCCATTGGAATGACATCACACCATATTTCATCCTTACAAGTCTTTCCTATGGAAAACTTAATTAAACCTCTTATCAACAGTGACTTCATTTCCCTTTTTAAACCATGCAATACGATAAGGATGGGGATGTTTTTCATAGTGTAGATTCAGTTTATCTACCATTTCTCTAGAAACCATATTTTCACAACTGTCACTATCAATAATAACTTGACATACCTTTCCTTCTAAGGTGCACCTGGTTCGAAAAATATTGGTTTGAAGCCAAGAATCATCATGACCTTTAACTTGTTCTTTTTTTGGAATCACCATTGCTCTTCTCATCATGAGATTATCACCCACATCTGGCGGAACCTCTAGTTTTGCTCCTTCTCCTTCATTCTCATCTTGAACCAAGTTCAACTTGGGTTGTTCTCCTTATTTCCTTTCTTGCATGTGATAGTTTGGACATTCAAATGCACTATGCCCCTCTTCACCACACCTATAACAAATGAAAGGTTTCTGTGGGCTTTCCCATCCTCTACCACCACTATAACCTCTGCCCCTCTGAAATCCTCTTCCTCGTTGTTGACTGTGAGGATCTTTCCAGATATCTTCTAAT
Source organism: Cunninghamia lanceolata (assembly GCA_027924645.1). Taxonomy (NCBI): domain Eukaryota; kingdom Viridiplantae; phylum Streptophyta; class Pinopsida; order Cupressales; family Cupressaceae; genus Cunninghamia; species Cunninghamia lanceolata. Next base: position 11,725,410 of record BSBN01001359.1, read on the forward strand.
TTCTTTATTCGTTGGGATGATTTTCCTAACTATTATTCAATCCACATCACAATGGAGATGATGTCCCCCTCCTAGCTCCCCTATTCCTTTGAAAATATTGTCTACTTTGTTTTTCTTCTGCCTTTAAAGCTAGTTGGTATGCCTCTTCCATACTATTAACCCTATGTATGCTCAATTCATCTTGAATAGAGAATTTTAGACCATTTACATACCTTGCAACCATTTGTTCATCAGTTTCTTGACGCTCCATGTGAATGGACAGTTTGTAAAATTTTAGGAATAGGCTAACACTAATTCTTTGTTTACCCAAAGCTAAATTCACTAAAACAATAATTCTTAAAATTAAATATTTATTTTCAAATAGAACTAAATCTATTTCCAAACACCAAGCAACCAAATTAAAATGCCTTTGCAATTAAATATTTTCTAAGCACAAAATAAATCATTTAAAATGATTTCCTCTAAACTAGAAATACACAACATAATTCAAGGATTTTCAAAACATCATAAATCATTTCGCACATACCAAGTACATGTAATATTGCACAAGCAATAAATTAAATACACCCAAGAAAACATTTTATTGGTATATCACAAGGGTATCTAGAATGTAAATCAACTCAAATGAGGTTTCACAAGTTTTAACATCAGGGAGACAACTAGGGTAAGTTGACAAAGTAATATCCATGTCAACATTCTCCATATACCAGCCATTGGTCAATATCCTATAATTTCTTGGACACTCAATGCAAACATTACGTGCATATGTATAATATGTGACCATAGTTGAAGCAAATGATAGAAATTAAACAATTAAATATTAACCATCTAGTATGCACATTTGAATTAAATCAAGTATTCTAACAATACAATCAAGATGCAATTAATCATTTAAAACAATAATACTGAAGAAAATCATATCTACCCATCCAGCATATTATTTAAATGAAAACTGTGAAGTTGAAACTCTAATAATATATAAACACACACATACACACATATACATATATAAGAGTCTCATAGATCTAAATACACGCATCAAGAATCTAAGTCAAACATTGGTATCGACTAGCAATCACCAATCTACAATACAAAATATTGTACAACACTGATATGCCAAAGGTGATGGAGAGAAAGAAACATACGCATGTGGGCATTACACAAGCAAAGTATTGGAGGATGGGAAGATCAATGGTTCAGGATTTAGAGAAGCCAGTGTACTTTGTTATAAAGAGAAGTGAAGAACAAAGTTGTTTTCCAAAAAAATTCAATATAATTATATTTCAACTATAAAACTTTATTAATATTATGAAATGTTTGCATCAGACTTCAAACTAAGATCTTTAAATATGTGTTGGTTTTGCTAGACAAAAGGAAACAATTAATGAAAAACTATTGTTCTACCTAAAAATATTAATCATGACAATTTGTAAGTGCATAAATTTTTTATATATGTTGGATGGGGGGAGGTACACCTTTTACTAAAACATGTTAAGAGTATTGGGAACTAGTTTGTGAAAATCTTACATTTTAGAAACTAAAATTTTTTAACATATATAATTCCTTATGTTGACCACTTAATCAAAGCACCATCTTAGATGTCTCAAGAGAAATTTTTATCTTTGGACTCAATAAGTTTTTAGTTCATTTTCATTTAAACATTATTTTTTTGGATTGCACTAGCATAGGCATGGTTGTTGCTTTCAGATTGGTCTCAAGATTGTTGGGTTTATGGAAAATTAGATGTGTGCATTATCAACAAATATTTATTATGGTTTCTTCCTTTTTAAATAGAAAATTTGGTTAAAATATTTTTGTACCAGACAAGTTGTCTTTTTATAGCTATGGGCATATTTGTTATAAGAATGGAAGGTTTATTAAATACTATAAATTATTTTCTTTTTCATATGCAAATATAATGCTACACTCCTAATTTTTAAAATGAAAATATAACTATATATTTCTTTTCCATTAGAATATGGTGTGTGAGCTACCTTTACCTAATTTGCTTTAGGACAAGTTTTTGTAATGTTGTTTTTGTAATATTTAAGAACTCAAACTTCCTTGCATTTTCAAGTATAACACTATGTTTCTTTTCCATATGAATATGGTGTGGGTTCTACCTTTACCTAATTTGCATTAGGACAAAGTTTTTGTAATTTTATTTTTGTGATATGTAGAAACTCAAACTTACTTAAATTTTCAAAGCAAATATGAATTCCATCCTTGAGGAGTAGAACGCCAATTTATTTGGATGGGATTTAACACATGGATGGCATAATTGATGTCAATCTTCTAAAGATGAATAACAATCGGCTTTACTATCTTTCTACAAATATTTCTATTTTTCTATGGAAGGGGACTAAATTTTATATGTTTAAACCTATTAGATTATTCAAAACATTGTTTCCTATCATTTTCTATTAACAATTATAGGAATAAGCTTGCTTTATAATAGTAAAACAAGGGTTGCAAAGCAACATCAATCCCTGCTAAATGTTGCAAGGAGGTGAGCAGTCCAAAGGTCGAAAAGATGTGGCGAGGTAGAGGAAGCACAATTTGAAAAGCTTGTTAAAGCTTTCTACAAGCTGGAGCTAGAACGGTAAAATAAATGGCAATGATATTGCACTAGGTGAATGCAAGATACATCTAGACATTATATATGAAAGGGCATTTAGATTATCATATTGCATGGTGAGTTACATCAAAATGCTTCTTCAAGAAACTACGATTGTGTTAACTCCTTACTTATCAGGACATTGTATATGAAAATGCATTTAGATTGTACTATTGACTTTGAGAAGCATCGTGCATTCCATAGAGTGATAACAAAGAACTTCAGAATTAACATAGCAGAGCACTAAACTAAATCAATATGAGTGTCATATAATTTTTAGATTATGCCAATGTATTTACAATGTTTCATCTTTTGATCACTAGAAGCATTTACCATTCCATATAGTGTCAACAAATAAATTCAAAATTTAGATATACATTGCCAATATGAATTATTGTGCATACATGTTTGTACACACTCTTGTATGTGTTGCAAGTATGGGCCCAACAGGTGTTGTCATTGATGTCAACATACTCATGTTGCATTAAAGAGAAGCATTGGATGAGCTATGTGCTGAGGGTATTGAGAAAACTAGTCTCAATTAGGAATAATGAAGAACAGTGATGACAAGAAGGTAAAAGTCCACAATAGGTTGAGGATCAGAGGATACGGTTTAAAGGGTTTGTAGATATAAGTCTTGAGATGCTCTAGTCAAGTTTTTAGAGGTCTGTATGAAGATTTAAAGAAGTTATGGCTGCTCAAGTAGAATCGGTTCTGGCAGGTGTTCAGAGGTGACAGGGTGTCACAGATAGGTCCGGTGAGCTCCGGTAGTGCATCATCCCATTCTGGGGATTGGAGGGAGTATTGAGGAAGTCCTTGAGAAGTGTCAACTAGATTGGCTCGTGGTTTGAAGGTCCGGAAGAGCCTGTTTATTTGTGACAGTGATGACAGACTGTGTTCTTGAAGCTCCAGATGAAGGAGAGAAGAATTCCAGTAAGATGATAAAGTGTGGATGTCCTTGGTGGCTTAGGAAAGGCTATGGTGATCTTTGGATCATGTCTAGTTCATGTTGGCGGTCTGTATTGTGTTGGTGCCTGAATTGACTGTCAGTTTCTGAGCAATTTTTTATGCAGGCACCTTCCCAAAAAATCCAAAAGGTTCTGAGTTTTGGCACCCCTTCAGTGTTTTGCAGCATCCACATCATCTTTCCTGAGGAAGGGATCATCATGTTTTGTCCATCAGTGAAAGTTTTGTTTTTTTGAGTGCTCCGATTGTGTCTTTGAACTTTCAGTTTGAACCTCACCGGCGTACCTCAGTATTGAACCTCGCCATTGAACCGGTTCATCGGTTCAATGGGTCAGCGGGGTTATGTTTGTGTTGCCGACAGAGAAGCTATCAGGTTGAACCTCGCGGTTGAACCTTTCTTTGAACCTAGCTGTTGAACCAGTTCAAAGGTTCATTGGTTCAACCTATCGGAGGGGGAAGTGGGAGGCCGATATGTTATCGGTAGGAGTTGTTATGTTGGCGAAAGATTTCTTGAGTGCTCTGATTGTTTTGGTCTGGCCAATGGATGTCCATCGGTGTGTGTTTGGCTATCGGTGAAGCAAATTTTTGGGCCACCGATGTAAGGTGTTTGGCCGATGGGGTGTCATCAGCGTGGGTCTGACCGATGGAGGAGCAGTGTGTAGCTGGCGATGATGTCGTCGGCGTGACCTTTGAGATCGGCAAGAAACTTTTTGGATGCTCCGATGGTGTGTGTTACACCAACGGAAGGGAAGAGCCAGGGTCTATCGGCATGAGTTGTATTGTCGGGTGAACGGTGAAATGGTTGGCCGATAGACTAATCTCTGGCCAATGAAGGGGAGTGTAGTTTAGCGATCGGTGTGACTATTGAGCTCAGTGAGAGATTTTTTGGGGCGGGCCGATGGTATATGTCATGGCGATGGGTTTTTGGAGAAGGAGCGTGCGTCGAGCACGGCAAAAGTGCTCGACACTTGGTATGTATGTGGCCCCATTTTTTAAACTAACAAAGTGATCTCCTCACCATGCATGTGGGATTATTCCCCTGTGTATTTTGAACTTGCAAAGAAGCATGTTTTGGCGGGAAATTTCTTTTTGAACGCAGCGACAGTTTTCACGCGGCCGCGGGTTGTTGAGCCATCAATGGCGACTGTAGTAGGGGTAAGAGAAATGGTACACATGATCAAGTGGCCCGATTTATGGATGAAGACTTCCAGATGGCGGCGCAAGGCTCGAGGCCTCCCTGTCAACTCTTTCTGTCTCTGCAACAATAAATTCTGAGCGCCATTCCTTTTAAGGACTGTATCTGGCAAATTTTTTGTCAAAGCCATGTAATTAATGCTGAGTACGCTTCTTTGGCTGTTATAAGCAGGAAGTGTTACTCATTTTAGGTTGTTGAAAGTTGAACATTTGGCTCTGTAATACAATACAGTTGGTTTTGGTAGCTCTATACAGCAAAACCTGTGAGTTTATGTATCTCCTATTGTGCATTTTTGCATGAATCCACTGATTTCATGGTTGATCTTATATGAATAATGCTATGTTTGCATGTGTTATGCTGATTCTGTCTCCAGTTTTGCATGTATCTTTCTTCTGAGTCTAGGTATTCAAGGAATGTCTAAGATTCTAGAACATAGAATTCCTGTGTTGAATGTCTGATCTTTTAACTTCTCGTCAAGGGGTAGATTAAATTGTTCTCAGATTGAACATTGGGAAGGGAATACTGCAGTAGGGATGCCATAAGTATAGATAGCTTAACACTTTGTATTGGGAGATATCTGTAAGGTAGATATCATGTATATCCCCCTGAAATCTAGTTTTAGTTGTTCATGCTGATCATTCACAGGTGTATGTCTATTGACTCCAGGCCCTGGATAGGCACCAATCTTGCTTTGTGTTTGTGTTACAACCATGTCCAGCTTTTCTTCTAAACTTAAAATCAAAATCAAAATCTAATACAATCTTTAGGATAGTAGAATTAGTTTTAGGATCCTTAGTCCTCTGTCTACAACTGCAAATAGGCCCAAAGCTAGCCCCTTTGCTCTTATCTTTCAGTTTTGGTCTACTTACAGGAGGACTTATCTGCTTTGTATCAACATCCCAGCCTTGTATGTATATCCTCATGGATGTTGAGTAGGGAATACCCCCCTAGGTTTTGCAGAGCCTGAAGAAGAAGAGGAGATAAAATATAGAGTCTATCTCCTACACTGTTGGCCCTTGGCCCAGAGATCCTGTTGATCATTGATGGCTACCTTGTAGGGAAATCTGGGAATAAGCATCCAGTCTGGGAAAAAACCAACACATTGAAGTTAGAGTTTGGATTTGATGAATAACCACCGGATGTTGGTGTTCTTCCTGTGACTGGCTGACTAGATGTATTACACATCTTCTAGAGGATCTATAAGTGTTTTCTGACTTAGATGAGTGTTCCTAAGTCGATGCCTTGTATAAATAAAGGATTGTGAAGTCATTCCAAGGTGTGTCTTGTGGAGATGAGTGTGTGGTAGCGAAGAAGAGAGCAAAAGGCAGAGCAAAAGTTTTTGGGCTTTAATGGAATTGATTCAAGCATGGTAAAGATGCTATTCTTCAGTTCATGTATATGATACTTATTTCTTTGTAGACAGTGTGTCTCTTACAGGCAGTGAGCCTCTTATGAGTAGTGTGCTCAGGTAGTGAGCCCTAATTGGCATGTGCCATTTGTTCTTTATATTCTTCTAATAGAGAATACATTCTTGGGTTAATCACCCCGTGGTTTTTCCCTTAACCGGGTTTTCCACGTCAAAATCTTGGTGTCTTATGTGTTATTGAGTTTCTGCTTGTGATTTGAATGCATTATGTTTCATGTTTAATATACTGCTAATCACCAAGAAGTTTTAAGTGTGTAAATTGGAGAAAGTTTGGCACAACTAATTCCCCCCCCCCCTCTCAGTTGTGTGTCCTAAATCTAACAATATGTAGTTATGCCTGTAAATAACATAGCTATTAAGGCTATATTGACTATATATAACATTTCTACAACTTGTCATCGAAACTATTAGAACATAGAAATTTGTTCCATATGGTGTGGAGCCACTTCAACAATGAAGAGTCAAAGATGAAAAGCAAGCTAAAAACCACATAGTATCCATATTGAAGTTTGTACAACTCTGTCACTTTAATCCCATTACAGTAGAAACTGGTTCAACAAAAAAGAAATTACATTAACAAAATTAGAGCTGCACATAATTCAACTAGAGCTTCTCTTGCAAGTAATTCATCCAGCTTGTGCCCATGGGGATTAATTCCTACCACTCCTTCCTTGTGTGATCCCTCTGTTCATTTTTTGTATGATGTGCCTGGAATCAAGTTCGTCAATTCCAGAGCTGAATGAAATGCTTGGGCACTATTGCAAATATGTATTGTGTCACTACAGCAAATTAATTTTGAGTTGGGAAATCAATCACAACATACAAGTAAAGATTGTTGCAAGGTGTGGCCCTTGGTCTCCTTACTCAGTGTTGCGCTGCGGTGGTTTGCGACAAGGGCTTAACCGCCTCCTGTGCTTTTTAAGTCAAGTGGTTGTATCAGGCATTAACAGGTCGATCTTTTGGTGCAACGGCAGCTAACAATTGGTATCAGAGCTAAGGTCACGGGTTCAAACCCCATGCTTGTGCTGGGGGGGATTGTTGCAAGGTGTGGCCCTTGGTCTCCTTATTCAGCACTGCGCTACAGTGGTTTGCGACAAGGGCTTAACCGCGTCTTGTGCTTGTTAAGTCAAGTGGTTGTATCGGGCATTAACAGGTTGATCTTTTGGTGCAACGGCAGCTAACAAAGATATGGCCTGGTGCTTGTATTTTCAACATGGCTTTGTTTTGCCTAGACAAAATGCATATTCTTGTCTTTACTTTAACTATAATCTGCAGCAGTGTAATTATTCTATCTAATTCCAAATAAAGTTTAAGGTATCAAATAGCAAGCCATATAATAAACTACATATTTGTTCAGTTTGGTACTTTTTGTGCAGTATGCACAAGCTAATTGTTTGTACCAGGGTTGAATTTAGAGTCCAATCTGCTTTAGTTTTAACTAGTTAATAATAGAACATATTGAAAATTAGATGTTTTATTTGATATTATAGCATACCTTACTAGAAAACACATATCTGTTATGGATGGAAGAGCGTAAAAATATTTTGAAGAGCAGTGGAACAATAGAAAATGCAATGCGTACATCAATGCAAAGGCAAATGTGCTAAATAAACAAAGTTTAGAGTAGAACCTTATTTTTTTATTTTCTGCATGAATTTCAAAAAACATAGTTTGGTTGTTCTTCTCAATAGAACATTAAAAGTTTGAACATGCATTTAAGTGAAATTTAAAGCATACTAGATTATATTGCCAAAGTTTATAGTAGGTTGAACCATACTAATAAAGAGTAGCTTAGGACCGTGGGCCACCAGCTAGTGCTCCCACCATTCCACCATTGTTGGGTAATGAACCGAGTAATGAAAACTTTCACAACATTCAAGAATCATTGTCAGCATAATTAATGAAGTAGATAGGATAACTAATTTAGCATATTTAATGAAGTTGACAGGATAATTAATGTGTGGTTGGTTGCATAGGAAAATGCTTATAGGGCCCAGATTCCTCTCTCCTTTGCCAATTAAAAACCCTGGGAAAAAATCACACCCAATGGTTGCACAGGAAAGTGCATGTAGTGCCAGGGAAAAAACACAGAGACTATAGTCAAAAGATTAATATTTCCTATATGCACGATTCACAAGGGCAACTCATATTGTTTTAGTGAGGTGAAAACTAAAGTCTGAATTAGAGTTGTACCTTCATCAAAAATGACTTGTACCAAGCCATGGATTGCAAGCCCCACTGCATTTCCACTAGTTCTATTTCCAGAGCCTTGTTTTCGGCCAGCCCTTATTCTACATTTCTTACCACGACCCATTGCTACAAAAAATACAAGTCATGTCTAAAAGAAATAAACATTTATCATTACAAACACTACTATCTCACACTCCACACATGTTCTAGAACACCACCATTTTGCAAGTCTAACCTCATGCGACCCCACAAACCTGACAAACACACCTATTTGGCAAACACCCATAAAGCCCAAACTCACAATAACGTCAAAATGGAACATTAGCCCGCAACCCAAAAAACACCTAGCCATATCCATACGAAAACAAAACATCCACTATAGAAGAAAATAGACATAGCAACTTAAATCTCCATATTTCAACACGACATCCATGACTCCTCTAGAAAACAAATCAAAACCATACTACAAAAATATTTTGTCCAAACATAAATGCAACCTACAAAGCTCCTACACACCACATATCCATCCACACAATGAACATCAATAGACAGACATGCAACAAACCTTGGCCTTACTCACCTGTATCGCTAGTCATCCCCCAAGACAACAACAAGAGCCAATACCCACCTTTCCCAGGGAATAATGCAAAGCAGCATCCACCTAACAAGTTACAAAGAGGAAAACAAATTATCAAAGTCAATATGCTATGTTCAAAACAAAGCCACAAACAATGCAACATGGATAACACCACAAAGCACCAAACACATCACCTAGGTTCGTTATTGCAATTTAAAGAAAAATAAAATGCATGTATATAAAATAAATTTGTGTCTATCAAGCATGCAAACAGCAATATTCCATCTCATTTCTGTTAGATTTAGGACAGACAACTGAGAGGGGGGGTGAATCAGTTGTCTAAAACTTTCTTCCAATCAATCACTTAAAACCTTTTCTTAATTTAGCATAATAATAAATCAATCATGGAAACATAATGCAACAATTCAAGAGCAGAAACACACATAAGACACCAAGATTTTGACGTGGAAAACCCGGTTAAGGGAAAAACCATGGGGTGACTAACCCAAGATTGTATTCTCTGTTAGAAGAATAGAAAGAACAAAATGGCACATGCCAATTAGGGCTCACTGCCCAAGCACACTGCTCACTAGAGGTCCACTGCCTACAGGAGACACATTGTCTATAGAATAATAAGTATTACATACTTGAACTGAAGAATAGCATCTTCACCATGCTTGAGTCAGTTCCATTTAAGCTCAATACTTATGCTCTGCCTTTTCACTTTGCTACTCTCTACCACACTCTCATCATAAAACTCACCTTTTGAAATGACTTTACAACTCCTTATTTATACAAGACATTGACTTAGGGATAATCATCCAAGTCAACAAACATTACAGAGTAAATACATAAATACAATATGACTAATTACAAAAAGACTTCACGCGGATCAACACACTGTCGGCCATACAGATCTGAGTCTTCAATCTTTCTTTAGGAACACGCCATTCTTCACGGAACATCTTCAAGATCATCTGCAGGATGTGTAACCCATCTAGTCGACCAGACTTAGGAAGAACACCATCATCTGGAAGTAATTCTTCAATTACGAGCTCAATCTTTAATGCTGACCACCAACATGAACTGGACACAATCCAAAGACCTCCACAAGCTTGTCTGAATCACCAAGAGCATCCACACTATTTTTGTTCACTGAAATCATTCTCTCCTTCAACCAGAACCTCAAGAACACAATATGTCATCATCGTCATATTGGAATAGATGCTTGCGGACCTCCAGAACATGAACCAATTAAGTTTTTAGTTACCATCAGCTTCCTAAACACTCCACAAGATCTGCAGAGCAAGATATTGCACTTCTGAATCTTACCGGACCTATCTGTGACACTTTGTTACCTCTGAACACCTACCGGAACCGGTTTTACTTAAATGGCCATAACTTCTTCAAATATTCATGTGGACCTCTGAAATCTTTATTGGATCATATTAAGACACATATCTACAAACCCTTTGAAGCGCATCCTCTGATCTTCATCTTAGCTGGGATCTTTACCTCACTATCTCCACTGATCATCTATGTTCCTAATTAGGACTAATTTTCTCAATATCCTCAGCACATAGCTCATCCAATCCTTATCATCAATGCAACATGAGTATGTTGACATCAATGACAACACCGGTTAGGACCATACTTGCAACAATCTCCCCCTTTGTCATTGATGGCAACATATGATGTGAAAAATTATTTTAACCATCAAGAAAAGAACTCCTTACTGACATAACTCCTCCTATCAACAACAACCATTCACATGTCTTTTCTTTCTTTATTGTCCCCCCTTTGATCAGTAACTACTTGTTTTTCACATGTCTTCTCTCCCCCTTTGACATCAATGGCAAAGGGCACATACTTGCATTATTTCAGAATTATACTAGTTGCTCCCCCTTGAGTAACAACTTCCCAAACATCAATCCAGACCACAATATATGACTATGAGATCCACCAGACTGATACACATCAGTGCACCTTAATTCAGAACCGGAGGGGTAATAACCCCTAACTTCTCCCTGAGATACTCAAAAGAGTCCTTAGGTAGAGGTTTAGTAAAAATATCTGCAATCTGATCCTTGGAAGGCACAAACTCCAATCTGACTTCATTCTTGTTCACTTGCTCTCTCAAAAAGTGAAACTTGATGGATATATGTTTGGTCTTTGAGTACAACACCGGATTTTTTGATATGTTAATTGCACTTGAATTATCACAGAAGATTGTGATAGGTTCTTCATACTCCACTCTGATATCTCTTAGCATTTGCTTCATCCACAATACTTGAGTGCAACTACCTGCTACTACAATATATTTTGCTTCTGCAGTGGACAGAGATATTGCCTCTTGTTTCTTGCTCAACCAAGAAACCAATCTCTTCCCTAAAAAGAATGCTCCACCACTGGTACTCTTTCAGTCATCCACATCTCCTGCCCAATCCGCATCTGTATATGCATGAAGAGAGAAATCATGATCTCTAGGATACCACAATCCATACTCAACTATCCCTTTTAGATATCTAAAAATCCTCTTGATTGCCATGACATGAGATTCTCTAGGATCAACTTGGAATCTAGCAACAAGACCAACAGCATTCATAATGTCAGGTCTAGTTTGAGTGAGATACAATAGTCCACCAATCATTGACCTATACTTTTTCTGATCAGCCTTAGGAGAGTCATCATCTTTGCTCAGTTTACATCTAGTTGCCATGGGAGTCTTCATTGGTTTTGAGTCTTCCATCCCAAATTTCTTCAACAATTCTTTCATATATTTAGTCTGAGAAATGAAGATTCCTTTCTTTGTTTGAGTGATTTGCAAACCCAAGAAGAAATTCATTTCCCCAAACATGGACATCTCAAATTCACTTTTCATTTGATTTGGAAAGGTTTTGCACATACTATCTCTTCCTCCAAAAATGATATCATCAACAAATACTTCAACAATCAAGATATTTTCATGATCAATTTTGAAATACAAATTATTGTCAGCAGTACCTTTATTGAAACCAATCTTCAAAAGGTGCTTATCTAATCTTTCATACCAGGCTCTTGGAGCTTGCTTGAGTCCATACAGTGCTTTCTTCAACTTGTAGACCATATCACCATGATCAGACAATTGAAATCCATTCGGTTGCTCAATGAAAACTTTTTCTTCCAAGTCACCATTCAGGAAGGCAGATTTGACATCCATCTGATATACTTTGAAATCCTTGAAGGCAACAAAAGCAAGAAATAATCTGACTGCTTCAATTCTTACCATCGGAGCAAAAGTTTCTTCAAAATCAACTCCTTCTACTTGAGAGTAACCCTTGCATACCAATCTGGCTTTGTTCCTGACTACTTCACCATCTTCATTCAGTTTATTCTAGAAGACCCATTTGGTTTCAATCACATTTTTGTTTTTAGGTCTGGGAACAAGATCCCAAGTGTGATTTTTCTCAATTTGCATCAGCTCTTCTTCCATTGCTTTAGTCCAGTTATCATCATTGCAAGCTTCATTCACTGTCTTAGGTTCAATCTTTGAAATCAGACAATACTCTTCTAAATCTTGAGCAATCCTTCTTCTTGTTTGTACACCTTTGCTTTTATCACCTATGATATGATCTTCAGAGTGATTCAGTCTTACATACTTGGAAACTTTGGGAGTTTCTTGCACTTCTGATTCTTGAACAGGTTCATTCAAACTTATCTCTTCTTCCTGATTTACCAGATCAGTCTAAATCTGAATTTCAGAGGGAGCTTGGACTTCTTGAACAAAGACATCATTTTGATTATTTTCATCATATTCATAAAACCTTGAGGGTTTTTCAATACCTTTATCAACCTTCACATTTGTACTTTCCACAATCTTCCTTAATCTCTTGTTATAACACCGATATGCTTTACTTTGAGTAGAGTAACCCAAGAATATTCCTTCATCACTTCTAGCATCAAATTTTCCTAGATCTTCATCTCTTTTAATGTAACATTTGCTACCAAAGACTCTGACATACCTCACAGTGGGAGTAATGCCAAACCAAAGTTCATAAGGAGTCTTACCAGTATTGCTTCTAATTTGTACTCGATTTAAAGTATAGACTGCAGTGCTTACAGCTTCTCTCCAATAGATCTAAGGAACATTTTCTTCCATCATCATGGTTCTAGATGCTTCTTGGATGTTCCGGTTCTTTCTCTCCACTACTCCATTCTACTGTGGAGTCCTAGGAGCAGACAATTATCTTTTTATGCCATGTTTCTCACAGAATTCTATGAACTCACTGGATGTGAATTCTCCACCTCTATCAAACCTCAGACATTTTAATTTTAATCCGGTTTCATTTTCTACCATGGCCTTGAATATTTTGAATTTCTCAAGAGCTTCTGATTTCTCTTGCAGAAAAGTCACCCACATCATCTGAGAATGATCATCAATTAATAACATGAAGTATCTATCACCTTGCACACTCCTGATTCTTGCCGGACCACATAGATCAGTATGAACTAGGTCTAATAATCTAGTAGAAGATTGTTCCTTGCTTTTCAATGAGATTCTGCTTTGTTTACCCAACTGACATTCTTTGTAAAAACTATTGGTAGGTTTTACCAATCTTGGAAGATCTCTTACAGCCTGAGTGTTGCTTATCTTGATGATATTATGAAAATTCACATGACACATTCTCCTATGCCATAACTAGCTCTGATCAATTTGAACAAATAGACAACTTTTACCAGTACCAACCAAGTGGAAAATATTACCTTTTGTTTGTGTATCGGATGCAATCTTTGTTCCGAAACTTTCAAAGATCTTACATTTTCCATTCTTGAATAGGAGATCATAACCTTTGTCCACCAGCTGTCCAACACTAAGAAGATTGTGCTTCGGACCTTCAACATACAGTACATTATTGGTTTTGCTCTTTCCATCAAAAGAAATGGTTCCTCTACCTTTGATTCTGCCAGCAGAATTATCACCAAACTTTACTACTCCTCCTTCATACCTTTCCAAATCTCTGAACTTATTTTTGTCACCTGTCATATGGTGAGAGCATCCACTATCAATGACCCAATCATCCTTTTCTTCAACTTGGGTAGCCAGAACTCTTTCTACAATCTTATGATTGACAGATTCAGAGGGCATTGGATCTTCTTCCTTGATGGCAATAAACACCTTGTCACTTCTGGATTTGTTTCCTGTCTCTGATTCATCATCTGTTACTCCTTCATTATCATCATCTTCATGAACATAGTAATAATTCTTTTGGAACCTTGATCTATTAGGATTTGGCCTTGAAAATCTTTCCGGACACCTTGAGGCAAAATGACCAATCTTATTGCAGTTAAAACACTTAAAAGGCAATTTCCCCTTATACTTACCAGATCCTCTTGGCAGTCTTTTTGCAATAAGGGCTTCAAGTTGAGAAGCTTCTGCTTCATCCTCTTCCAGGTCTTTTCTTTCTTTTTCATACCATGATAGTTTTCTTGAAGAGTTCTCTCCCGGATCAGCCTTTTGTTTACCTTTTACAGAGGCACTAGCTTTGAATGCAAATTCAGTTTTAGGGGGTGCATCTCCAAACTCGGTCAGTTCAAATGCAGCCAATTTACCAACCAATTGATCTCTGGTGATACCTGAGAAGGATCTGAATTCTTCAATAGCAGCAACCTTATATTTGTAAGAATCAGGAAGAGATCTGAGATCTTTGCCAACAATCTCATCTTCGTCCAAGATTCCACCAGCACATCTAATCCCACAAACAAGCTTATTTACTCTTGGCATAAATGAAGTGATATTTTCATCTTCTCTCATCTTCAGGTTTTTAAATTTTCCTTTCAGACTCTGTAGCTTGGCACATTTAACATACTTGTCTCCTTCATGTAGAAGTTCCAATTTTTGCCAAATCTCATATGCAGTTTTTTGATCAATAACATTTGTTAGCTCTGAATCAAATAAGGCACTTAGAAGAGCTTCTTTAGTCCACAGATTGTTTTCAGCATCTCTGATTTCATCTACAGTATGCAGACCATTCTGTGGAGGATCATATTTCTTTGAAGCCTTAATCCAATACTGCATTCCCATACATTGCAAGTGGCATTCCATGTGACTTTTCCAAAGAGTGAAATTGGTTCCATCAAACCTCAAACTATCCTTCTTGTAGGATGACATCCTAGATCTCCTCAAGCGGTTAAGCTCCTTTTAGAGGAACTTAGATTTGATACCAATTGTTAGATGTAGGACAGACAACTGAGAGGGGGGGTGAATCAGTTGTCTGAAACTTTCTTCCAATTAATCACTTAAAACCTTTTCTTAATTTAGCATAATAATAAATCAATCATGGAAACATAATGCAACAATTCAAGAGAAAAAACACACATAAGACACCAAGATTTTGACATGGAAAACCCGGTTAAGGGAAAAACCACGGGGTGACTAACCCAAGATTGTATTCTCTATTAGAAGAATAGAAAGAACAAAATGGCACATGCCAACACTGCTCACTAGAGGCCCACTGCCTACAAGAGACACACTATCTACAAAATAATAAGTATTACATACTTAAACTGAAGAATAGCATCTTCACCATGCTTGATTCAGTTCCATTTAAGCTCAATACTTTTGCTTTGCCTTTTTGCTCTGCTACTCTCTACCACACTCTCATCATAAAACTCACCCTTTGAAATGATGTTACAACTCCTTATTTATACAAGACATCGACTAAGGGATAATCATCCAAGTCGGCAAACATTACAGAGCAAATACATAAATACAATATGACTAATTACAAAAAGACTTCACGTGGATCAACACATTGTCGGCCATACAGATATGAGTCTTTAATCTTTCTTTAGGAACATGTCATTCTTCACAAAACATCTTCAAGATCATCCATAGGATGTGTAACCCATCCAGTCAGCCAGACTTACGAAGAACACCATCATCCGGAAGTAATTCTTCAATTATGAGCTCAATCTTTAATGCGAACCACCAACATGAACTGGACACAATCCAAAGACCTCCACAAGCTTGCATGAATCACCAAGAGCATCCACACTACTTCTGTTCACTGAAATCATTCTCTCCTTCAACTGGAACCTCAAAAACACAGTCTATCATCACTATCATATTGGAATAGATGCTTGCGGACCTCCAGACCACGAACCAATTGAGTTGTCAGTTAACATCAGCTTCCTAAACACTCCACAGGATCTGTAGAATAAGATATTGCACTTTTGGATCTTACCGGACCTATCTGTGACACTCTATCACCTCATAACACCTGTCGGAACCAGTTTTACTTAAATGTCCATAACTTCTTCAGATATTCATGCGAACCTTTGAAATCTTTACTGGATCATATTAAGACAGATATCTGCAAATCCTTTGAAGCGCATCCTCTAATCTTCATCTTAGTTGGGATCTTTACCTCATTGTCTCCATTGATCCTCTCTATTCCTGATTAGGACTAATTTTCTTAATATCCTCAGAACATAACTCATCCAATCCTTATCATCAATGCAACAAGAGTATGTTGACATCAATGACAACACCGGTTAGGCCCATACTTGCAACAATTTCACCTTATTTCAATATCCCTAAACAATGCATAGATTGTCTTGGCAAAACCCAAGCATGCCTACCACCAACAAGCTATTTTTTATTTTGGTTACATGCATTTCATATTACAAGTGTACAGAACAAAGAACAACCATGCTCACTAGTTTTCATGCATAAAATAAACAAAAACAACTCTTGACTCACTAAATCAATATGCAGCCACTAACAACTTATTATAACAAAAGTAGCATTTGAAGAATCGTAGTCAAAAAAATGGGTTCTGTATTTAACTATGTCATTAGATGAACTCATCCATTTAAAAATGTATAGATTCAATCTTAGTACTTAGAGATAGATGTAAATAGGTTTTAGATATAACAGCAATGGAAATGATAATCTTTACCCATCTATGCTCAAAGCAAACCATTCTCAAGTGGTAAAAAAAGTCAAAGCTATTTAGCCATACCTTCAAACAATGACAACGAAAATGGGATAGAAATTTCCATGTCTTGAGTTACATATTGAGCAACAATTTGGTAGAAAAGCAACACACAAATATGAAAATATGATATCCCCATCAAAGAATTTCGGTTAGCTCTCCATTTATTTTAATCTGAATTTATTGGAATACTTAAAAGGTTGTCCTAGCAACAATAGAAGACTTAATATAAGTATTTCCTTGAAGCTTTGAAAGATGCAAAAATCAATCATTCAATCCAGACAGAAAAATAGATAGTTGCCTTCATGGTTACCATATAAGCAAGCCCTTTTAGAGTAATATTAGAATGCTTAAGAGGTTGTCCTAGTAATAGTAGAAGACTGAATATAATTATTTCCTTGAAACTTCAAAAGATGCAGTAATGAATCATTCAATCCAGAAATGAAAACAGATGGTTGCCTTCATGGTTACCTTACAAGCAAGTCATTTCAGAGTAAGCACCACCTAGAATGAAAATATGTATTATTTAATGCATCGATTACAACATTTCATAAATCTATGATATTAAAAACTCCAAAAATTATCTATGAAACTACAACTCATAGATGATATTACATTATATAATGGTCCAAGCATTTTGCATACCATTAGCTTACAATTAATTTGAGCCTAGTTCACTGCACATATCAACATGAGCACCAAATGCTAAAAAATATGCACTAATAACCCAGTAAATATTTAGATGTTTACAACAATGAAAGGTTTAGGGCAAAAAATTGAGAAGTTTATTATATGCTTTATGTTTACAAAAATTGAGAAGTCTTCTCCTTATCCTACATAACATCATTGGAAAACTATCCGCTCAACACTCATGAAAGACAAACCAATGAAAGTTTCATAGGTTGCAATAAATCTATCAATCCTTACTATGTCTAGACCTGGTAAGTTTTTGTATCTATCAAGGGCTCTAACAAACTATCATCCATTCTACTCTGAGTTCATGGCCTCTTATCTTCATAATATATGTGCTTATGTAGCTCCCCATTCCTATAAATTATCATGTTTCCATTGTACCTAATCTTGAGTAGTCTATCATCCAAGACTACCACAAGCACTGGCATCATTGCACTTAGGCATTAATATTCAAAAAGTAATTTTTAGTGCAGAAAAAACCTATGCTAAGTCAATTTTCTTGATCAGTGTTCAATAAAAGCTTTTCTAGAAGATTACTAACCCTAACCCTAAAGTGTGTGCTAAATCCTCTTTTCCAACTTTTATTTTCTTGCCCTCCCAGTTGTGGCCTCTATGCCCTAAGAGGCATGCCTTTGTGGCACGACCCACCTTCCCAGGCTAATTCAACCTCTACATAAATAGAATTAACACAAAAAAAGAAAACAAATAAAAATCAACCTTTGTGGAGGCAGTGGGGAGAGCACAACTATCCAAATCAAAACTCACACAAAAACTAAGCACCAAAGACATATTTCAAAAAAACACTTCTTTAGAAAAAAGATTGCAGGAAACAAAACAATAGAGAAATTGAAATTTGATCAAACTTCAATTTCCAATAGGGAAGAAAATGCAGAAAAATGTGCAGCCTAGTGCAGAGTTTGAGAACAACTGACCGACCTAGAAGAGAAAATAAAATTGAAGGGCACAAATTAAAGAGGATCAATCAGCACTGAATAAATTTGAAGAAAGACTAGGAAAAAAAGGTACCTTAAAGCAAAGTTTGGAACAAGCTGCCCAAGAGAGAAATGATACACATAGAATTTGAAATTTGATCAAATTTCAATTTCTAATAGTGATGAAAATGCAGGAAAGTACACAGCCCAGTTCAGAATTTGAGAACAACTAATCAACCCAGAAGAGAAAATAAAATTAAAGAGGATCAACCAGCACTGGATAAATATGAAGAAATACTAGTACAAAAATGTACCTTATCAGAGCGTTTGGAATAAGCCGCCCCAAATAGAAATGATACAAATGCAGGTGACCCATTTGAGCATATGAAGTGTAACACTGAGTCCAAGGCGGAACTTGTTGCTTTCTTGTCACTTTTTTTATCGCTTCCTTAGTCCTAACAGTAGAAGAAGGCACAAAAAAATGAAACAGAGTGATAAATCCTCCAAAGCGTAGTTTTGGCGAATGCACAATTATTTTCCCCAACCGTCACACAAAATGCCACCAAAATTGCCCAAAAGGTTGACAGATTAAGCTGGAAGACTTCCTTAGCATCTAGACAAATACTTTGTAGAGCTAAAACCAACATAAACCACAATAAATCAAAAACCCCAACAAAAAAACATAGTCTAGAGGTAAAACCATGCATTCAAACTAGCACCAGGAAATAGAAAATAGCTAGATTCAAACCATGCATTCAAACCAGCACGAGGAAACATAATAAAACCAAAAAAACCCAAACTCACCAGACAATTACCGAAATGCCTTCGGCCGAGCATGAACAATCAACCCAAAACATTCCCATAAATCTATGGCACAAATAAAGGTTTTTTGGCTATTTTTTGGGAGGTGCCCAGCGCAGCAGGTCAAGACACTTGTTCTTGAGGAGCCTTGGACACAGACAGGTGTACCCACACCTGTCTTGCAAAAACCCTCCTGCACTCAAAGCCGACATGTCCAAACCCAGGCGTCTCATTCCTCTCTCCTCAGCAATTAGAAACTCTAGAAAAAATTCACACCCAATGGTTGCACAGGAAAGTGCTTGCAGTGCCAGGGGGAAAAACGTGCAAAGACTATAGTCGAAAGATCAATATTTCCTTGCATGCACAATTCATGAGGACAACTAATTTTGTTTTCGTGAGGAGAAAACTAAAGTCTCCCGCCTTTGGCAAGGACTAATAATTCATTCATTGCTTAGCTTATGCATAAGCTACAAAAGTGATTATGGATAGATTTTAGGGTTACTACATTACATTTAGTTAAAATGTTTTTCTGGAACTCTATGCTCAAAGCTCACACATATGTGGCATAGTTATGATCAAACATTTAATTTAGATTATGTTCCTGCATAATGAAAATGCAATAATTATTAATTAGATAAACTTGTTGTAATCCCAAATTAGATAGATTTTATTTAGAAATATGTTAATTAATACTAAAACTCTAAATTTTGTTGAACCATAATCAACAATTTCTTGCAAATAATCTCTACAGTCTTTGGGAGGTACTAGAGTTGCATTGTATTTCTTCAGTAATTAATGGGAATCTATATTTCTTCAATTTGTTTGTAAGATGAGAGAACTTAAGATGTGACAGCTATTCTCATGTTTCCTCTCCAACCATCTATAATATTTCTTGAGTTTGTTTTTACACTTAGTTATTTTAAGTCTTTCCTCTCAAGTATGCAATAGTTGATCATCATTTAATGCAAATTTTTGCAGTGTTGAATTTAGAGGTGATGTTCTAAATAGATCATTTTGGTTCTAAATATTGTATACTATTGAGTTTATTAATAAAGATATTCCATTAAATTTATTTTTGTAGACTTAAACTTCTTATGAATTAATCTTTATATTAGGGCCAAAAGGATCTTTTTATGCTTGATGTTATATGTAGTAGGAAATGAGATGGGTACGAAGCCAAAAAGAATTGTAATGATGTGTCTATCAAAGAATTACAATGCCATGTTTGTCAACCATTAACATCAAAAGCAAGACATTTATGCACAAAAGAAAGAAATGTCTTAAGAAACAATGGAAAGGAAAATAGTGAAGAAAAATACTTCAAATTGAAAGAGATTTCATTTAATGCGTGCCCACCCTAGCGGAGCATTATGGATTTGTCCTTTACCCTATTAATGTCAAACCCATTAGTAGTTTTTGAGAAAAAATTATAATCATTTTTACACACTCTTATAACTATTATCACTATTGCATAAGTTATCCACATTGTGAAAATTAAATTGCAACATAGTTCAAATAAAGCATTACCATATATGACTTATAAATTAGTAAAAGTACCTATAAATGCTAGTGGATAACAGATAGACACCTATATAAATAGTCTTTTATCACCAAACACTGAATGAAATGATTTTGACAAAAAATACAAATGTAAAATACTTCACCTATAAACTATTTATATGTGTGCCTATCAACCATCCAATAAAGCTTTTAATGCTTTTACTAATTTTCTAAAAGATCAATAACAATCATAAAGATTAACACTTAAAATATCATCCACTTCAACAATCATATATAAGGTCAATTTTAGCCAATAAAAATAAGATAAATGTTTACCACTTTTTGTTGTGAATGAGGTGTAAAATTGAAGGTCAATTTTAGCCAATAAAAATAAGATAAATATTTAGCACTTTTTGTTGTGAATGAGGTGTAACATTTAAGGTCAATTTTAGCCAATAAAAATAAGATAAATATTTAAACCTTTTTGTTGTGAATGAGGTGTAAAATTTAAGGTCAATTTTAGCCAATAAAAATAAGATAAATATTTACCACTTTTTGTGTAAATGAAGTGTAAATTTGTTATTGTCTGTTAACCATTAAAATGGATGATATTTAAGTAGAATGTTATATGAAAAGCAAATAATAATTATAAACAACTAAATACACTGCAAATTTGTACTCAAGTAAACGATGCAAACGGTGCATTTTAACAAGAGCGATTTGATATAAAAAAATAGAAATTAAAACCAGGGTCAGCGTCATCAAATCTCCATATATCGCATTGCGATTAAAATTCAACAGATCGTGTCATGTTTGCCATTAAATTCGTCGTTCATGATTTCTAGTCTTGTGTTGTTGCAGGTATTCAGTCAATAATACAAAAGCAGAAGGAACTAAACAAGCCATCATTCTTGATCCGGACAACATGAAATTTCCAATGAAAAACAAATATGGAGAATTTGGATTCTGAACTGGATCTTGGAAAAATTTCCGAGGAAACAAACAATAATCTTATAAAATCGGAGCTAACCACCGAATCAACACAATCCCCTACTACATATGCGGAAAATGAGAGCCTCTCCCAAAACAAGAAACTGTTCTTCTAAAACAAGAAATAGCGCAGCATGAATAAATTACAAAACGAACATGAAGAAGATGATGGCATTACAGCGTCTATTTACAGAAGAAAAGCAGCCCCTCCGAGCAAAGCAGCGCCAAAGATTGCCAATTTCTGAGATCCCGTTGCAGAGCCACCGGCTGAGCTGGTGGCGGCGGTCGATGGGCCCGGTGCTTCAGAAGCGGTGGGAATGATGGATAATGCGGGCGCTGGGGCAGTCACAGAAACCGCAGGAGCAGATGACGGAGAGGGCGATGCCACTGTTTTTTTTTTTGCCGGTGATGGAACAGGGGACAATTTGGGCGTTGCCACCGGAGAACCGGCTGGCGCCTGCGCAATAGAAATTCCCACCATTCCCAACACCAAAAGAACGCACAGCATTGCACTGAGTTTGGCCATTTCTTCTTCGTCTGCTCTGCTCTGCTCTGCAGCCAACAAGGATGATTGCAATCGAATTTAGCTTGTGTTGCGTTGTTGTGCGTGGTGAGAAGAAGAGCTGAGGAGGGGATGATATATAGAGCACAGAGTGGGTCCCTCGCAGACAAAAATGAGTCATTCTTCCTCAACGTTCTTGTCCTAACACGTTATGTGGGCCGTGTTACAAAAAAACTTTATTTTACAGGCGGAGTCGGCCTTACCAAGTCTTGCAATGCTGGTTTTGAGTTTAGCTTGGGCATGACGCATGAATGATGATGATTTAACCCAGGTGTCGTGGGTGAGCTGGATATCCATCTCAGTGCAGACTAAATAAAGATTATTTGGAGTTTCTAAAACCCAACTTGGAATCCAAATAGAGAAGGTTATCATTTCTGTAACGAGCTGTTTGGAGCTGGCTTTGATTGTATTTTGTGAATCCTCTTTTGAATTTTTTTGTGAGGGAAATTGATTAAAAGGCTGATTTCAATGGGCCATCTGCCACTTGCTCTACCTTTCAAAGCAGCAAAGACCCCACCAGGAGTTCAGAGTCTTTCCAAAAGGTGTGGATGCAACTCTATCTAATGTCCAAAAGTTTCCTGGGTTCATTTTTCATGTGAATCTTTGTGGAAACTTGCTTTTTATGTGTTAAAGTAGGTAGGGTCTACTAAGTGGTGTAATCTAAAAGTAGAAAACTTTTGAAAAGTTTAATTATGTAATTGTTATGTGTTCTTTATTTTTACTTAAAATTGTTCTTTTACTTTCCAATCCAAATCAAAACATAATAAAATTTTACAACATTTTAGATTTTAAGTTAAAATATTTTCGAAGAGGATGTTTGCAAAAACTAGAAAATAAGAAAGAAAAGGATCTAGAAGATATGGTCATTAGGTGTTTGATATAACATTGTTTGTCTAATTAGAATCAAGGAAGAACAAGGGCTCTAATTTCTACTATTGTTTTTTGTCCTTGAGCTTAGTGTTAGGTGGACCAACCTATATGTGGTCCCATTCATTCTAGTGCAACAATGTTTGTAAGACCATAATCATGTCTTTCTATTATGTTTGTGTCATGTACAGTTGTAGCAACATCTTCTATAATCCTACAACTTGCACCTGCAATAAAAATGTGATATATAGGATAGGGTGGTACCTTTGGGAACTTGTTTATGAGGGGTTTTGAATAGTAGAACTTCCTTGTTAGTGGTAAAGCCCCACAAAGATATGAAAAAATGGGAAATTGGATACCTTGGAAAATGTGTATTGAGTTAATACAAGATAGGTATGTGTAACTAAGTACACCAACGGAGTCTTTACAAGTGGTGATGGATTTCTAAATTGTGCTGCTAAGTGTTGTTGCTTCTGCTTATTTTTGTTGTTATGTATTCATTTCATTATTTCTTTATTTATTAAGAAATGTATGATCATTAATGTTTGTTTAGACACGGAAGAGGATAGGCATGTGAAGTGAAGTGAAAAGATGGGAGTTCAAATAAGAAAACTAACTTTTAGTCATTATGGGTGCAACCTCACACAATACCATCCTAGGGACAGCACTACAAATGTGGTGGCATCTAGGGTAGTGGAAAAATAGGGAGTGAAACAAAAAATGATGTTCATTTCTAAAAGAGGTTAATTGTGATACAAGGTGCAATTTAGGGAGAATTAGTGCATCAAACAATTGAAATGCTTATTGTCACATGCTTATTAAGTAAAGATGTTAGAAGTGAGTGTTAGATGGGTAAGAACACAATACAGAGTCCCACTTCTGGCCCAAAATGAAAAACACATTCAAAAATCACACCCAAAATCAGTAGGGTTCAATCAAAGGGGGGCTTCAATTGAATCATTGATGAAATCGCAATAGGAGGGCCAAAGAAGGACTATCTTACCATGTAGCCAATTACAAATTCACACAAAACACCACATATTATTCATTAGACAACTTGTATGATTATCATTGAATTACAACCACAAGATTTGTCACAATAGCCCTCCTACATGTTAGGCCATAGTCGTTTGATTACAACAAGATTACACAATTGCCTTACAAGCTTCCTACATGCAAATACTCACTAAACTATGGAAGCACCACTTCCAGACTTGCCACAAGTGACCACATAATGATTTCTAGTGTACAATATAACCTCAATTTTACCACAAACATGCCACATGGGCTACACAAGGATTCAAGCACAAATACATTTAATTCTCACTACTAGACAACATTTGTACATGCTACAATCAATCCTTTCATATTATACCCCACATCATACTACTTGCTACCTCGCTCTGCCTCTTAGATCTCACTCCTTCATTGCCAAACTTATTTTTTGCACCTCTACTCCATCCTAGTCTTCTTCACTTAACTTCAACCAATACAAAACCCTCTATATATATCATCCTTAAGCTCTTCACATGGCTTGTGTCAGCTTCAAGATGGCACAAAGATCAAAACCATATGAAACATGTCGCTGACTAAATTTCACAAACTTGCAAATTAAAATGGTCAAATGATGGAGAATCTCCATGTGGTACACTAGATACCTCCACAACGATTATTACAACCTGTTAATAACTGAGAGGGGGGGGTGAATCAGTTATCCTAATTATTTCTTCTTTTGAACTTTCTTATTAATCAATACAACATTAATTCAAAGAAGCAAACATTATCATAAAATGAAAAGCACATGACACAGTATTTTTGACGTGGAAACCCTGTTAAGGGAGAAAACCACGAGGTGATTAACCCAAAGATTATTCTCTGTTAGAAGAATAAGGAATTACAAAATGGCACTTGCCAATTAGGGCTCACTGCCTGAGCACACTGCTCACAAAGGAGGCACACTGCCTACAAAGAGACACACTGTCTACAAAAGAATGTTATACAATACTTGAACTGATTGGAAGCATCCACATATGCTAGAGTTCAGTTTCGGTTAGGCTCAGTACACTGATTTGCTGCACTTCATCTTTTCTCTTCTCTTTATTCTGCTTTCCTTTCACATACCGGATCTTTCTAACTGCTTCTGCTCTGCTCTACACTTATTCGCATGACTTCATGACACCACAACACCTCTCACAACTAAATCCATTGTGCATATATATCCGCACAAGTAATTTCATCACCTTTCTAGTCGACACCCGGAATAGTCAATCTTTTCACTAATTCTGATCTGTCGGCTGAATCCTACCACATCAAGGAATGCGGATCAAGCATATACTTGTAGAAATCATTAATCATGTCGGCCAAGTATGATTCATGCCTTCATAGCCTTTAACACCATCAGTAACCCATCCGGAAGGTAGTCTGATGTTCTGTCAGCCGGTTCTTCCTCTGTTCACATTGTCACTCAGGAATCCGGTACTCAACTATTCACATCTTTTTCCTCATCTATCATCGAGGCTAAATCCTTGGAATATACCACTAAAGGTAGTCCTCTTGACTTCCCCAAATCCGCACTGCACCAAGATACTTCCTTTGAGAGATCTGGACCAGTCTGTCGGACCTTGCCACATGCTCTGTTCTTGTTCACCGGACCACAATAATCTTCATTCTGACTTCCGGTAGAGACACACCATGACTTGCGGATATGTGGGATGACCTTTGTTTCCATCAATGACAACAACCATGAATCCATATAGTGTCTCTTGCCAACACAACCTTCCCAAATATCCTCCTTTGACACAAACCCAAAATAAACCCTCTGCAAACAAAAGCAATTCCAACTAAACACACTGTCCACCTATAGATACTTCACAATCTAATTTACCAACTTTCAATCATCCAATCAACCTCAAACTTTAACAAAAGATAGAGAAACCATAAACAGAGATACTACCACAATCACAGAAGTTGTACTCTTCGAAATGTGACACAAGAACAATCATGGATGAGTCAGCTCCAATGCAGCACATGGACCCTCTCCTTGCTTCTAGCGATCTCCAAGGCACTCTCGCTCTCGTGGAAAAATCCAATCGAGCAAAGGCGAGGGTCATCTCGTTCACTCAGGAGCAGGACCTCGCAAAGAGTGGTCAGCTTGATTAAGGGCCTATTGTTGTTTTAGATTTTTCTTGTTCTTTCTATGGTGGTTGTTGTCGAGATGACTATATGACCCGAAGGGTCACTTGTGGTTTGTCTCCTATTAGTGTTTCTCAGATTCCAACACCTTGATGGATCTTGATTTGCTTCATTTATGTCTCTAGTGTGTTGTATTCTAGCTGAACAAATGCTTGTATGTGTTGTTGAATTTGTCATTCTTGTTCTATGACCCTGATAAAGTGTTGTTGTTCTTGCATGAGTTGTGGTCTTGGGTTTACCTCTTCAATCTCCTCAAGGACTGCCCTCACCCACTCACCTCTAATTTTAGGGCACATTTGAATGCTTGGATTTGAGAGAGTGAATTCGAGTTGACCAAGAGTTGACTTTTTGACTTAGTGATGTGAACAAAGATTTTTCTAGGTGTTTTCTCAAGTTTGTTGACCTCGTGATAAAATCTAGGAGCTTCAACTTGTATGACTTTATGTTGAACTCATGATGAAATCGAGGGTTTGTGTGAACCTATTTTGCCTTTTGAAGTTTTCTAATGTTTTTGGTATTTTGTGGGTTTTTCAATGTATGCAAGCTATGATGTATATGGAAACAATTTTTTTTGTTCTTTTCTCCAACTTTTGAAACAAATAAATTAAATTAATCAAGGAATTGAAAGATGTATGCAAACTAATATTAAGTTACCTAATGCAATTATTCTATTTTTTTGTATTTCAAGATCGCTTTTGAATTAAACTAAGAAAAGTACATGAAATGAAACTAATCTAAATTGCAATTTAACTACTTCAAACAAGCTAATCTAAGCAACTTAAATTAAAATATCAAGGAAATCAAAATGACAAGATTGCCATTCCAAGAGCAAGATTTTTTATTTAATTACTACCTAGAACATGAAAAACCTATAATATGGAGATGCATGAACCTTCACTGCCCTTAGGAATCCCTATGTATGGAAACCTCTTCACCCTCTTGTAGCAGCAAGGTCATCCTCTTGGCGACAAGTGGGAAGAGAAAGTAATTGAATGAGATTTAGAAATCTTTGAATGAGCTCAATGTGAGCTAAGAGCACTATGGCTTGAGAATTGGCGAGCATAACGACACTATGAAGCCTTTGTAGGCTTTGGAAAAATAACAACAATAAACAAAAGGCACCTATGTCCTGCATCAAGCATATGCATGCTAATTGGAGAGCAAAAGATAAGGAAAATATGGATTACAATAATGAATTTGCCTCCTCTATTGCTTGGAGGAGGGGGGTATTTATAAGTTGGGAGAGCACAAGAGGGGTGGGGATGATTAAGGAGTTAACTCCCTTGATTGGAGAGTTAACTTGCTTGATTGATTAGAAGACTGAATAGATTGGAGAGTGAACAAGCCTTGAAAGCTTATCGCAGAAGAAGAAATGGAGTAACTAGCATGAGAGGAAGAAGAGTTAACAAGAATAGATTGGGCTAAATTTGCATGATTGGGAGTGTTGATTGAGTTAATTATGGCCTCCTCCATGTTTAGCTCGAAATTGCATGCAAACTGAGCGAAAATAGAGTCTTTTTGGGCTCAAATCAAAGGAGAAACTTAGGTTCAAAATCCACAAGAGTCACCCCTTTCACCAAGGCAAGTCACCCTAGGCAACCCACAAAGGGTGATATCTGGGTAAAGGAAATCAGTTGTGTATGCTAAGTTAAAGTCTGAAAAGGGGATCTGGCATCTAAAACAAGGTGTAGGATGACTTCAAGCAGGGTTACCTGGGGAGTTTTAGTCATTAATAGGGAGAGACCCACAAAGGAGGAAAGTTGGGAAAAAATTGAGACATGGGTTTGGTATGTTAGGTTGTCTAGAGGCTTCTTAGGGTCAGAGACCTTCAGAATAGGGTGTCTAAAGGTGGAATTAGTAAGAAAAGGTGAAAACTAAGCATGTAGGAAAGGGGAAGAATGTGACAAAAGAAGAATCAACAAAGGGAAAAGAAGAATAGTTAGAAAACTAGAGAATCAACAAGGGAAAAGCTAACCGACATGTGTTGCCAAGAGGAGTGTTGCTAAGGGGACGTTATTATTCACACTTTCTATTTACATGATTGGGATTACATGTCATCATGGGGTCCTCATGGAAGATCATGTAGGTTTTTAGTGCTTACATATTTTCCCCTTGAGGATGGTTGTCTACATGAAAGGTAGGTATCGTTCCCAAAATAGGTCTTACCTATTGTCAATTTATCGCAATTGTACTTGCAAAGACTAGCATTAGTTTGGCATTTGAGATATTTAAAATAAACAATGGAATTGCAAATAAATGAACATTCCATGAGTTGTGTCACAATTTTGACTGATTGTCTACTTCACCATTGGTGACCTATAAGATGCAAGCATGTAAAATGGGGCACAAAAACACTACAAAAGCAAGAAACTACTCCTAAATGCATAATTGAAAACTAAGCTACAAGACAAGAGGAGTGAGAGAATTTCGTGAAGAGGAGTCGATTGTTGACAGAATCGTGCGTGCAAGCAATCATTGGAAAGCTTTCATCGAGGTTATGGAAATGGATGTGACGAATCC